>JAFIRS010001317.1:0-387026 GCA_018342105.1 Gonioctena quinquepunctata
ATATTTATTAAGTTCCAAATCGGGGCAAATTTTTGGTCGTGCTCCAATTATTTTAATCACATTAATCACGAGAAATAGCCAATCTAGCAAAATTGAAGTTTTATTGGAGAACGAGTTCGAGCCCCGCAGAAACCAAAAATATTTTTTTATTTCAATTTCAATTGAATAATCATTATAATTGAATATAACCCAAATTATTCGTTGTTGTTATTGATTCCTTATTGGCAGCCATTTTTTTGGTTATGAACGATAATACCTACATAATTTTTTTATTTGAATAATAATAATAATAAGTTTATTCACAAAAATGTTATTATTACAGAATAAACACTAGAATTTGTTGAATGTGAATAAGTCATCTACCTAAAGTAAATAAACTGGAAAAAGTCACTAAAGGTTAAAATACTGAAAATTCCTATGAGTATTTGTGACTGAATGTTGGGAAAAACTGAACTGAACATTCCTGGGAGTATTTGTGACAGTGAATGTTGGGAAACATCATTGAAAAAAAGGTTTGATATAGAAAAAAAGCAAGTTAGTATATCAGTTCGCGGTATTGTTGTAGACACATGATTACAATCATGCATCTGGTGATGGAAAAGTAATCGCTCATTAGAAAAATATAATAAACACCCATCACAGAAATATTTTTTGTGTTCATGAGCTGAAATTTGACTTGACACCAATCTTGAAAGATCTTTAATCCAACAATAATGACTATTTCCTTTCTCATCAGTGATAAGCAACAAATTGACATGTCTTTGGAGTTTCCTTTGAGAGTAGCGTAATGGACCCACAATCTCATATTGAACTTTTTTTGTTTTCTATTTTAGACTCTAAACCATAAACGTTTACTGAAATATCATTCAAATACTCAAACGTTATTATATCCCGCAATTTAACTGGAAAATTCATACCTGTCAGATTCAGGACGCTATCATAGTGTGGGTATGAGGACATCTCCGACACGTAACGATCAGCAGGAAATAATGCGGATGTCACAGCCCAGGCGAAGCAGTGCTGATCTTCATTCTTCACTTGATCACACCTTTTCTATTCTCGATGAATTCCGGAGCTTATAGATGATCCACCAAGAGGGCTATATTTATTAATATTCACCTCAAGGAACAAAACTTTTCGCAACTCCATCCTAGAACAAATAAAATATTATGAAGGACTTTTTCGGTACAATTTTATGTTACAACTAACCTGAATCACGCTCCTCAAATTCCGTAGTTTGAGCGATAATGATATCGCGAAAGGTATCCAATAATCCATTCAAATCGCTGGATCGATCGACAATTCGGTTCGGTGAGTTGAATGATTTGATTCTGTCAATTCCTGGGTTTGGATGACATAACTGCCAAACACTTCCATGTTCACCTTGATTGAGTTGTGTAATTCAATGTTTTTTTTCCAATAGTCCAATGACTCTGTGCTTGATCTCATTGAAAAATGGTCCATACTCAGTATACACATTATCGCTAGCCACTCTATAGCTTGCAATGCGACACTTTAAAGCATTTTGATCATGTGTACGCCATTACCCAAATGCACATGAATTCGTCCTGTGTGCTAATGTTCTATTGTGCGAATTGATTTTGACCATATGGTAATGTCACTTACAACATTGACATGTATACAATGGCGCAAGTGACGAAGAGTCATCATCGTCATTATCCACCCCACACGCTTTGTTGAAGAAGGACCTCCCCGACAACTCTCGCGTTGATGGCGACGGATTATCACTACGGTAAACGATTTACCACAATTACAAGAATACATCTTTTAAACTTGCTCTCGATAGTCGAGGAGAAACTAATCAGGACATGCACCCACATCTCTTTATGTAGCGGTGGGCACAATGAAGGTCACACCTGTTTAGTTCCACCCACTGACCTTGGGTGCATGATGCATTCACTCCATACTGAAACAACGTCAGAGTGGATTCGTGTGAAGGTCACCTTGAAAATGTTTACCCGTTCACAGATCTCAACTCAATGTCATACAAGATCGAATGTGGGATAAACGATATGCTCAAAGGTCGTCTCAAGGTGAAGGAGTCTAGAGCGATATGCACTCTCCCAATGCTCAAGGTCATCCCAAGGTGAAGTGTGTCTAGAACGATATGCACTCTCCACCAATGCTCAAGGATGTCTCGGTGAAGGACAGACAACGTTAACACGATCACGTACGACTAGTGCCTTCTGCCCTCCCAATGTTATCCATCCACTCGACCCTGAGTTACCCTTCAATGTCAGACTCATATGAGACAGCCTCACCTTGAATTATATGCAATGTCACTTCAAGGTTAAACGATACACTTACACACGCAGCCAAACACCCTTCTCAAGGTCAGGGGCGTACCCCCTCTCAAGGTCGGGCGTGCGTTATACACCGCCACATCTCAAGGTCACTTCAAGGTTAAACGATACACTTACACACGCAGCCAAACACCCTTCTCAAGGTCAGGGGCGTGCGTTGGGGGGGTCAAGGTCATAAGTGGTGGGGGGAGATCCAGAACCGGCTTAAATCTCCTACTGACTGCATGGCAAATTTCCATGTTGAGAAGTTCTCACGACCTTTCAACTTCTCGATTTGAAAATTTGAACTCGAACTTGTCATTTTCTCGGGAAAGTTTCTTCTCGGCAAAATAATTTCAGCACTCTACTGGGCCCATAACCTGATGGAATCTTAACAGCAGCAATGGTTATTTAAGTAGAAGATAAACTTTTATAATGAAATAAATGAAATACTGTGACAAGTTTTTTTATCTGTCTTAATCATATTTTATATACATAACAACAGAAAACAATAATCTACAATCTAGATATGAAAATATAAATTCTGCTTTCCAACAGTTATTTAATGAAATTCTTGTTTACCTGGTGATTGTTCTGTTGACTATTATTATTGAACGAAGTTCAAATCATTATTGTTGTGTATCTCAATGTGACTCTTGGCAAAACAATTGGAATAAGTTTTCATCATTTTCCGTGAGAAAATGAACGTAACGTTCTGGTGCAGACTAATCTAGGATTGAGCGAGTCTATAGACAGACGATGCTTGGGCTCTTGAAGGATACATTTACTCTCCAAAATCTTCCTGTATCGTCTGTGTGGAAAAGGTCCTTCAAAGGGAGTTGAGAGGAAAGAAAAGAGAGTTAAGAAGCGAAAAAAGAGATATTATTCAACATATCGAAAATTATTCATACAGTATGGAAAAACATTGACTGACTATATATGTATATCTAGGTGATAAGGACACATTGTTTACTTTTCGAAACATTAATGTTGATATGATTTTAGCCATTGTGCACTTAAAACTTGTCGAAACTCTTGTGATTGTTGACATTCAATGAAATTCTGGTTTACCTGGTGAATATATGTTGTCTATTGTATGTCCTCGAGTGAAAAAATTTGTGATTGATTCTAGTTCAAATCATTATTGTTGGGTGACTCTTGGGCAAAACGATCCCGTTGTACTGGAATAAGTTTTTATCATTTTCCGTCAGAAAATGAATGTAACATACTGGTGCAGATTAATCTAGGATTGAATGAGTCTATAGACAGACGACGGGCTAATGAAGAAGAAAACAGTTCCTTCCCAAAATGTTTCTGTATCGTGTGTGACCAAGAAAAAAAGTTAAAAAGGGAACCTTCGAAGAGAGTTGAGAAGAAAAAAAGAGATTAAGAAGATAAAAAAGAGATATTATTCAATATACCGAAGATTGTAAAGATACAGTTAGGAAAAAAGTGACTATGTAGGTGATAAGGACACATTTTCACACCATCTTGTTTTTTTTGATGAAAAAAAAAAAGTTATATTTTCAATTTGAACATTTACAAATAATAATGTGTAACATTTTTTCAAAATAATTCTATACAATAATTCCCGATGACTCCACTAAGTTGTCCAGAAACTTGAAAAATATTTTTTTGCAAGCAATTTAGAACATTCTTTGTCTCCTTCAAAGTGAGTTTTCGCAAATGATATTGTCTTAAGATTTAAATACACCACTTCACTAGAGTCTTGAAATGAATAACACTACACAAAAAACTGGAAAATAATACCAAATGGAAATATTTTAAGAAAAACTCCAAACACAAGTGTATAACCTCTGAGAAAACAGACAAACAATGTACGTATGTCTGGTTTGAATTTTCGCCACTCTGGCGCTGGCATCTAATTTTGAATTCCCAATAGTCAAAATATCTCAACGAATGACATTTTCAGTGGGATAGATTCGTAACGTGGCAACCGTGTAATTCCGAATAGTCATTTTTCTTCGAACTTAGCCACGCACCAGGTTAACTATTGTATGACGTCACAGTAGACTTCGGTTTAACTTGTGGAGGTTGACAGATGACAGATTTGGTTTTTGTTGTTGCAAGGTTAATTTTTTTATTAAGGCGTTGAATAATATTTTGTTATTTTCTCTTCACTTATGTGTCTTCGAGTTCTTGAAAATACAATGAAAATGAATGTGGCAAATTTATTAGTTCTGGAATTTATAGGAGATATTCAGATTTCACCACATCCTTCTTTAGTGTCCATCAATTCATCGGGAATACATTTTATCAATATCTGGATTATGCAAATGCTGGAAGATGATGAATATAATCTGATATAATCTCTCATTAACATATACTCCGTATGAATCCATTATATATTTTTAATATACTTTTACACTGAGATAGGACCTTTATCCTTATCATTCCTTATGAATAAACAAGAACCTAACCTCCAACAAGATAACTACTTTGTCAAACTATAGAGATTTTTCCTCGAACTCAACCATACAAACCGGGCTAGTAATAAGTTAACCTGTCAATATTCCTCGAAGTGTATTCCAAACTATGACGTAAGAGTCAACCGACCACACGAACCAGCTCACTGAGATAGTTTGACAGATTAGTTATCTTGTTGGAGGTTAGGTTTTTTGTTTATTCATATGGAATGATAAGGATAAAGGTCCTATCTCAGGTAAAAGTATATTAAAAATATATAATGGATTCATACAAAGTATATGTGAATGGGAGATTATATCAGATTATGTATATGTATTCCCGATGAACTGATGGCCACTAAAGAAGGATGTGGTGAAATCTGAATATCTTCTATAAATTCCAGTACTAATAAATTTGCCATATTCATTTTCATTGTATTTTCAAGAACTCGAAGTACACATAAGTAAAGAAAAGATAACAAAATATTTATCAACGCCGTAATAAAAATGTTCAACCCTCAACAACAAAAACCATATCTGTCAACCTTCACCAGTTAAACCGAAGTCTACCGTGACGTCATACAATAGTTAACCTGGTTTGCGTGGTTAAGTTCGAGGAAAAATGACTTATCTCAGTGAGCTGATTTGTGTGGTTGGTTAACTATTACGTCATAGTTTGGAATACACTTCGAGGAATATTGATAGGTTAACTTATTGCAACCCGGTTTGTATGGTTAAGTTCGAAGAAAAATCACTTATGTGGCCTTTTTGTGTAATTCAGGATTCTCACATTGGCAGCAGTGGCAGCAGTGGCAGCACTGAATTAGCTTAGTTGTCTTGTCTCTTGTCAGTGTTCTGTGCAATATGTCAAATCTGTGGTTGAAATTATTTCCCTAATGAGAAATTAGAAGACGTGTTTAAATTTGAGATGTTAACATATCTTTCAAAAAATATTCAGAATGTCTTTACCTGGCAATGGAATTTTTGTTGTAAAAGGCGAGATATCTATCCTGATGATTGCAATGCGAAGAGGTACAAGATGGTCATCACATTCCTACCAAGAAGAGGATATTGATGGTCTCATGAAAAGTTTTCAAGAACTTCGAGAAATACTTAACAATGTAGACGATCTGAGATTTGTAGAACCAATCACCTTTTTAACCCCATTTTTGAATGTAATACGATCTGAAGAAACTACAGGACCTATAACGAGTTTGGCATTATCATCTGTTAATAAATTTTTATCTTATGGTATCATTGGTAGGTTTTACAGTAATTTATTATAAGTTTATATGTTTTAACAACTAGTACTTTACAGATCCTATACATAGTTCAATACCACAAGCAATACATAATATCGCGGATGCAGTAACCCATGCCCGATTTGTAGGGACAGATCAATCCTCAGATGGAGTAGTTTTGATGCGTATTCTGCAGGTACTAAGAACTCTCACTTTGTCTCCAGAGGGGGTTCATTTAACAAATGAAAGTTTATGTGAAATTATGTTATCATGCTTCAGAATATGTTTTGAGACAAGACTAATCGAACTCTTGAGAAAAACAGCTGAACATTATTTAAGAGATATGGTTCAGTTAGTTTTTATGCGACTTCCACTATTTACTGAAGATTCTAGAACATCTATAAAGCAGTTGAGGATGTGTCCAGGGGCATTAGACCAAACAAGAACTAAAAGAAAAAAACAGATTTATAGAAAGATGGACAAACTTGAATCTACATCAGTTCATACGTTCATTTCTCCAAAATCTCCTCAGGAATCATGTACCAATTCACTTTCAACTATCACATCTAACCCAGCATCAGTTGGAAACATAGTAGATATGCAGGGTTCAATATTACAAAACATTACTCCCAATATATGTGAGACAGGTGAGATGAAATCCTTATTGCTTCAATCACCTGCAACTGAAGGGGGTTCTATGAGTGAAGTCAATATTATTGTTTCCACTCCTGCTGAACCTGATGAGATCCAAACAAAATTAAGTTCAGATTTGGATAAAATTTCAAATGACCCTTCACCTAGTTATGTAATTGAACAAGACCTGTTTGATAATATATCCCAAAATAATGGGCAAAAAACAAAAGAAAATTTTGATAGTCTGAATAACACAGCCAATGATTCTAGTCAAGATTATATTAACCAAAGGGGTATAAGATTCACTCCAAAACTTCAACAAGAAGTGAATCTGTCCCCCTATGGTCTCGCATGTGTAAGAGAGCTTTTTAGGTTTTTGATAAGTCTTTGTAATTTATTAGACAACCAAAATACTGATGTAATGATCCATTTGGGCTTGATTTTGTTAACAGTAGCTTTTGAAATTGGTGCAGATAGTATTGGAATACACAATACTTTGCGATCTTTGGTGAAAGATGATTTGTGTAGAAATTTATTTTCACTTATGAATACTGAACGATTATCGGTGTTTGCTACAGACTTACAAGTATCATTTCTTATGTTTGAATCACAAAGAATCTACTTGAAATATCAGCTAGAGTTCTATCTCAAAAAGTTGATGGAAATTATATCCAATGAATCACCAAAAGTAACCCATGAGTATAAAGAAATATCTTTAGATAACTTATTGCAGTTATGGAGAATACCTGAATTTCATACTGAGTTGTATTTGAACTATGATTGTGATATGTATTGTATCAACTTATTTGAAGAATTAACTAAATTGCTTGCTAAACATATATTTTCTGCTACATCTGGTATGTATCATACCCATTTTTTGGCACTAGATGCTCTTCTTATTGTTGTAGAAAGAATCGAAAAAAGATGTAAAGAGAAAAAAATAGACAAAAGAATGGTGGATGAAAACAGTTCAAATAATAGTAATGAAGCAAAAAATACTAATATTGATAAGTTTTCCTATACAAGACGAACAGAAAACACTCCAAGTAACAATGAATTGGCAAACAGAAAACAAATGAAGAAATGGCTTCCTCAAGGTACAGAATACTTCAACCAAAAACCAAAAAAAGGCATTCAGTTTCTTCAAGAACATGGTGTCCTGAAACCAGAATTAGATATACAAGAAGTTGTGGTGTTTTTACGAGAGAATCCTGCTCTAAATAAAGCCATGATTGGTGAATATATAAGCAACAGAAGTAATTTGAAAATTTTAGAAGCTTTTGTAAAAACTTTCAATTTTACCAATGTTAGAATAGATGAAGCTCTGAGAGCTTTTCTGGAATCTTTTAGATTACCTGGTGAAGCACCTACCATTTCTCTTATTTTAGAACATTTTGCAGAACACTGGCATAAAAGTAATGGAGAACCTTTTGCCGATGTTGACTCTGCTTTTACTTTGGCATATGCAATTATTATGTTGAATGTAGATCAACACAATGAAAATGCAAAAAAACAAACTGTCCCAATGACTGCTGCGGCATTTAAAAAAAATTTGAAGGGTGTTAATGGGAGTAATGATTTTGATGAAGAACTTCTTGATGAAATTTTTATTACAATTAAACATGATGAGATTGTTATGCCTGCAGAGCAAGCTGGTCTTGTTCGAGATAATTATCTGTGGAAATTGCTGCTACGTAAGGGCCAAACTGAGAATGCCCATTATATACTTGAGAGAGGTGGTGCTTATGATTTTCAGCTATTTGAAATCCTTTATGGCCCAACTGTTGCTGCCCTATCTTTTGTTTTTGAAAAAAGTGCCAATCAAAACATTAATAGGAAAGTGATAAAGGGTTTTGAACAATGTGCTTATATTGCGGCTAATTTAAATATGCCCCAGAACCTAGATATGCTTCTCTTAACTATTTGTAAATTTTCCCTTTTCTATAATCAGCGGAGACAAGGCAGTATTGTAACTCAGTTTGGGGCAGATGCTAAAGCACAGTTATCAATTAAAACATTTTTTTCTTTAGTACATCATCATGGTAATAATATAACGGAAGGTTGGAAACATTTGTTTGATTTGATGTTGGCCCTGTATTGTAATGATCTACTTTCCAAAACTCTCACTGAAATAGAGGATTTTATCGAACCCTCTGGAAAATTCACTCTGGTTTATGAAGAAACACCAAGCATGGCAAAACAAGACATAGGTTTGCTCAGTTCATTATATTCCTACATGGTTTCAGCTGAAAACCTCTCAAAAGTACCATCTCCTGAAGAACAATATTTCATTGATATAGCTAGAGACTGTATTACAGATTGCAATCTGGATCAATTGATAACAGATTCCAAGTTTCTACATGAAAAAACTCTGTTTGAACTGGTTAAAACCTTAATAGAATTATCGAGAGGACCTGATATGCAGGAAAGCCTAGAATACAATTATAATCAAAATGTAACGGTTTTCTTTCTGGAGCTCCTTATTAAAATTGTCATTCAAAATAGAGATCGAGTTATGCTAATATGGCAGAATGTCCGCGATCACATATATACTCTGGTAATGGATGCAACTCTATTTGATTATCAGTTTCTTTTGGAAAGATCTGTAATAGGCTTATTGCGTATTGCCATTCGCTTGATGCGAAATGAAGAAATGAGCCATATAGTTCTTCAGTCACTTAGAATGCTTCTATTATTGAAAAGTAATACATTGAGCAGAATATCACGACAGATATCATTTGGCCTCTATGAGTTATTGAAAACTTCTGCCCAAAATATACACACAAATACTGATTGGACAATTATTTTTACACTTCTTGAATGTGTTGGGGCAGGAGCTCAGCCTCCTAAGCCTGTTTCAGAGGATTTATCTCTGACGAATCAAGAAACGAAATCTGATGGGGGACACACTGACGAAGAAAACACCATAACTGAGAGAGGGTACACATCTGATTCTGAGTTAACAAAGAGTCCCAAACATAACCAGCAGAGGCCCCAAAGTCCTTTAACTCCTATTTCACCAATTGGAACACCTAGTACTGGTGGTTGGATATTAGTGGGTAATGAAGGTGAAATTCAACCAGTCATGGGGAGAACTGTGCCACCGACCCAATATGGATTGTGTTTAGAGAGAAATCTGGGATTTCATGATCCCCGTAGTATGATGAAGTGCTGTGAAAGCCTTGCATTTTTAGTTAGAGATGTAGCTCATATCACTCCATACAATTTTGATGTATGTGTACATTGTATCAGAACATTTGTTGAAGCAAATCTGAATGGTTCTAAGGGAGCTAAACGATATGATATCCATGAATCTAGACCAAGAAAGAAATATAATAGCCAGAGAGTTGCAACATCAAGAATTAGGAGAAGCCCTGCCAGTAGTCCAGAAGAAGATCAAGAAAGCGAAGAAGATGATATACCCAGTGGTTATCATCAAATTTCAATACAATTATTGGATCTGATGCATACATTACATACTCGAACTGCACAAATTTTCAAGTGGTGGGCTGAGGAAGGGGGAGAAGTGTCCCAGGAGACTTCTCTGTGGACTCAAGGCTGGTGTCCCCTTTTACAAGGAATTGCTAGGCTTTGTTGTGATAATAGATATCAGGTTCGAACTAGTGCCATAACATACTTACAGAGAGCTCTACTGGTCCATGATCTCCAGACTTTGAGTGGACCAGAATGGGAACAGTGCTTTCAAAGGGTACTCTTTCCCTTATTGAATTATCTTTTACATCCAACAATGCCAAAAGATGCCAGTTCAATGGAAGAAACCAGAATGAGGGCAGCTACACTCTTATCCAAAGTTTTTCTTCATCATCTTACTCCTCTATTGTCTCTTCCCAATTTTTTGAATTTATGGTTGATTATTCTTGATTTCATGGATAAATATATGCATGCAGAAAACAGTGATTTATTATATGAAGCCATACCAGAGTCTCTTAAAAATATGTTACTGGTAATGGACTCTGCAAAAGTATTCGATGAGCATGAAGGAAAAGGCACCTTGTGGAATACAACTTGGGAAAGAATAAGTGAGTTTTTGCCTAATTTGAAGGATGACCTCTTCAATGAAACTGAAGATGAGATACAGAACGGTGTGGATGTGCAAGAACAAAGCAATGTAACAGGGCATATTCAAGAAACTGCAAGTAACTCTGACCCATCTTCCAATTCTGAAACACTTATAACATGTTTATGAAACATCTAGATGGTCCACATTACTCAATACATCAAAATTAATTTTATTCATATATTTTTTTGTAATTAAACTATAAAAACTTCTGAGTTGCCAATCATAGCCCCTAAGGTTGTCCTCCCCACCTGATCCATTGAATTTTAATGAGATGAAATGATGAAGTGTAAAACATCAAGAAAAAATGAAACTAGCACAATTTGGTCATCTGAAAATGCAAATAAATGTTACTAAATTAGAGTAAGCTCAGTTATTTACTTAAACCTATTTTTAGAAACTAGGCCCCACAGTTTTGATATTGTTTCTCAATATATCTCAGAAATTCAGACAGCACATTTCAATGACACTGATGGCACTTATTATTATTTTTTTCTTTTGATACTTCACAACTGATACTTGTCACAAGTAGTTTCCATTGATATATTATAAAACATTGAAAAATAATCTTGGTAGAATAGCGACCGCTCATATGATTTCAAGTGTTGAATTGGCGGGAGTTCGGTCAGAATGTTAAAAAAAAAAAAAAAATTAAATTGTCAACATTTCAAAACTTTATTGTTTCATCTTCAGGACTATGAAGTATAAAAACCAAGACATTTAGAATAAAGTTCTTGATTCTTATATGTACATTATTCAGGAACTTTATTCTAAATCCTAATGAGTCCTATTTAAAATAACATATCTCATAATTCATCATATACACAGATCTCAGATTTTGCCTTTATTTATAAAATATGAAGTAGTATTGGTTTTATAAAATGTTTGGACTATTTTTCATACAGAGCGCCCAAAAAAAGTGATTGGGTTGGCAATTTGGAAGTCATCTATATGATTTCATGTTCGGATACAATTTCTGAGATATTTTAAGTTGTTTATATTTGGACAAAAATGTTCATGACTGACTTTTCAATGGTATACTATTTATATTCAGTTGGCATGCTCAACCATTATCATTGTTTGTTCTTCACATAATATTATTTACCAGAAACTGTGAAGAAAAATGGATATATGGATGACATCTGTTGCCTATTGATTACGTGTTTTTTGTGTACATAACATAAAAGACTCACATTCAGCCACAACAAAACATTGAAAAATTAGAATATTTGTTATGTTGTTTCATCATTAGTCAGTTTGCTGCCGATATTCTAACATACATTAATATCATGAATGCACGAAGAATGACTTTATATATCAAATTAATTAATCATGATTGCCGAAAAAAATATTGGCAGTTTACTAATTTTGGACTATAGTTTGAAAAAACAATTCTTCTATACTTGATTACAAAATGCTTTTGCATATCCGAATGTCATTTTAATTATCTAAACTATAAACTAGTTTGGTAAGAAATTTCAATTTTCATAGTGAAAACGTGATCAAATGAGAGTGAAACAAAATATATTAGGGAAAAAAATAATCATAAACAAATATGGCATTTAAAATAAAGTTTTTTTGAAACAGATTTTACAATTTATCAACATACACTTTTTTCGGTTTACACAGAAATCAATTATATTGTATCTTTTGTAACCAACACAATTTGGTGAGAATGGTATACACATTGGCTCAATAGGCATAGAGTTTAAACCAGAAAGTATGTTCATTAAAATCGCAAAGTGGCAATAAATCACTTCCAAATGAAACATCTTGGATGTCGCTACTGAATCTTAACTTCTAGAGGCATCTTGAGAAGTAGGTTATATTATTCCTATAATGATAATCATTTTACAATGTAGAGGAAAATTTACAAAGAGGTGGGTAAATATGTATATATAAAATGGAAACAAATTGCAGTAACCACTAATCGATGGTTCTTGAAACTGGTGTGCTAAAATGTTTTCCAAATAAACTTTCAGAGTGGACAGTCAGAAGTAAGATTTAACCCATTTTGTTTGTTTTGTTATCATTAGATATAACATATATATTATATACGACAGTTACATATAATATTGTAAATTTGCATATAAATATTTTTTTCTTCAGAAGAAGTAGTAAGTATTTGTTACATCGACAAATTGTTTTAAGCACTTCCTAATTTTGACGTTGAATATATTTTGTGAATTGACTTGTTTGAATTCAATTATTTAGGTCCTAGGTGAATGAAACTATGCTGTACTGTTTTTTAACTAGGTAATGTTAGCTCTCGGACGGCCAGCTCCAAGCGGCACTTTTCCAAAACTGTCAAATTATTTCACAAATTCAGCCAGATTCGATTCTTGCTTGCTTCGATCGAAGTATTGGCATTGGGTTGAGAATCTTAGTGTACATACTGAAGAATATCTACTGATTTTCCCACTGCTTGAACAGAGGCCAAGAGCAAGAATCAGCTAACTAAGAGGGATATGAGGACTACTCATACAAATTTTCTTGTTTTATTATTTATACTCTAATTTGCTTATAATTTTTTTAGGCTTTGAGAATAGCCGACCAGGAACAAAAATTAGCTGATTACATACCGAAATGCAGATTTTCATGGCGATCAAACAGATTTTTATAATTTTTTTGTGGCTTTGAGAAAAGCCAAGAACAAAAATTAGCTGATTACATAGAGAAATAAAAGGACTATTCAGGCAGAATTTTTCGTTTGAATATATATATATATATATATATATATATATATATATATTATATATATATATATATATATATATATATATATAGTTGAAGAATAGGACATAGCCTCAGAGAGAGTGTTAACCAAACGTTTCGCCTCGCCCTATATATGGAGATGCAAGATGACAACACTGGAGAAAACAAAATCACTCAACAAACAGGCAACCGCCATTTGTGGTTTGTCAGCAACCCTGAATTCAGGAACAACAACGCAAGAGGCAGCTATACTACCTGACATCGAGTCAGGAATATAAATGAAAAGAGAGTAATATGAGGGACTGTTAAAACAAAGTTGAAGGAATTTAATGGACATAGCCCTCAGAAGAAGTGTTAAGAGAACGCTTGTCTCGCCTCATCAGTAGGTGGAAGTGCAAGATGAACAACACTTGGTAGAAAACACAAATCAACGGAGTCAACAAACAGACGCCAACGCCATTTGTGGTTTCGGTCAGAGACCCTGAATTCCGGAAACAACCAACGTCACCACGGAGGCAGCTATAGCTACCGCGGACATCGAGTCAGGAATATAATAGAGAGTATAGAGACTGTTATAAGAATTATAATTTTGAGTAGCCTCGGAAGTGTAGCTTTCATCGTGGGGATAAGATGAAAACTTGAGAAAGCAAACAAGACCATGTTACTTTATTCTCACGAGATAAAGAGCCAAACAGCGTTTCTACGTTTGAATTCCATTAAATTCAACTTGTTACTCCTCATATACCTCATATATATATATATATATATATATATATATATATTTTATATGTTCTATTGACTGCTCTGCTAGAAAAATGTATAAATTTGAACAAAAACTATGAGGTGTAATGTTTTAATTATATTTTATTTAAGTTCTTTTATCATGCTTTGTTACAAAATTTATATTTTTAAACAATAAAGCTATTATTGACTTGACTTGACTATCTCTCCAAAGTGCCAGCTCCATGAACCGAAATGCAGATTCGAACGAAAAATTATGCCTGAATAGACCTTTCATTTCTCTATGTAATCACAGCTGATTTTTGTTCGTGACCGGCTTTTTATTCTGCCTGAATAGTCCTTTCATTTCTCTATATAATCAGCTGATTTTTGTTTGTGGCCGGCTATTCTCAAGGCCTCAAAAAATTATAAGCAAATGAGAATATAAATAATAAAACAAGAAAATTTGTATGAGTAGTCTTCATATTCCTCTTAGTTAGCTGATTCTTGGTCTTGTCTTCTGTTAGAGCAGTGGAAAAATTAGTTGATATATGTATAAGTCAATAACCTAGATGTTTCATCGTCCAACTCCTGTTGATTGAATGCATTTCTCAAATCGAAATTTGGGGTACTGTTTTTCACCTTGAAGAGACACAAAAATACAATCAATACTTGGTAGAGGATGGTGAACATCAGTCAAATATTTATTTATAATAATTATATAACTGGCACAAAGTCCTATTTTTCCAACAGCCTTCAAAGCAACTAATGGAGTTTTCCATTAGGAGTAATATTTTTTTCAATAATACCCTTTTTCTGTCGACGCTCAAGTTCTACGTTAACTACATTATGCTATAAGCAAATGGAACAGGCATAGGTTTATGAAAAATAGACTTCATTGATTTATCATATTCTAACTTCAATTGATAGTCTTCATAGACACCAAGTTCGTTAATTAATAATTTCGAAAAATTGGCCCAGTAGAATATTCAGTTACTGTCTCATTTGAATTGACGGTGACATATTCCAAAACATCAACTTCAAATATGTTCAGTAAATCTCTGCCAAAGGTCCTCAACCCCTTTCAACAAAAATCAGATCATAATGTTTGGTTATATTACCCACATTTACATCTGAATATACCGGGTGTCAACGTATTCTTTAGACAACCCATGGTTTCCAGAGTTTTGAGGGTATGAGATCCGAACTTGGCAGGGGTGTTAGATTCAAGAAATGGAAAAAAAAACAATATTTCATACTCTCCCATCACTTCCGCTTTCACCGGAAACGACCCCAACTTGGGAATTTCAAATGGAACACCCTGTATATTTTTAATTTGTTCGAAAATATGAACAGGATGTTCATAAAATCAGAAGTGGAATCATCTGTGACTGAAAGATAAACTTTAGTCAGATAACCTCTTGTGGGGTATTCCTGTTGAAAAGGGAAACATTCTCAATTGAATATTGAATAGAAATATTTTTCTGTGAATTGAAAAATCCACGATAAAAATGAAGTTATTTTTTGCGAATATCTTACAGAAAACAACTACTTCCCCGGCTAAAGCCACGCTGGACATTGAACTACATCTGATGGATATTGAAAAAGGACCCTAACTCTAAAGAAAAAATCTGAAAGTGAAAAATTAGCATTTTCATTCAGATAGTTATTTGATTTTATATTCTAGTCTTAATTAAGAGCTCATATAGGTGAATGAGGCAAAGAATAATGTTTTCCATGAGAGAGTACTCACCAGAAATCATTGGGGTGACCCTTTTAAATTAGTACTTTTTGACATGGGGTATGATAGATTGATTTGTTTGAAAATATGAACAGGATGAAAAGGGAAACATTGAAAATTGAATAGAAGGATTTTTCTGAAAATTGAAAAATCCACGACAATAATGAAGTGATTTTTTTGTAATATCTAACAGAGAACAACTACTTCATAAAATCAGATGTGGAATCATCTGCGACTGAAAGACAAACTTTAGTCACTATCTTCCATCGTTTAAGATAATCTCTGGTGGGGTATTAATGTTGAAAAGGGAAACATTCTCAATTTAATATTGAATAGAAAGATTTTTCTGTGAATTGAAAAATGCAGGATACATTTTTTTCTTTTGAGTTAGGGACCTTTTTCAATATCAGGTGTAGTTCAATGACCAGCATGGCTTTAGCCGGGGCAGTAGTTGTTTTATGTTATATATTCACAAAAAATAACTGAATTTTTTAATTCACAGAAAAATATCTCTACTTAATATTCAATTAAGAATGTTTCCCTTTTCAACATGTATATTTTTACTTTTTTGGATTTTAGGGACCATTCACATAGGTTGAGACATTTGATTTTTCAGAAACATTTTTATTTTTGCATCTGGAGTGTGTTGGACCCATTTCAACCAATCTGATGGACATGAATGATGAGTGAACAATATTATATGACAGTTTTTTTCCATCTAGTTGAGTACCTATGGCGGTTTGATATTTCCAAAACCACATCTTTCAGACACACATACCTTAGATTCTAAATTTCACGACAAATTCATTGATGGTTTCGAATCGAAAATCGGATGGATTACAATCCTAATACACTAATTATTTGTCGAAAAATTATGAGGAAATTGGGATATATTGCTCATCAAGTATGCTGTGGATATAACGTTGAATGAAACTGATTTAAAAAACATCAATTTTCACGTAACAAAAGTTCATAACCCATTCCAACAAAAAAAACTACCCATAATACCAGGATTAGTTGAAGGGAACTAAATGTTCGAAGTGCATTCCGCCAACTTCCTGACATTATCTGCCTCTATCAATTGTGTTTCGCATCACATTTCGCTACATAGCGGGATTTATGGTAGCAAACACTTCACGAATGCGAATGTAAAATTTCAAGTGTTTGAGGCAGTGTATAAAACATTTTTTTAAATTGGTGGTTTTGGAAATATCAAACCGCCATAGGTACTCAACTAGGTGAAAAGAAATGTCATATATTTTTTACTCATCATTCATGTCCATCAGATTGGTTGAAGTTGGGTTGAAGTGGGTGAACGCACTCTAGAGGCAAAAATAAAAATGTTCTAACAAATCAAATGTACCAATTTTTCGTCTAAAAACTATTATCTAATAGGTTGAGGAGCAGGTGCTACTACATAAAATATATGAAAAACCACTGCAGCAAAAATGTCTTGCTTCCGCTGTACTTTGCACACTTTCACTCACACATGAAGTGTGGTATTTTGAATTGGGAAAACGAGTGCCGGTATGAATCGAATTGTCATTCTTCAAAAGTATGCAGTTTGAATTATTGAAAGTATTGATATGAATACCAGTTGTCGACAATACTTTACATGTCTTGGTATAATAATGGTTTACAGCTTATATATATATATATATATATATATATATATATATATATATATATATATATATATATATACATACATACTGGAAGCTTGCACTAATATCCATAAGAATAAAAATAAGTTTGCAATAGATAAATCTCACTGTTATAACACTCGTCACAGAAATCTCTTACAACCTGATTATCATCTCTCATTGCTTTACCAAAGAAACTTGTAATGTACTGGTAGTAAGCTTTACAATATACTTGATAGACATACATTGTCTCACTTCTCATGGAAACACCCCGTATCTTCCTGGGATTAACCTGGGTGACATACCCTGCGCGCCAGGTGCGATGGATATCCCGATTTTTGCGAAAAATCATATTTTGGGGCAATTTTTCAGAACTGAAAATTTTTCAGCGAAAATATGGATTGTTACTAAAGTTGATGTCCTGATCACGAATCCGTAAAAAATTTGAGCCTATCTCGCCCCCTAATATTATTTTTCGCAAAAATCGGTGAATCCATCGCTGCTGGTGCGCAGTGTAGGTCAAGGTTAACCCCAGAGGAGACTTTGACTCATCCTTGGTATATCTAACAATGTTGAAAATTACAGAATTCTACTCCAATAATTACGGAAGATACGGGGATGTTTCCATGAGAAGTGAGACAGACTGTATACAATCATCTCCCAGTGTTCATATTTTAAAATAAAAGCTGAAAAAATTACTAATCGGAAAGTGTTTTTACTCATTAGACGATTTTTTTGTGATATTACTTTTTTTATTTTAACATGTATAAGTAAATCTGTAATTGTTAACTTATCCTTTCTCAATTTTGACGTTTTTACATAACCTAACCTGTGTGCATTCAAATGATGAAATGATTATTATTGTTATGTGATCAGACTCAGAATCTTCCCTAGAATCCAAAAAAGTAAAAATATACAGGGTGTTCCATTTGAAATTCTCAAGTTGGGGTCGTTTCCGGTCAAATTCTTGAATCCTGCCAAGTTTGGATCTCATACCCTTGGAACTCTGAAAACCATGACTTGTCTAAAAAATACGTTGACACCCGGTATATTACATGTTTTATGATATTACCATCATAAGTTTTCAGTTTGGTAGACATACCCTTAACAACAATATCTGGGAAAAACTTTTCGTGAAGGTTCAACGGTATGCAAGATAAACCAGCTTCAATATCCATTTTCAACATAGTATCGACGAAAATTTGTTGAGTAAACATTTCAGTGACGTCATTTTCGCCCTCATATTCAATATTTTCAGAAGCAATGAAATGATTTTTGTTCACTTCGTAAACTGAAACAATGTGTCCTTTATGTTTACAACACTGACAAAAATGCCTCTTGAATTTATAAGTACCAAAATTATGGTTTCCTTTATTTCAAGCATTATTTGTGGTATCACGATTTGCATCTATTTTGATTAGATCATTTAACCAATGGACTGCTAAAGAATAATAGTATTCGAGAACTACGCTCTTGGAAGTAGGTGAAGTTGAAGTATAATCATTCAAACTATCGAAAGTATAAACATTTTAATTTTTGGGATAAGAATATTATAATTATTAATTACATCTTTCATAATGTTAACGATCTATATGTCTACAAGTTATCCATTGAAAATATTTTAAAATATGATTGTATTATTTTGATTACTATGATAGTAGATTCGAAAAAGTTGTAGTATACATTGTATATTGTAAATAGCTAAAATATTTATTTAATGAATGTAAAAAAATATTTGCAATGAAATAAACGAAAAATATATATTGCTGAGGTTTTCATGTTTCATTCTAGCTGTAATTTTTATATATTTTGAGGACAATCGAGAAAGTTGATGAAAACTATCAATTTTAACCTCAAATATAAATTTTTGATCGAACCTTTTATCTACCCGGTTGTCCAATGTTACGATTGGATAATGGCATACAAAAAAAAAAAACAATGTAAGAACAGAGTTAAATGCCAAAATTGCGCCAATGAAAATTGCACTTCCAAATCAGTGATCACTCATCAATATCTCAGGAATGCCTTACAAAAAACCTACCACATCTATATTGCCTAACTCATATCGCGATGAATAGAAATTCTAAGAACAAGTAATAATTACCAAAATAGAAAAATCTATTCAATGTCATAGTTAACAACAAAGTAAATGTATTTGAAATAAACATAAAAGACTTGATATCACAATTATTCATGACAATAATAACAGTAACCATCCCAATAACAGTAATGAAATGGAGGCAATAATTATTCACACAGAAGATGATAAAGACACTAACAATAATGAAGAAGAATTGTAGCAAGAATTTAAAAATATTACAGAGGAACATTCATTCTCTTCAGGATAAAAAACATAGTCTTTTGAACTCAATTGTTATCCTCTGAGAAACTTTGATCCATTACAATAAAATATTGAATATAAAGATAAATATATATATATATATATGGAATGCACAAAATTATAGAGGTGACACCTATAATCTGTGTGGTGAAGCTTAGACCTGTTGACGTGGGATTTTAATGACACGAAATTTCGTGCACATTAATAGGTCACCAACAGATGTCAGTATACTGACACCAATAGTCGTACGTTCAGAGTAACGCAAAACAAATAACGAGTGAAAGAGAAATTTGTTACGAATCCAAGAAAGCCACCATCCGCTTACAGCTGTTTCATGGTTTCCCAATCATCAGGACGGCATGTGGTCTTTCTCGTTTCAAATATCTCATAGTGCTAATACCTACCGGCAAGTACGAAAATGTGAAATGCACAAAATTATAGAGGTGACACCTATAATCTGTGTGGTGAAGCATAGAACTGTTGACTTGGGATTTTAATGACACGAAATTTCGTGCACATTATTAGGTCACCAACGGTTGGTTGGTTGGTTGAAAGCTGACGAGCCAGAGACAGGGTTGGCACTTAGCTTCCCTTGACACTGCGACCAGCTGGGGTCTATTGTATCACTCTGTCGTCAGTGGTTCCTCATTCAAACAGGTTTGTGCCTTTAATTAGGTTAAGAAGCCTGTTCATAAGGTTCTTCGGATTCATGCCTGTTTCCGGGCTGATCTCTCCAAAGGTTCTGTGTCGCCTACTACTTAGGGCGTCACAATCGAAGATAATATGAGAGGCTGTTTCCTCCTCTTCATCACACAGCCTACACTTCACGGTTTCCCTGCGTACTCCCATGGTGTTTAGGTGTTTTCTTAGGCCGCAGTGTCCAGTCAACAGACCTATACGAGCCTTCGTTCTGTTCAGGTTCAGAAGGTCAGCAATCAGGGTCCGGTTTGGATGCCCTACCATGACTTTGCTGTGTATTTGCCCGACAGTTTGATCCCAATATTGTTGGTGTCTTCTTTTTATCCACTCGTCGATCAGGGTCCTGCATCGGTTTTTGCTAATCCCATGTGCAGGTTCTGGCCCTGTGAATAGCGTTTCAGTTGCTTGTCTAGCTAGGGTCCGCTTTGACGTTGCCTTCAATGCCTCTATGACCTGGCACCCACATCAAGGTGACCTTGTTGTGTTTTGCCAGCTCGATGAGGTTCTGGAGGCAGTCCCAGACCAGTTTCGACTTTATCTGTATAGAGTTGAGTGCTTTGATAGCACTTTGACAGTCAGATAGAATGTAGATGTGTTTTTTCCTATAACCACTTTCTAGATTCTTCTGAATGCATACCATGATAGCATGTGTTTCAGCTTGGAATATCGTGGAGCATTTGCCAAGTGGAATTATGTAATCCCTTCTTGGCCTTACCCCATGTATTCCTGCTCCCGTTCCTTCAACTGTCTTTGAACCGTCTGATTATGTCCCTGTAACAGAATTCTATCAGATTCAAGACTTTCAAATCATTCCTGGCAATAATGCAGGATCTGGCGTTTCCACAGTTTAGATTATAAATAAGCTTACCCTTGGATGTTCCGAGGCCTGATACTCGCCCTTTGACCAGCCATGGTTCTTGTATTAGGGCCACGTCGGTGTTGCCCTGTGCAAATATTCTGCACAGGGTTGCAGTAGCAGCCTTACTATGCTGCAGGTTGGCTTGAACTGCCCGCAGCATCAGGAATGTACCTGTTCCGGCTAACTAGCTTGAAGTTTACCTGCGTTAGCCCCAGGAATGCTTTCATTCCCCTGGCTTGCAGGTTCTTCAAGGAGGTCTCGTCGATTTGAAAGACAAGAGTTAGACCCGAGGCCTCCTCTTGTCTCTTGATGACAAGCCATTCTTCAGTATCTATCCCCATGTTCTGGGTTTTGATGAGCTGAAGAATCTTTTTGGTTTCCATTTTACCAAATGGCTTTGGAATCCATACCACTACCTTGGAGGTATTCAGGATGTCCTTGGCTAGCCCTACTTTTAGGATAGCCCCCTCCCAAGGTATCAGTCCGGGGATACTCTCGAGTAGCCAGGATTTAGCGGTTTCATCCGAGCATGTCAGGACCAGCACGCCCTTGTGGACGTAGCTGTTCCTGAAGTTCGGACCCTTACCCGGCTCACACTTGAAAATTTCCCCGGTAATTGCTTCCTGCAGGAGAATCCCTTGGTCGTCTGATAACTGGTGATCAGAGCAACAGCCATCTTCAGACCTCTTGTGACCTCCCTATAGCTGCCCTGCTCAGTTGGGTTAACTTGGGCAGAGATAGCCACTGGTTGGTCAGATCTAGGTTTCCTCACCCTTGCAGTGCTCTCCGTGGAAGAGGGTTGACTTCTCTATGAGCGGTCCCTCTTCTTGTTCGGAGTTTCTGGCTGCCTGCTGCTTTCAGCGATGTTGGGAGTTCGTTCAGTGAAGCCAGTTTTTGCTTCTGGGTGTGGATCGCGTCGGTTGCTTCGGCGTTTCCTGGGTTTAATTTCTTCCCCAGCTGCCTTGCCCTCCGCGATCCGCACCTGTCTTCTAGCTGCTCCTGAGAGCTTTTTACGAGCCAGATGTAAACGATTTACATCTGACGCGACGTGCCTTAGGGCAGGTGTTTCTGGAGGTTTAGCGGAACTGCCACTGCCTCCAGAGAGTTTCCTGTTCTCTGTTTCCGGGAGTTTCTCAGTAGGTGTTCGACCATCTGCTGATCCCTCCTCGGTTTGGTTTGCGGTTTCTGGTGCCGAGTGCGATTCAACTGGAATCTCCTCGACTTCCATACCCGCTAGCGGTGTTGGGTCTTCTTCAACTGGAAGTTCCCCAGGGTTGTTTTTCGTATTGGTTTCCATATTGTTCCCACGAGTGTAGGGGAAAGGGTCGTCCACACCTGCGGTGCCCCCTGCGCAGGTGTGAGGCAAATTACTCTGGGAGGTCGCCATGTATCCCAGAGGCTCTGTTTGTGATACCTGACTGGCTCAGGTATCATCCATCCCTCGGCACGGGTCGCTTGACGCCTTGGATTAAGCCATGTTGTGGTGGGTGGCATTTGGTTTGAGATTGACTTAGAGATCCGCAGGCTTTGACCGTTTCTGGTCATTCCCACTGGATTTTCCTTGTCAACCCCGTTATCCAGCGATACCACTTGGAGGTAGCCACATAAGTTTCCGCAACCCATCTTCATCTCTCGTAGGAGGTGAACATGTGTTGACGCCAACAGATGTCAGTATAGGCCAACCCACGACACCAATAGTCGTACTCGTGCGTTCAGAGTAACGCAAAACAAATATCGAGGAGTACGACTATTGGTGTCGTGGGTTGGCCTATACTGACATCTGTTGGTGACCTATTAATGTGCACGAAATTTCGTGTCATTAAATTCCCACGTCAACAGGTCTAAGCTTCACCACACAGATTATAGGTGTCACCTCTATAATTTTGTGCATTTGACATTTTCGTACTTGCCGGTAGGTATTAGCACTATGAGATATTTGAAACGAATTCGAGAAAGACCACAAGCCGTCCTGATGAATGGGAAACCATGAAACAGCTGTAGGCGGATGGTGGCTTTATTGGATTCGTAACAAGTTTCTCTTTCCCTCTTATATATATATATAGTGTTATGTTTAGAAGAACGTTAAATGTTTAAAAAGTTGAATTGAAAATAAAAAATTAAAAAAAACCCATAAATAAAAAATATTCGTATTTAGTAATCTGTGCTATGTTATTTTACAGTTTTTCTGAAGATTCTACCGTTTTCCTGAAACCTTATATAATATTAATCGATACCTATGTTTGAAATAAACATGTTTTCAACATTACAAGCAATTGGCACAATTTAAAAAATTTTAGAAATCAAAATTTACGAATATATTTTTGAGCACAAGCAGATAACAAAATAGTAAAAGTTCGAACATCCTGTAAAAGAAATTGGACGTGAACTCAATAGCCAATGAGATGCCAGGAAAGATCTTGATGCAAAATTAGGAAATTTGAAAATATAGAAAAGCAGAAACGTCAAAAGAATGATGTTTACGTCTTGTATATAGTTTATAAGGTAGTTAGAAATGTTTTGTAAATAAAAACTGTCAAAGAAGTGAAAATAGTGAAAAATATGCATCAAAAAGTGCGTGGAAATTGAAAATTCGAGAAAGAAAACAAAATGTGTTGGTATCAAGGGAGGAGAATCAACAAGCGAGGAGAATTGTGAAAAAAATTAATTTTGTATAGAACCCATGATAAATTTACATCCAGAAAAATCATTAATTTATATTAGATAAACAGCTATTTTGTCAAGACAACATGGGAATTGATATAAAGAACCATAGCAGATAAAAAGATCCCAGATGTAAAGTTAACCTTACCTTTTTTCATTGGAGATTTACAAATACGAGGCGAAGTCACAGCCGACAAAGGGAGCAGCAGTTTCCAGGGACCGGAGAAAATCCGAAACATTGACATTCTCGTTACCAGACGTCCCAAGGTATTTTTTGAAACCATAAAAGTCACCACAGTGCAAGTAAAAACGAAACTTTCAAAGAATTTGATAGAACTTTCCACGAATTACTATAAAGAACACATAACCTACAAAACTAGGTTAAAATTTCACTTTATTATCACATGATTTCATATTTGCTGTATATATTTGCTATGAAGCACTAATTAGGTTATCTCTGCATTATTTTCAATGTTTGATCAACAATGAATTGCTAATTTCTGAAATTGACATCAAGAGGGCTCCACAGTAGAACCGACTTCTGAGATTCCACAGGCGTACCGATTGAGTTAGCTGAGGTGAAGGAAATAAGGTAAAAGAAAGGAGGTAAAGTACATAGCCAGAGATATTGAATATTTATATGGGTATTTATTTATCAATACATATTAAATAAATCTTCAAGAAGGGAATTAGCTTATAAACTTTAAAAATAGTAAAACAAAACAAAGAATAGCAAAACACCAAAGATATATATATATATAATATATATATATATATATATATATATTTTATGATGTCTGATTGTGGAAAGTAAATAAACAAATATAAAATAAAAACGAACCGCAATCAACGCATCATAACAATATATATATATATATATATATATATATATATATATATATATATATATATATATCCCAGGCAACACAAAGAGGTCCAAAATATATCTCGGCGAACTCTTTTTAGGAAATTGTGACGCCTTTTGTAACTTCTTTATCAATATTCAATTGAGAATGTTTCCCTTTTCAACATGAATACCGCACAAGAGGTTATCTTGACGATGGAAGATAGTGACTAAAGTTTATCTTTCAGTCGCAGATGATTCCACATCTGATTTTATGAACATCCTGTTTATATTTTCAACAAATCAATTGTCTGAGAGGTTGTTGAGAGCTCTATATCTCCGTCAAATGTCCGCCGCCGGGATATTCTCTCACGTGGAAATTCTCGAACAATACAGTCTGGCGAGATCTCTGCGAAATCTTGTGGCGAGTACTTTGGAAAATTCTCATTTTCATCTCATGTCGAGGCCTCTGTGAGCTCGCATGTGTTGCCAACCCCATCCTAGAATAAAACTGCATACAGGCTTAAAAAAACTGTAAATGATAATTAAAAAACGGTAAATCTATAGCTTTCTCTTATTTTGTATTATTTAATGGTAGTAATAAATAAAACACATATGGGGAAGGTATTATAAACAAAAAAATCATGTGATCATCAAACTTTTACTCATATTAACGAAGTAAACTTGGAAATAAAACATGTATAACAATCATTATAATCATAGTCGTAACTGTTTTCGTTAAGTCTAGTAACACGTAACACAAAAATACTCGCAACCACAATCGATCGGACAAAAATCCAAACAAATGACAGGCAGCTCGGGCAAGGCAGGGGGCATGGGATTCCCGAGTAACAAAAAACAGAATGTCGGTGGCTCGATCAATAAAACAGACTTCGACGAAAGGGAACGATCTACTTACTCTATCCGCTAACGCCATCTATTAAATTGATTGACAATTAAGTAGTCCGGTCCGCTAGTGGTAATGTATCTTTAGACAATGTGGTAGATTTGGCCATTGTATAATGGTTTCGCAGAAGCTGAGTTAGTGTACGGACTACTCAGCAGCAGATAAAATAGATGATGCTAGCATCTTAAATAAAAAAACTGTAGATTTGGAGGCCTAAACTAAAAACTGGGAAGATTTCCAAAAAACTGTAAATCTACTGTTAAAACTGTAGGGTTGGCTATTCTGGCTAGCTGTGTGATCATCGCAGGCAGTGCCTCTGGCGAGTTCTGTGGGAACTTCGCATATACAGCCTTTTGGCGAGTTCTTTGGAAAATTCACGTCAACTGCTTTTGTTGAGATCTATGTGAGATAGCTTGCTGTACTTCTGGCGTAGTCTTCAAGAGTTCGTATTGCGAGTTGTATATGATATTCATATATATTGAAAAAGAAAACATTATCTCAATTGGAAAACTATTTTTTTCAGAATTAGAAAAAATCTACGATGAAAAATTGAAGTTACTTTTTGTAATATCTAACAGAAAACAACTACTTCCCAGCCATGGTATGCTGGACATTGACATTATCTGATATATAGAATTTATATCACAATAAGTATTGTGAAATATCCCTGAAAAATTCCTATAGTGTATATTTGCATTCTGATATTTGAAAAAAAAAATCTCAATCAAGATTTGATAAAAAGTTTTTCAATCAAATATCTGAATCATAATTAAAATCAGATATTTGAAAAAAAAATATCAATCAAGATTTGATAAAAAGTTTTTCAATCAAATATCTGAATCATAATTGAAATCAGAGTTCTGATTTAAATTTTGATTCAGGTTGAAAGTTAGGGATTTCGCTCGATAGTTGTTTTCTGTTAGATATTACAAAAAGTAACTTCACTTTTTCATCGTAGATTTTTTCGAATTTTGTTTTAATTTCCTTTTTTCAATTGAGATTAATGTTCCCTTTTTCAACATGAAAAACCTACTAAGAGGTTATCCTGAAAGATATAGTTTATACAGTTTATCTTTCAGTCATTTACTCTTTTGTGATACATATTTGCGAGCATATTTGTATCGCTGGGAAGTTGAGGCAGCATATCTCTGAGAGCTCGTGGGAGAAATTCCCATCGGGATACTCAAACTTTAAATCAGAATCAGAAATGCTTTATTCTCATATAATATCAATTATGTTGACAAAGCTTGCCTAAATCTAAGATACATAAAAATAGGATAAAATTTAATGCAGTACATACGTAATGTTAAAGTTATATATAAAATTTCACAGTACAGTTTGTCACAAAGCATAAAAACAATTCAGACAACACATTAAAATAGTTTATAATATAAAATAAAGTTTTCTGTACATCAAAATAGTTTATAATATAAAATAAAGTTTTCTGTATATTTAGGAGTGAGCTGTGAGGTTGTCCGTGAAGTATTCATTCAAATTTTGGAGCAGCAGTTTTTTCACTTCTTTTCGAAATTTATTTTCTCCTTCCAATTTTCTTATAGTAGGTGGAAGATGGTTAAATAGTTTTTTTCCATTATATATAATTGAATTCTTAATTAGTGTTGTTGATGGGATAGGAAGACTGATGTTAGTAGTAAGGCGGGTTGCATAATGTTATTTAAGTGTTTTTTACGGATCAAACAGACCGTTTCCAAGATGAATAGGCATGCCAGAGGCAGAATTCCTTGTGTTTTGAAAAGAGCTCTACAGGAATCTCCAGCTTGACAAATATATCTGAGAGCTCTCTTTTGGAGAGTGAAGACAGGTTTGATAATATTTTGGGAGCCTGTACCCCAGTAACATATACCATAACGTAAGTGGGATTCACATAGTGCAAAATAGGCGTTTCTAGCTGAATCGAGGTCGAGAGAACTAGAGATGGTTCTAATAGCATAGCAGTTTGATGATAACTTTTTGCACAAATTATTGATGTGATTATCAAATTTCAAATTTTTATCTATATGTAGACCTAAAAATTTGTTCACTTGTTTGGACTCAATGATTTGGCTATCAAGAAAAATGGGTTCTATGTTGCATTTGAAAGTTAAAATGTTAGTTTTGGAGACATTAAATGTTAATAGGTTTGCATCACACCATTTTTTAACTTCTTCATGTTCAATATTGTTCTGCAGTGTATTTAGATTCTTGTTATGCCAAAGAATGGACGTGTCATCTGCGGAGATTGTGAATTTTCCACCAATAGATATATTTGCCAAATCGTTGATATACAGTAAAAAGAGCAGTGGGCCGAAAACAGACCCTTGTGGCACTCCGCAGGTGATTTCCATGGCACTCCGCAGGTGATTTCCATTTCATTAGATGTTATACCATTGAAAGTTACCTTTTGCGTTCGGCCTGATAAATACGATTTAAACCCCAGTGATATGTTCCCTCTAAAACCATACAATTCAAGTTTTTTTAACAAAATCTCATGGTTTACGCAGTCGAATGCCTTCGACAAATCACAGAACACTGTTGCAGCAAACTCTCCATTATTCATCTGGAGATAGAGGTCATCCAGAAGAGAAAAAATCCATATTTTATCGTTTTTTCACGTCATACCTAAAAAAATGTAGAATGCATTCAATGTATATTTCACGTGCTTTAATGGTTTTGTAGGTAACCTTATTCCATTTCAGACAAAAGTTCCACCAACTGAGCTACTGATGTCACTATTCAGGTTATAAATAATAACTGCTGTTCTTCATGTTAGTCTGAACAAATTAGATGAATCTTATATCATTAAGATTATTTTTTTTTCATGGATTCAATATACTAAGTATATAGGCCCACATAATGTTTTTCAGTATCGAATTGGTAACATTTTTCTACTTCCTCATATTATTTTTCATGGACAGTACAAAGAAATATAATACCCATTTCGCGTTATTCATGACCTAAGTTGGTAGACCTCTTGAGAACATCATTAAGTTATATATTACACAAGGGATTGAACTACACACGTGTGTGTTGCTGCAGCAAAAGTATTAAGATTAGAACATTTTGCATTAATATAATTGCAAGAGGGAAATTAAAAAGTGTGAACTGATATGAAGTTTATTGAACATATATTACAAGATAAGCTAAAGCTATCAATAATGTATCTCAAAACAAAATCAAAAAAAAACTGAAAAAATTAACATTTTAAAGCAAATGGTAAAGCATAATATTCGGGATATTAATTCAAATTAAGGCACTCTGGATAATATGTCTGAAATGTCTTTCCTATAAAAAAATTTAGCGCTGTCGAGAGAAAATGAAGTACCAATTTGAAATTTGAATGAAAAATATTCACCCGTTAAATTAGGATAAAAAACTCCTTTATCATTATCTTAATTATCACCAGATTTGCTTTGAATGCTTATTCGGCGCCTCTTTTGCCGATTGCTAAGGTATCTATCAGGCTTATATCGAGCAGACATTCTATATGAAAGGTACTTATCTTTCGAGGTGAAAATATATTCTAATATGCCAATCAAACCACGTAGAAACTAATTGATAAAAATGATATAAGATAAAATGAATAAATTCCTTTTTATCGATTGCTGGGTATAAGGATGAATCTAAAATGGCGGCAACAAGTTAACACTCATCTATTACATCATCAGCAGTAGGTCTACACAACAAAAATACCCTTCGTACATGAGAACATGGTAAAAAATAGCACTTATCTATCCTCACTCTTCATTAAACACTTAAACACAAATAGTCAAATACAAATATTATACAAGCGATAAACAATCATCTTGTGCAGCAGTCAACGCTATCCAAGCACTCAAAATTACGTTAGTTAAACAGACGAACGGATAGGAATGATGGACGATCTCTACGATCCACGATCTCTCATTCTTTCAACTCTCCACCAGTGTTGCCTCGACTAACACCGGAAAACAACAAAAACAATATATATATATATATATATATTGCAATAAGAATTTCTTAATCAGGTTATGTTCGGGATAACTTTAGGAACTCGCAGTGAGAATTTCTTGTTCTTGTTACATTCGGGATATCTTTAGGAACTCGCAATGAGAATTTCTTATTCTGGTTACGGTCAGGATAATTTGGAACATTGAGAATTCATTGTTCTGGTTACATTCGGGATAACTTTAGGAACTCGCAATAAGAATTTCTTATATTCAGGTTACTTTCGGGACATCTTTAGGAACTCGCAATAAGTTGGAACCTGGCAAATGAAATGTGAGGTCTCCAAGATTTATCCTGGGGACACCATTGATAATTTCGTTTAGTTACAGCACATAGAGATCTCGCAATAGGAGTTCGCATAATATCCTAATTATAACCTCTCAGAGATCTCGCGGATATATATATATATATATATATATATATATATATATATATATATATATATATCAGTAGTGCAGCTATGCCGCGCCGGTAAACCAACAGGATATTAATTGTTTTAATCAGATACGTAGGCATTACTGCTTGACCTACCCTGTACTGATAAGGGGCAAATACCCTGAAACCAGTCTACAGTGAAGTGGTTAATATTTATCCATTTGGTAACAAACATTTGCAAAGTACCTTGTAGGACTTTGCACGTGTATCCACGTGTCCATCGGATGTAATCCAACGTCCATCGAGGCATTAGCCAGGGAAGTAGTTGTATTTTTATGGTTATGCGACCAACATACACCTATTGTAAAGGTATTTGTAGTAAGCTATCTTGAGAAATGAGACATTTTTCATTTTTTAAGGAAATATTAGCTGGCTTATTTGATATGTTACAGTCTTCTGCCTCTTATTGCAGATTTCTGTCCTGCGACTCAGGATGACATTTCAGTTGGTAATGTTATAGTTGCAATAGTTGAGTTGAGATCGCGTTAGCTAATGGTGTTTTCCATTCTGCTAATGAAATCGCAGCAAAATACTATGAAGTGGATAGATTTTAACTGTTTTAAATAAAGTAGATACTACCATTGGATATCAATATAAACTATTTGCCTTGGTCAATTCATTGGAAGAAGATAAAATCAAATCATTCCGACTCCCGTCTTGAAAAATCCAGCCTTTTGAAAATTAAATTGACAGTTGTCAAATTAAATTTCAATAAAGTATACCTGACGTTTGAGGCGAATGCAGTGGAACCTTTCGAAAATCATTCCAGGAAAAGAAAAAGGATTTATTAAATAAAAGCTAAGTAAAATAATTCCATCTCAACATCTATCTTAGATTATGAACGATAATGAAATTATTTATCATTCTTGTGATTTATGTAATAAGAGTTTCAAGTCTTCTAAGGGCCTAAAAATTCACAAAGCGAAAACTCACAAAATTTCAGCATTACCAGAATGTTCTAGAGAAAATTTTCATTATGATTCATCTAAATCAAGTCAAATATCTGATGAATCTCAAATATAATCTAATATTCTTGCATTGCATTCAAGATTGTCTTCTTTGAAACGAAATAATCATGTAATCAAAAGAATTCCAAAGTCTGCTAGAATTTGTTCAGCCTCACTCTGAGTGAATCATCGATGAATGCATAAAATTGAATTCTTTTGATAGTTGGAAAAATCTGTTGAATTTTTCATATAGTTCATTCACTGTACCTAGTTCAAAAGAAACTCGTGCAGTATCTCTAGCATCTTTGATCAAGAGGAATATAAAAACTCTAAATTTAAAGGTTGATCCTACAATAAGTACATCTCCTTCAGAACATTTCAATACCAAAAAATATAACCAAAATTCTTCAAAGATAGTTTTGAATAAAATCGCAGATGGAGACATTACTTCAGCTATTAGGATTTTGAGTTCCAGCGACACTTTAGCAAAATACGATGATTATACTTTATCGGAACTTCGTTTGAAACATCCTCGTTCAGACTCCAGAATGAAATTTCAAGATATCAATCAAGATTTATCAAATTATTCAATTCTCCAAGTTTCAGAAGAAGATGTTGTGGCAGCTATAAAATCTTTTAGTACCGGTTCTGCAGGTGGTCTGGATTCCCTTAGACCTAGCCATATACAAGACATTATCAGTCATAGCTCTGGTAGTGCTGGTCAGAAACTTATTTCTTCAATCACAAATTTATGTAATTTTCTTTTATCTGGCAAGGTGAATTTAGAAATATGTCCTTTACTTTTTGGTGCTTCTCTCTGTGCACTCCAAAAAAAAGATGGAGGTATTCGTCCAATTGCTGTTGGTACTTTTTATCGCAGATTAGTGACAGAACTTTGCTGCATGAAAATTAAAGAAGATCTTGGTTCTTTACTACGTCCCTTACAGTTTGGTTTCGGTACCCCAGGAGGTTGTGAAGCAGTTGCTCATTCAGCTCGTAGATACATCAATCAGCATCCAGACCCTTCTTCCAAAGTGTTTTTGAAACTCGACTTCAAAAATGCCTTCAATATGATTGATAGGAATGTCATGCTCCTCAAAGTAAGAGATAACCTTCCTGGTATATACCCTTTTGTAAATCAATGTTATAACTCATCATCATATTTGAATTTTGGTGATCATTTAATAACTTCTGAAAGAGGTGTTCAACAAGGTGACCCTTTGGGACCCGCACTATTTTGTCTCACAATCGAAGAATTGACAAAGAGTTTGTCATCTGAATTCAACTGTTGGTATTTAGACGATGGCTCCATTGCTGGAGATTTCAATACAGTGTTGGAAGATTTGGATAAGGTTATCATCCTATCGAAACAAATTGGTCTTGAACTTAATTTCAATAAGTGCGAACTGATTTCACTATTAGACCCAAAAACTGATTTTGAATCCAAATTCCAAACATCAGCCCCTGGTATAAAATTTTTGGAAAAGTCAGATTGCAGCCTTCTTGGTGCGCCCCTTTCTATAAATGCTCTTTCTGGACATATTAGAAATAAAAAGGACTCTCTGCAGTTACTCTCCACCCGTCTGAATGAACTACCAACTCACATCTCATTCTTTCTCTTGAGAAATTATCTCGCTATACCAAAATTGATGTATACCCTCAGATGTTCTCCATCTTGGAAAAGTCTCAATGAGCTTCAAGATTTCGACGATTTAATGCGCCATACTTTGGAAAATGTTACTAATAATTCTTTTAATGAAGATTCTTGGTTACAGGCAACACTTCCGGTGAATCTTGGAGGTCTGGGGCTCCGTTTAGCTTCTTCCCTAGCTTTACCTGCCTTCTTAGCTTCCATGAGTAGTGTATCCAGTCTTATTGATTCTATTCTCCCTTCCACTTCTTCTGAAACGACTGATACATTTTTTGATGAAGCTGTCTCTCTTTGGTTATTACAAACCAACTTAGATTTGCCACCAGCTACGAGAAACATTCAGAAATCCTGGGACCTTCCACTTTTGAATATAACCTCAAAAAATTTACTTGATTCGTCCGAAGTAGAAAAGGCTCGTCTGAAATCTGTTAGTATTAAAGAATCCGGAGCTTGGCTGAATGCTCTACCTGTGGCTCCTCTCGGAACCCTTTTAGACGACGAATCTTTCAGAATATCAATTGGACTGCGACTGGGTTTAGATATTTGTATTCCTCATAAATGTATATGTGGTAGTGAAGTGAATCAAAAAGGAACTCATGGTTTGAGCTGTCATAGAAGTGCAGGTCGTTTATCCAGACATTATCAAGTCAAGCGTATCTTAAGTTCTTGGTATCCAGCTGTGTTAGAACCTCTTGGAACTAGCCGAGATGATGGTAAACGTCCTGATGGTATGACGCTGATACCTTGGAAATGTGGCAAACCTTTGGTGTGGGACTTCACTTGTGCTGACACAGTTGCAGCGTCTCATTTAGCAAATACTTCTAAGTCCGCAGGTGCTGCAGCAATATCCAGCGAGAAATTAAAAAGAAAGAAATATCAGAATCTTGGAAATAATTATCTTTTCCATCCAATAGCTGTCGAAACTTTTGGTGTCTTTGGCCCTGAATCTCTGTCTTTTATTCATGAAATTGGAAGGAGAGTCGGCCGCGCTACAAAAGATAAACGTTCAACGTCATTTTTTATACAAAGGATTAGTATAGCAATTCAAAGGGGCAATGCTTCTTCTTAATGGGTACAATTCCTCCATCGCATCCACTGGATCTATTATTTTATCGTCCCAATTTTCCTACGAGATACAAATCAGTTATCAAAGATAATCACTCAGTACTTTCCAAAAAATCAATATCAGTTTCTCTATCACCTTCTTTGAATTACAGGAAAAATGAACCTATGGATTCTTCGTTGAACATGAGTGAGCATGCCATACCAACAAGAGACTCAATTTCTACATTTGGCATAAGAGGATTGAAGAATGTAGGAAATACCTGTTTTATGAATAGTGTCTCTCGAACACCAAGGTTTTGTTGGAATTTTTCAAGAATGGTTTTTGTATGGAGGATTTAAATACTACTACATCAAGAATGAAAGATATTTAGTGAAATCTTTTATATCTTTGATGGAAAATATCTGGAGTCCTGATTTTTCTCGAAAAATGGTGGATACTTCACATTTCGTCCGTCTATTCAGAAATTTTGCTCCTTCCTTCGATCATAACGTCCCAGCAGATTCGGAAGAATTTCTAAGATACCTTCTGGTAGGTTTACATGAAGATTTAAACAAGGCGAGTGCAGAGATTCATCCATCACCAAACGATTTTGTTATCACGAATGATAATCAGAAAGCTTCCATTTCTTGGACAAGATATCTGTCTACTCATAATTCCAAAATTGTGGATACATTTGCCGGTCAGCTGAAGTCTATATTGAGATGTACTTTTTGTAATTACTGCTCCGTTACTTTTGAACCTTTCTGGGTACTTTCAATCCCTATTCCAGACTTGCCAAACGAAGTCGTGAATTTAACACAATGTATTGAACTGTTGACAGAAGAGGAGACTTTGACTAACGATGCGAGCCCATACTGTTCAACTTGTGGAATGAAAAGGGAATTCAAAAAGATGATTCGTATACAAACATTTCCAAAAATTTTAGTTATACATTTAAAACGTGTTTCTTCGACTGATGGCAGTAAATTGGACAATGTGATTAATTTTCCCATACAAAATTTGAATTTGGACCAATATTCTGCTCAGGATGGAATGAATACTCTTTATAATATCTACGCCATATCTAATCATAGCGGCAGCATTTCCAATGGACACTATACTGCATATTGCATACACCCTTATTCTAATTGTTGGCACCTCTTCGATGACTGCCGTGTATTTTCCAAGATTGATTCTCTTAGCTCCCAGGGAGCATGTGTCCTTTTCTATGAGAAAGTTGATGATCTGATTTCTGATGGTGTTGTGGGTTTTTCCGGGTTTTCCTCCAACTGAAACAGCAAATGCGCCATCACTTCGAGTCCCGGGCTTCAATCAAGATTTTCATCTTGATATTATTTTATATTTAAAACTTTGATTTTGTATTTTTTAATTCTGAATAAAAGCTATTTTTATAATTTAAGACATTATTCATTTGTCTGCTTGACCTACCCTGTACTGATGAGGGGGCAAATACCCTGAAACCGATCTACAGGTGGTCAGCTTGAGTGAAGTGGTTAATATATATCCCTATCGCAACAAACATTTGCAAAGTAATTTGTAATCCAACGTCCGTCGAGGCATTAGCCAGGGAAGTAATTGTTTCTTTATGGATATGCGACCAACATACACCTCTATTTGTAATTCAACGTCCGTCGAGGCATTAGCCAGGGAAATAGTTGTTTTTTGATGTTTTGAGAAATAAGATTTTTTTTATGTTTAATGAAATAATGGCTGCCTTCGATATCTTATAGACTTCTATCTCTTACTGCATGGTGTTTACTTTAAAAAATATGGAAAAAAAAACAAAAAGCCGCAAAAAGTCTGAAATTTTTTGAAATTCATACATTGTGTCTCACATTCGATGGCCTATTAGACGTTTCTGGAGAACGGGACACAATATAATTTTGAAAATTTGGTTTTTTGGGTAATTAGTTCTGCTCTATCGATCTAAAATATTTTCAGCGCTGCGGCTTTGCCGCTTATATTGAAAAGTAGCAACAACTTTGATATTTTAAATGAGACACCCTGTATTTTATTGCATTTTTTGCTTTGCTATTGATTTAAGATCATTTTTGTATGATACTTCTCCATACCTATCTCAAGCGGTTTTCGAGAAAATCATTGATTTCCTTATTTTTTGTGCAAAACTTAGCTTCAATTAAATATTTATTACTGCGGTTTGGAAAAAGGAATCCGTTCAAAATTTGCCATTTTTCCGATAGATACAAAAATGGTGAAAAGTATATTTTTTTAAATGGAACACCCCGTATATTTCAAATATCCTGAAAGACAATTAAAGTTCCTTTCAAATGATGTATCATGTTCCTATACCTAAATAGTCTGGTTTTCGAAATAAAAGCAAGTTTCTATAAAAATCGGATTATTTTGCCATATTTTGTATTAAATGTCATGGAATATGTCATTATGAAAATTCGACAATTAGTGCATCAATAATAAAACGTTTGCGCGTTCATTACCAAACATTTGATCAGAAAAGAATCAAAATGGAAGGCAATAACTATCCAAACGAAGTTTTGATGAAATTGTTTTATCTTCATGGTCAATGTGATCAAATTATAGCGAGAACATGCAGAAGGTTCTGTGGTGTATTGACGAGTATGAATGATAAGATGACGAACTGATTGTACAAAGAATGATTAATATACAGGTATTCTAATCTCGATGGCCTATTGGACGTTTCTGGAGATCTGAGATATAAATACTGCAGTGTTGCCACATGTACTTTAACTAATATCAACTTTCGAATTTCAAATAGAACACATTCTATTTTTGGATTCTACTGACAAATACAAATAACTTTTACTGAACATGTCGTATACCTATCTCTTATAAAGTCCCAAAGTGCAGCAGAACCCAGTTTTCTTTTTCAGAAAAAAAAGCTTGAGACCTGAGGTTTTATCGCACTTTTGAAGATACAGCTGGAACTTGAATTTTTCTCTGAATCTCAGATGCAATTCAGTTTTGGCATAGATTATTTAAAAAAATATCCGAGGAAATTTTGGAAATAGATATGAGATATACTCGAAAAAAAAAGTCAGATTAGGTAGTAGAAACTGAAATGATATATATAGAATGATCTAAAAAATAATTACTAATGGAAGTTTTTTCGAGTATAACTCCAAATTTTTCTGAGCTATTTTTTTAATTAATCTTTGCTAAAAGTGAATTGCATCATCTGAGAGTTAGAAAAAAACAAGTTTCAGCTGTATCTCCAGAAGTATGAACATTTTTAAGCGAATCATTACAGATTGATTTGATTTCTTAATCAGATCATTTCAATTGGGTAATATTACCTATTTCGATTTGTTATACTGGAAAATGGGAATGGCAGTAGTGTGCCGCGACCAGAAAAGAGCAAGACAATCTTTTAGTTAGACAAGTAGTGATTTTCATGGTGTTTCTGTCAAAATGGATAATAATACATATTCAACTGCAGATATTTTAAATTTGTATAGAAACTGCTTTTATTTCGGAAACCAGACTATTTAGGTATAGGAACATGATACATCATATGGAAGGAACTTCAATTTTCTTTCAGGATATTCGATGATATACAGGGTTTCCTTAAAAAAAATGTACTTTTCACCATTTTTGTATCTATCGGAAAAATCACAAATTTTCAACGACCCTGTATAATGGAGAACGAATTCCCTTAACCATAACTAATGCACAGAACATTGGTAAACTACACCCAAAATTTCAGCTTAGTTTGAGTCCAAATACCGCAGTAAAAAACATTTAATTGAAGCTATGTTTTGCACAAAAAATAAGGATAGCAATGAATTTCTCGAAAACCGCTTGAGATAGGTGTAGGGAAGTATTATACAAACACGATTGTAAAGCAATAGCAAAGCAAGTTATGTCAGAAAACTGCAGTGAAAAAGTTTTTTTTTTTTTTTTTTTTTTGGCTTGGACATTTCGTCATTCGGCCAGACACAAGTGGAATATATATTTATTAAAACACGTCGAGGACCATCCTCGGCCCGGCTACGAAATTTAACATTTAATTCTCTCTAATTAAATAGAAAAATTTCTGCCCTGGCCGAGAATCGAACTCACGACCTTTCGATCATGAGTCGGACGCTAACCCACCGCGCCAATCCCCCCATAGTGAAGAAGTTGATTCTTTCATTTTTCTATTTTGTTCTATACATTCAGGATTAGGCAAATACAGTACTGAGAACTATTAGATAAGGGCTCACAGTCAAATTTAATCACAAAAGGATTGTTTTCAGAACACAATTTGAATCCAAAAGCTATCAATCTTAGGTAATGTAGGTACCAACTCTTCGGAAATAATAATCTTAGAAAAAACTCACTAAATTTTCTACCATTTCTAGTGATATATAAAATAACAAATCATATTACTTGAATATCAATTGAAACTTCTTTATTAAATATCCCAAGGAACATTAAATTGGCTTTTTCACACCTAGTAATATCTATTTATTGATTGGAGCACAGGAATTTAATATTTTTTGTGTCGGACAAATTAATCTAGGAAAAAATGTATCTTATTCTGCAGGCAACTGTTTTTGGATGGATTATATCTAGACCTGTTATGACCAATTTACGTCATACTATAAAGTGTAACCTAATCACATATCAAGTTTGGCAAAATTCATTGAGACTCAGATTTTGTGTAAAATTACCATTTCGCGATAATTTTATGCAAGAAGGAAATTCTTGGGTTAGTGCCACAAAACGATTTCATGCAGAAAGAAAAAAATGAAAAAATCCTTCTTTATATTGAACATATTGTGATTTTATTAGATTGTATCACAGATCAAAATCAAAACGCAAATGATAGAAAATGAATTACATACATGTTACGAATGATTCATCCTTAACCACAAAGTTTGTGGTTTTTTATGCTTCGACAAAAACTTCATCTGGTCTTTCTCCCAATGATGTACTTAAAATTGGTCCAACTATACGTGTGTCAATTCTGTTTCGTTTTCGCAAATATCCCATAGTCATTACAGGGAATATTGTATAGCCAAATAAAGTTGATTTAACTCAAAGTAAATTTCATTTGACTTCATCGAATCCAAATAAGGATTTGAAACATTTCTCTTTGAATACTGTCACTTATGGGAAATTTGAATAGTGTCACTTACGCGGAAATTATGTCGATGATCATATAACTGGTACAAATAGTATAGACTCGGTACACATATTGGTGAAAGAACTCAATGCTACAGTTGGACATGTAACACTTAGCAATGTGTTATTATATAGAAAAATAAGATGGTTTTTAGATTAGTTTGATTTGAAATAATAATTGTTAATTTTATAATGCTATTGAGAAATTTTATGGTTTAAGGGAAATGATAATGCGAATTTTATGGTGTTATTGTATAAATAATAACACCTTATATGTGTTTGTGGATTCTTAAAGGAAATGACTTAAATATTGATTCATTTGAAATAATATTCATAAAAGTTGTTGAATTTATTATAAGTGAATATTTCTCTATACAGTGGTTACTGGAAGGCAACCATAAATCTTCGATTGGAGATTGAAAAATATTTCTCACTGGGTGACAAATCTATTATCGGTTTAGAGTTTAATGTTTATTTAAGGTCGGGCGTTTTGTTTAGATTTCTTCACACAGTTGAGTGTTATAGGAGAATTGTCGTTGTGCTGAAATACCAAAAATAATTCGTGGAAAGCCTCATGGAAAAATTACACCATAATTTGTAGCCAATAAGATTTGAATAGGCCAAAGTAACACTTAACTAAAAGACCAATCAAGAATAAAAAAACGGGACTACGCCTTAATGACGCTAACTTGGAGAGCAAAAAATGAGATGAAAGAAAACTACTCATCGGCGGGTTTTTGTGATGACTAGTTGATCTTTAGAACGTTGTAGGGATTATATGTTTTTTTTTCGAAAGTAATGTTATTTTTGTAAAAATAACGGGTTGATTTCGGGCGAAATAATAGAATTTTGTTCCGCGCAATTTTCTAAGGGAAATATATAGAGCGAGTTAAAATCCAATAGTGACCTTTTTAGAGAGGGCACAAGATATTCATCGTTGGATAAATTCATATGCTTGGTAAGAATGAACTTGGGGTATTTGGTCGCTAACCTAACATATTATATAGTTTGAAGACTGGTGGTTTGGATACTTCGCTTTTTAGGTTTTTTTTTCATGTGTAGGTTGAACAACATATGAGGGTGATTTGTTATGTGAAAACAATATAATAAAAATGAATTTGTAACTTCGGTCGTTATATATTGACTTTAGAAAAATAAAGGAAACATTTTATATTAGTCTCCTAGTGAAGCTATATAGGGATACATTTCACACATTTTGGCTGTTGAGCCCATGAACATCAAATATAATGTTTGAAAATTCTTATTAATAGGATTTGATAAGTTCTATAATGTGGAATATTTAAGTTGACCTTATTTCGAGCTCAGTTTCAATACTAAAGAAAGTGTGATCTATTTTGAAGATGTTTTTGTAAAAATTGTCATTTTTTTCTTTTTCTCATTATATGGTGGTTAATATTTAATTCGGTCTTATTATTGCAGTAGAGTATAAAGCCTCCTTAAGAACTTAATCTGATATGTAGAATTGAAAACAACTTATTGGTGACAGTTTTAGAGCCCTTTATTACATTTATTTTATTCAATAGAGCAAAATAAAGAGCTCATTTTGGTTAGGGCAAACATTTATATATGAAAATAAGGGACGGTCCTGGCTAAGGTGGACATTAGAGAAAGATATGGTCAGTAAGTATGAATATTCAATTCCCTTGGTATTGAAAACATAGTAAAACAGAGGACGGTCGAAAGGCCTGTTCCTCGTTACAGTGATTTCAGCTTGGGGGGATATTTTACAATTGAAACAGTCAATTGACATGTTTTACAGACAAACGTGTTCTGAATTGCGTAAATGGAGATCAAATCATATAAAAATATTCTGTGATTGAAACAGATTGGTCTCGAAAAATGTAATCATAACTGATGATGAAGTTAATAAAATCTTAGGTATTGAATGGAATGCCTATGAAGACATATTTTAATATACAATCAAGCCGATGGTTGGTAATTATAGCAGAATTTCAAAACGACCCATATTATCAATGATTTTGTAACAGGGTTAAATTGGCTTTGGACCCATTTCCTTGTTTTATATAGAAAAAAAAAATTATAATACCTTCAACTTTACCTGACAAGGAGAAATTTATCTTTTCATTTAAATTTCTCGACGCTGTCACCCCTGTAATAAGTAGCCACTTTGACCGTATTTCAATTTTTCAGTAAAATGAATAAAATGATCTTTGTGAAAAAAATGTCCATGATGTCACCATTTTAACGGAGCCTGTCTATCGACAGTTCTCTGTTTTACCATTTCAAAACCTTGGAAAAATATTCAGTATACTGACTCATATCTTCTTTGATGTCCACCTTGGAGGACCTGCCTTATTTTCATATATATAAAATATATATATATATATATACTATATATATATATATATATATTTTGCTAACAAAATGAGCTCTTTCTTTGCTCATTGAATAAAATAAATCTAATAAAGGGCTCTAACACTGTCACCAATAAGTTGTTTTTAAATTTTACACATCAATTTCTTTTTTTCACTGGTTTTATCACCTTCTAGTCCAAAAGAGCTGAATTCGGCTCAAAGCCATTGATGAGTCTTTGGTGATTTTTTTCTCATAAAAGTTCTTAAGGAGGTTGTAAACTCTACTACAATAATAAGACCGAATTAATTATTAACCACCATGTAATGAGACAAAGAAAAAAAATTACATTTTTTTTTCAAAACATCTTTAAAATGCATTACACCTTTTTTTATTCAAACAAGAGCTCGAAATAAGTTCAACTCAAATATTCAACTTTATAGAACTTATCAAATCCTATTTATAATAATTTTCAAACATTATATTTAATGTTCATGGGCCCCACACCCAAAATGTGTGAAATATATCCCTCTATAGCTTTACTAGAGGCTATACAAATTTTCTCATACCAAATCACCCTCATATGTTTTTCAACCTACACATGAAAAAAATATAACAAGCAAAAAGGGAAGAATCCAAACCACCAACCTTCGAACCATCTAATATGTTAGGTTAGCAACCAAATACCCAGAATGAATTCTTACCAAATATTTCATCCAACGATGAATATCTGCGCCCTCTGCAAAAAAGGTCACTATTGGATTTTAACTCGATCTATAGTTCATATTAGTTTTCAACGGGGAAAATTTCTATTTTTCCCTTGGAAAATTACGCGAAACAAATTTCTAGTATTTCGCGACAACACTCGCCCGAAAATCAACCCGTTATTTTAAAGATCGACTAGTCGTCACAAAAGCCCCTCTCTCGTTGATTACATTTTTTTCCTCCAAATTAGAATCTTTTTTTATGTGTAGTTGCATTTCTAATCATTGATTGGTCTTTTTAGTTAAGTGTTACTTTTGCATATTCAAATCCTATTGGCTTACTAATTATGGTGTGATTCTTCCAGAGGGATATTTTCCACGAATAATTATTATTATTTCAGCACAACGGCAATTAGACCATAACACTTAACTGTGTGAAGAAATATAAACATACTTCCGAACTTAAATAAACGACTAAACTCTAAACCGATAATGGATTATTTTTCAATCTCCCATCGAAGATTGATTGTTGACTTCCAGTAACTATGAAAAGAAATATTTCACTTACAATAAATTCAACAACTTTTATGAATATTATTTCAAATGAATGCATATTGAAGTCATTTTCTTCAAGAATCCACAAACATATACAAGGTGTTATTATTTATACAATAACCCCATAAAATTCAGATTATTATTTCCTTTTAACCATACAATTTCTCAATAGCATTATAAAATCAACAATTATTATTTCAAATCAAACTATTCTAACAACCATCTTATTTTTCTATATACATAACACTCTACTAAGTGTTACAAAGCTTCCCCCTTCAAAAAAAGTATTGGCTACACATGCCTTTACTTTTTCCAAATTATTATCTGGATTGAATAGATACCATATTTCCCAATTATATATCTGAACTTCAAAATTATACCACTGTCCAATATTTCAAGCCCTTATAACAGTTCTGTTCAATCTCGGGGCATGCTTATTAATCCTAAGTAAACAACTACATATTACATATAAGTTCGATTCGGCCCGTTAACATATTTGAGTTATCGCACTTTCCACTCACTAACGTAGCTATCGATGATTGCTGGCAAGATGATAAAGGCTACCTTACTGATGCAGCAATGACGATGAGGATAACTTTTCTCATAAGGCCCACAGACAGAATATTTGCTACTGGTACATCGGAAAAATTCAACCTGCTATACTGCCTACAGGGTGAAATCAATAACTGGAACAAATTCTAGGGTTTCAAATTCTCGCTACAAGAACAATGGATACTGCAATGGTTCACTCCATAACTCAGTGAACCTCATACACTCAGCTGGGTCGCCTCTAATGCTTGAGCCCCATACTTGGCTCATACTCGGCCTACTACTATTACATTGTCAGCATTTTGTACTTACTGACACATATAGCCTGCTAAATTCAGCTATTTCATCGAATCTTCTTGGCTTAAATTCACTGCTTCTGTCCTTCGAGCTTCACAACTCTAGCCATACTAGGAAACGGGTATTTTATAAATTTTTTTCGGCATCCATACTAGCCAACTACTCCAACGGTTAGCTGCTATCTCCAATAAACCCTATCAATAACTGCACCATCTCATCTACTGCTTTCAGTCTGTCTAAATTGCTGTGGCCCTCATACAAGGAAGAGAAAAGTTACCATTTTGCCTGATGATCGCCTACCATATCCGCAACCTTTCCTACTGCATACTCCATCCCCAATAGTCTTTCAAATCACTTATGAATCCGAATCGCGCACTAATGATATTAAAATCAATTCCTTCAACAAAACAAAAGAAAATAGTCCATTACAAAATCAAAAATTATATCTCATCATAAATAGAGTCCATTTTCAATCTTAATCCACTACATTACAATAAAAATTGTAAAACAATCATTATTACATAAAAAAAAAATTACCATTTATACCATTAAAATTCTTACAATTATAATATATTAAAACCAAATCCTTATTTACACCTAATTTCATATATAATCCAGTCAAGGTGGCGTTTCCGTAAAATCAAATATATATATATTTGATTTTACGTTTCCTAAAAAAATATATATATATATATACTGGATTATATATAAATTAGGTTAAATAAGGATTTGGTTTTTATATATATATATATATATATATATATTTAAAAAATAAATTAATCAAAGAAAATAGATATTCCTATGATCAGTACATCAAAACAAAATAAAATAAACCATTATAAATTGTTAGCGAAAAAAAATATCATCAACCTATCAATAGATATCCCTATTCAATTGATCACCTATCCGTGACCTTAGCAGATAGCCAATCAATTTTTTTCTACCAAACCCGTGGAAGTTTAAAGGTACCTCCCTTCAGAATTTAATATAATCAATTTATTATTCATCAGCATTTTTCTCTTTTCACGAAACTCTATTTGCAAAAATCACTTATTTATCTTATACACGAAACCACCAGCTTGACTTGGGTACAAAATTACCCATAAATGTTAATATGTATACAAAAAAGAATCTTATTCATGATAAAATAAAATAAAAATCTTCAATTATTTCGCGACTAACAAAACCTATCCTTCAGCTCCCCAACTTTTACGTACGCTACTGCGTCCTCCAAAGTATTTTCAATACCTTTGATATCTAAAACTACAGGAGGCCTCTCATCGGCATTCCCTGTAGGTGCTTTACTAGAGAGAAACATTCCATTCTCTAGTAAAGAGTGAGCTTTCTAGACGACTATTTCCGCCCTAGTCCCGGGGCTTAGAAAACCCACTAAATGCCTAAAACGTTATTTTTTAAATTTTTTTTAGGCCGTAGCCACCCAGTGAAATTATAGCATCCACCAAGCTGAAATGTTTAATAAAACGGTTTCAAGGTCATTCTGACCTATCTTACCAATGTGGCCATTCGGGCAACCCCGAAGTTACTTCCAAAATACGTATTTTTTCTTTTTGTTCCTTGGGTCCTATTTTTCCCATCTAACCCGATGTTCTAGGAACAAAGACGGTTGCCTGCACTGACCTGTTATCACGTGGTCTCACGAAAAAATCTGGGTCAGGACACCTTACGTCCTGACAGCCTGAGGCTAATTATGGGGCTCTTACCCACCGGGTGGCGTCACATTCCCGACAGGATGATTCTTAGGCCCCTCCTGCAAGGCGGGAAATTCTAATATTCATATAAAATGAATTCTTAACATTTTTACTTTCGTACATAAAATTATAAGACATGACAAAAACTATTCTTTCCATTGTATTTATTCATACAATATCTAAAATACCTACTATCCCACTATCCCCACTATACCTTATTGGTAACGCAAAATATGTTTAATTCCCCTCTAGGGAATTATACCTATATCTACAGATATGTACAAAAAAATGATTGTGTAATTCACATGCCCCTAACCTTATTGATCTTCAATATTAAATCCCTCAGTAACCCTATATCAATAAACACCCATCCTATAAAAGAAAAAGGTTTATGTATGATTTAAAATAAGAAGAAAGCAGAAGATACAAATGAAACCATAACCCGACATTGTTGTTGTTAGCACTTTTCGGCGGGACTCTTACCCCCCAGGAAGTGCACCAGCCTGGCAGAGCGATTCTTTCCCCTCCTCTGCAAGGGTAGAATTCTTAACTTTTTTTTCTTACGGGCTATAACGATCCGGAGGGTTCCTTATCCTTGTCGATCTTCTCAACATTGGTTCCTCCAAAAACTCCTCTTCTGATTCATTATCTGCTTCCTCTTCTAATTCATCTTCACTATCATTTTCCTCCTCTTCTCTTCGTATCAATATTCCTTGTGGAATTACAGCAGGATTCCATTCTGGATCTTCCCCTTCTTCGTTTTCTCCTTCTATTCTTTCGACGTATTCTCTCTTTCAATATTTCTTCATCTGCATCCCCCATCTTCTCTTCTAGTGATTTTTCTTGTGTATTTTTCCAACCAGTCCATATTTCTTCAGGTAATTTATCTTTCACTTCTCCATAATAGGGTTTCAACCTATTTACATGTATCACCTGTTCTTGTCGAGTTCCTACTTTCTTAATACGGTACGTTACTGGTCCTTCCTTCTCAATCACCCTGTATGGACCTATCCATGTCCTCACCAATTTTTTTGAAGTTCCCAATCTCGTTGCCATATCTTTCAGGTATACCAATTCTCCTAATGCAAATACTTTTTCCTCTGTTTTCCTATTGAACCTCTTATTTCTTTTTTCCTTAGCTTTCTCCGTGTTCTTATATACCTCTATAAACACTCTATTCAACCTCGCCATCAATTCAGATACATAATTTTCATCATAATCATATCTTATTCTCTGTGGTTTAATAAAATCATCAATAGGGAGCACTTGATCCCTTCCGTGCAATAAAAAATATGGACTAAACCCCGTAGAACTATGAATGGTTCCCCGATATGCCATCACTACAAACGGAATCCAACTATCCCAATCCCTTTGATTGTCACAAATATATTGAGATAACATATCCTTCAGAACACGATGCATTCGTTCTATTTGTCCATTCGAAGTTGGCGCATAACTAGAAGTTTGAATCTTTTTAATGTTTAACAATTTACATACTTCTTTAAAAAGAGTGGAAGTAAAATTTGCCCCTTCATCTGTTAACAATTTTCTTGGTGTCCCATGTCTTACAATAATCTGCTCCACAAACGCTCTTGCGATGGTATCAGCTTTTTGATCTGGTAAAGGTATAACTTCCGGATACTTTGTTAAGTAATCCTGAAACGTGAGTAAATATCTATTTCCATTCATAGAAGTAACCAAAGGTCCAACTATGTCCATTGAAGTCAACTCCCAAGGTTCTTGTGTAGGAGTAAATTTTTGAAGAGGTACCTTTTTCATATGTGGTGATGTTTTCCTACGATTACACGCATCACACTTTATACAATAATTAATAATATCCGTCAGCATACCAGTCCAAAAAAATATTTTCTTAATATTCAAAAGGGTTTTTTGTTGTCTTTGGTGAGTCACATATACCTTAGGGACCATTAATTTATCCACATTCTCCTCTCTTCTATACACTATTCCATCCTTTGAAAGATAATATAACTCATTCTCTCCTTCATTTACTTGTTCCAATTGTTCACGAGCGAATTTACAGAACTCGTCCTGTTCTTGAGCTTTTCTAAGGACGTCTCTATCCCATTCTGGTTCCAACATATCCTCTTTTTCAATTTGACCAATCACCATTCATTCCACCAAATACTCTTATACGATTACTTCCAAGTTGGAATTAAAATAAATTCAATCATGGCCTGGACTTTTTCCCAACTGAGTCCATCCAGACCACAAGCTATTTTTGGCATTGCTAAATATTGATCTTTATTCTCTTCGCATTTTTTCTTTAAATTTCTCAACGCATTCCATACAGATCGATACGAGGGTTTCTCGTAATATCTAAACTTAGTCACCATATAATAGACGTTTTTTTCTGAAAGTCTCAACTCAGCTACTTCCTCCACCATTTTTTTCTGTTCTATCAGGGTATTCACTGAGCCGAACAATTGCTTGAACCGTGCAGCAATACCTTTTCCCATCGCAAAATCTTGTGATACATAATGTGCCAGTGCATATGACTCAGGTGCCGAGAACAAATCCCCTTGTTTAATTTTAAAATTTTGTGCTTTCGGTGGTTGATGTGTTTTTAAATATTTCTCATACTCTTCATATTCAAGATCATAATAGTGATCCTCTTGATCGTACTTCTACTCAACGCATCAGCATTCCCATGTAATCTTCCCCGTCTATGGATTATGTCAAAATCATATTCTGCTAAAGTTAACGCCCATCTTGTCAATCTTGACCCCGGATCCTTCATTGACAATAACCATTTCAAAGGCCTATGATCGGAAATAACAGTGAATTTCCGACCATAAAGATAACATCTAAAAGTCTGAATTCCAAATATAACCCCCAACAATTCTTTTTCTGTAGTGGAATAATTCAATTCCGCTTTCTTAAATTTTCTACTCGCATAAGCAATAGGTTTCTCATGACCATCCCTTAATTGACTTAAAATAGCCCCAACTCCTAATCCAGAGGCGTCCGTAGCAACTAAAAAAGGTTGTTCAAAATCCGGAAAAATCAATGATTCAGCGGTAAAACCTCGTTTCAATGTATCAATAGCTTCTAAAACTTCCTGAGAAATTTCAAACTTTACATTCTTTCTCGTCAAATTTACCAATGGTGCCGATATCTCCGCTACATTTGGGATAAATCTTCTATACCAATTTACTATTCCCATAAAAGCTCTTACGCCTTCAACATTTTTAGGTATGGGAATTTTTTTTATTGCTTAAATTTTTTCCAGATCCGGAAGCACTCCTTCTTGTGTAATCATATGCCCCAAATATTTACCTTTCTTCAATAATAAGTTACATTTCTTTGGTTTCAATTTAATATTTACCTCTCTCAATTTCTCAAAAATGTTTTCCATTTTATTTATGTGATCTTCCCCATTAGCATTAAAAATTATTATATCATCCAAATACACGATACAAATCTGTCCAGTTAATCCTGATAACGTGAAGTTCATAAAACGCTGAAATGTACATGGCGCATTCACCAAACCAAAAGGCATTTTGAGGTATTCATAGTGTCCTTGAAATGTACTGAATCCCGTCAATGGTATATTCTTTTCTTCCATATTTATTTGATGATAGGCCTCAGCTACATCAATAACAGAAAATAAAACTTCATTTCCTGTACTATATCCCTGTATCAAGTCGGATATATTTGGTAACGGATAATATTCCTTTTTCGTTACGGTATTAAGTTGGCTGTAATCAACATCCTTACTTTTTCTTCTCCATTGGGCAACTTTTTCGTTACCAACACTACTGGTGCTGACCATGGACTATACGATGGTCTAATAACCTTTTCCTTCAACAATCTATCAATTTCTTCAGCCAATACTTCTCGCTGCTTATAGGGAATTCGATATTGTGCTCGGCATATAGGTTCCCTAACAACACAAGTACATCCTCTGTACATCCCAGGGACGTCCTTCATTTGCTACAAGGACGTCCCTGGGATATCCTTTGTCGGGACATGGTACATACTAGGGACGTCCAAGGGACATCTACTTTCCACCAAAAAGGACATCCAAGGGATGTCCTTTCCCAGGGATATACCAAGTCCCGACATCAAAGGGACACCCTCCCAGGGATGTCCCAGGGACATCCCTGGGATATATGGTACATCCCCTGGACGTCCTCATATGTCATTTTCTTTCATTTATTTAATTTCAAAAATTTCATGGAAAATATGGAAAAAATGAAATTTAAATAAGATTCTCAACACAAAACGGGTTTAATTCAGAAACTAATTATGTCATATTGTGTATAATATAAATTCAAATGAAAAATAAACAGAAAAAGACTAGGTGAATCAGTTGAAAATTGTTCACATATTAGGGTGTTTCATTTATTGCAGGCATTGCATTATATTTTTCTCTGTGGCTTCTCTCCTTGGTCCTCCTGAAAAGTCTCTTCAATCTGTTTTTTATTGCCAATGGCTTCAGAAGATCCTGTAACAAAGATATTATTGCAGATTGAATTGACAATGAAAAAAATTACTAATACAGATATCATGTTATAGCTCTTTTGGGATTTACAATAATAGATAAAAATACTCACCAAGTATTATTGCTGCATGTGTTATGTTGTGTGTCAAGGCCCATTAGTTAACTTTGAATTTGTGTTATCATTTGAATTTTCAACATTTTCATGGAAGTTCCCAACATGATAATTTTGAACAACTAGAAGGTAATGTTACATGAATATCGTCATTTACAGCCATTAATGAACTACAAGCCTTGAGGATACCTTTCTCCTACGATCATTATATTAATATGTACCTATAATAGATTAATAAATATACTATAAACATAATATTCAGAATCGAATAAACATATCATTGGAACAATCAAGTCTTTGATCCACAAGATTACATTCAATATTTTATATTTTGATAATTATTGTTTTACCAACCTTAAACTCAACTTATTATTTCAATTTCTCAACTATGATATACACAACACTGTAACTGATGAAATGCTTCAAATGCTCACAAAAATCGTCAAATACAATAAGGATGCTGCTAATCTTTTTACATCGAACAAAGAAAAGTTAGAAACTTGAAGATTATGCAAAGTGAGGTTAACTTGTTGACAGATCACCAAATAATTCAAACAATGTTGCCAAAGCCAAACAGGACAAAACCACAGATACCGAAATGCAATTGTGTTTGGGATTTGTGTATAATTTGAGAATTTAGATTAAGGGCATATTATGCATAAATAATTTTCTGCTTGCGAAATGGTCACTTCCCAGAAATTTCTGAGATATATTTTCATTTTCTTAATAATTATTTTCCAGAAGAAAAACAAAAATTTTCAGAACAAAATATCAACTTTGAATTTTCAATGAACATTTTGATGAGTTTCGACGATTATTATATATGATAATGGATATCAGAAAAACCAGGGACATGAATGGGACAACCTATGGATATACCAGATGGGATGTCCTCTGGACAACCTCTGCGGGACATCCCCTGGATGTCCCAATCATGTCCTTGTACCACGGTACATAAAAAGGACATACCTAGGACATCCCTGTGTTGTTAGGGTTGTGCTCCTGGTTCTAGGGTAATACCATGTTTTACTTCCGTTGTGCTAGTAAGTCATCTTCCCTAAATAAATCCCTATAGTTCAGTAATAACTCACTCAATTTTTTCCTAATATTTTCTGTCAAATGATCCATCTGAAATCCTTCAGCAATCCACTTATCATCAGATAAACTTACTCCTTGGACTCGTAGACTTTCTTTTTCTGTTTCTTCTTCTTCTACACATCCCGTTGCAAGGGCTATCTTCTGCTTTCTTTGTACTTTCACTTGCCCCTGTGACAAATTTATCAACCTTATTGGCACTGACTCATTCTTCACCACACTTTTAGCTACCAAAAAATGTGCATTGCCCATTTCTTCAGATTCACATACTAAAATTTTTCCACAAATTTTTTTCTTCAGTCTTTCCATTAACACTACCTCAGTTCTTGCAAGTATATCCAAATCATCTTCTGCTAGAATTTCTGTTTCCCATCTTTGTTCCTTTCCCAAATCATGTTTTTCCATCTTTTCCTCATCATTTTCTAAATTATATTTTTCCAAATTCTTTTCTTTCCTTCCTGGATTAACATTGTATTCCCTTACTTTTTTCCCAACTTCTTCATTACCCTCCTTAGTGTTGTGTATTTCCCAAGACTTCCTTTTCTTCAACTGATTCCCTTCTTTTTCCTGAAACCTCCCCTCAGTCTCAGATTTTTCTCCTATTTGTCGTGATTCCAATATGCCATTTTGGTTCATTGTTCCCACTTCTTTCTTTTCTTCCATTTCCGTATTTGAACATCCTAATTTTCGCTCTTTCTTCGAAATAAACCTTGGTCGTACCATATTTACATCATAACTCTCATAATCTGAGTCGTCCTCACTCAGCTCTCGAAAAAATTTAATATTCACATTGACCTCATTTACTCCTTGCGTTTCGTTAGATATCTTATTATCGGTCTTCGACGGGTCCAATATATCAATACTTTTTAAACGCTTTCTAATGGCCTCTATCACTGCCATACTCTCCAAATTTTTTTCCTTAAATCTGAACCTCATAATTTTTGTTTAATCCTATATAACTTTTTCCCATTACTTCTTCGCATTTTTCAAAATCTTCCAACTTCATCTGACATTCAAATTTATTTTGAAGATTCACAATAAGTGCCTTAACTTCTTTAAATTCATTTTCCATAGCTTTATTTTCCAACAGGTAGCTATATTGAACACCTCCTTCAACATATCAATCTTTTTATTATAAAGATCACCTCGTAATAAATTCAAATCATCCATTTCTAATATTAGTCTGAGCGAATATTCTGAAAGTTCCTGAAATTTAGCATCTGAATCAATTCCTTCAAACTTATCAATTTCCTTCTTAATTTCATCCTTTTTCATTGCAATTTGATCCAGTTTAATTTTTTCAACTTCATTCTTACAATCTTCAAAACCAATTTGTGTATTCTGAACTTCTTTTTCCAAGAAATCCTTTCCTTCCTCGTCTTCTATAACTTTGTTTTCCATTTTCCTTATCCACTTCTTCGAAGGGTTCTTTTTCATTTTCCAACAATTTTTCCGTTTGTGTCCCTATTTCGTTTGTGACCAGTGACGTCCTGCCACTTCCAATTATCATCTGGGAACCTCCTTCCAAGTCTTCGGTGTGTTTTTCTTCTTTTTTCATTACCGTTTCAATTTGTATTCCTATTTCCTCTTTTTCCAATGGCGTCCCACCATCTTCGGTTCTCTTCTTGAGACAACTTTTTCCTGGTTTATTTTTTCCTTTCCATGAATTCTTTGGTCAATCTAACCATTTGGCCCATCCTTTCTCTGTATCCCGTTTGTTTTCCTCCCTTTCTGGCGACTTCCTCTGCACCTTTTCTTCCTGTAACACTCTTCTCGGCAGGACTTCATGCATACTACTCCAATAATATTTCCTTGAAGTCGTTTCCACGCCTCCGACATCTTTTTCTATTCCTCTTCTCGAGTGGAAATATGCCGTCTGCCCCCACAATACTTTAACTGGTTCTGGTCCATATTTCAATTGAACCCTATTTTTAACCAAAACACCTTTTCCCAAAATAACCTGTGTTGGCCCTGTAGTTTCGTTTTCACATACATAAGCCTCAAATTCCACTTCTTTCCTGCAATTATCTATCCTGAAGCGTAAACAGGTTGTCCGGTAACACTAACCAATCGTACTTCGGTTCTTCTTTCTGTATCGATGTCACCATCTGGTATTATTCTTTTCCTAACCAGCGTGGCTACAGCTCCCGTATCTACGAGACAATCAGATTGCTGTCCATTCACAACCAATGTTACTATATAGGGTATCTCTTCCAAATCTATTTGAGAAATTTGAGCCTTCATTATTCCACATTTTTCCTCCATTTGTCTTCTAATCCCTCTTGAACGATCTCCTCTTAATTCTTCTCGTATATTCCTGCCTTTTATACGAAAATTTCCATTTCCTCTTCTTTCTTCAAACCCCCTGGCGAAATTCCTATTACCCCCGCTGATGTGTTCGTTCCCATTTATTGGCCGTATATTGGCCGCTTCCTCGGGAACTAGCAAACGGCCTCACTAGTTTAAATTCTTCTCATTACCTGGTCCTTGCGATGAATTCCTTCCATCTTGTCCAGCTTGTTTCGAAATGGCCCCCGTTGACTCCTTCCTTGGCGGCGCTCCTACAAAATGTCTCGTATTTCGTCGATCTGCATCTGATTCTCTAAATGTCGATACCTCATTTCGACGTCCATTATCATAACGTCCATTTCCACGACGTCCAACTCCTCCGAACCTATTTCCATTTTCCTGGTAACCTTTTCTTTCTGGGCATGCATTTGCATAGTGTCCTTACACATAGAAAACATTCCAACTTCTTTTCTTGTTCTCCACCACTGCGACAATCCCTTGAAATATGTCCAAATTTTCCGCACTTATAGCAGCTAAAACCCTTCTGCCTGTATATCCTTTTCCAGTCCGACATACTTTTGCAAGATGACCTATTTTTCCACATGTATAGCATGTCCTATCTTCATTTACCTGTGCTACCTTCCCAACGCTATTTTTTCCGTTAATATCATTGTTGTCTCCTGTAATTTAACCAATTTTTCGGCCTTATCCAAATCTAATTGTTCTTCCTTCAATAATAAAATTCCTGTTTCCCTTAATAAATCTTTTCGTAGCCCTATTTTAAATTGATTCAATAAAATATCTTTATTTTTTTTCCTCAAACCCGCTACTTCATCTTGAGCACTTTCCAGGTCCTCTTTTAATAATTTAGATCCTAAATTTCTCAATCTAATACAATATGAAGAAACATCTTCGTCATGTCTCTGAAAACATTTACTTAAATTCAATTGATTTTCTCCTGGTAATTTAATGGGCAAGAATTTTTCAATGAATCTGGCTTTGATTTCCACAAAAGACAATAAATCTAAGCTGTGGTCAGATTTAAAAAACTGTAAGCTTCCCTATCAATTTAAATTTTAATAATTTGAGTGTTTGTTCTTCTGTCCAACTATCTAAGCTGGCCCGCTGTTCTAATTTTTCAAAATAACGAATTACCTCTTTCCCTGAAAAATTATCTAATGTCGACGAAATCATCCCTAAGGAATATATCATTGGCATTGATGCCATGGTCACTACAGGAGGTGTACCCGAATAACCTGCTGCTGATGCTGTCGTTACACTCATTGTGGACACTAAAGATTAGTAAAACAAAACAATGACTGGTGGTCGGATCTACCATGCACTAACTTTCAAAATATAGCGAAAAAGCGTATTCACAAACCTTTTTGGCTTCTCTCCGACGAACCTATCCTGAAAATCCCTAATCCTGTTATCAAGTCGATTTCAAATTAACTTCAATAACGTAAAAAATGTATTAGGAGGAAAACATAAAAAATCAATAGAAAAATTTACCTAAAAAAATAAAGTTTTCCCATCTACCCTATATATGTAGAAACAAATTTAATTGAATAAAAAAAATCTATTCAACTTCCCAACTGTAAAATAAAAAATCTATTCACCTTTTTGATTCACCCTATATAAAATTTCAACACAAATTTCTCTTATACAAAAGATCAACAAAAAATTATTTCAACTACTTGACTTTCAACTTCACCCTGTATGAAGATTGAAAAAAAAAACGATTTATTTTTTTCAACTACACCCTATATGAAAGAGAAAAAAAAATTATCTGTTTATTTTTCAACTTTAACTGAACAAAAAATATTCAAAACAAACCCTAAAAAATCTTTTTGGTTTGCCTTATAGACCAAACCCAAATTTTTTAAAACCTTACTATACAAAAATTGTTTTCCTCCTTTCTGAACACACACAATAATTATATAGTTTAATCACGGAACGAAATCGATTCAACAACTCCTATCTTTATTTAAAACAAGCTTTTACAAAATCAATGTTTTCCCTTCAACAGCCCAAATTTATAACAAAAAAAAAATACCAACTTTACTTTCCTACTTCATGAAACACAGTTAAACTTTGAAACTATGTGTCAAAAAAAAACCTTTTCTGAACTTCTAAGAAAAAATCACCAATCCCACCGCTGTCACCGAATGTAACAGGGTTAGATTGGCTTTGGACCCATTTCCTTGTTTTATATAGAAAAAAAAATCATAATACCTTTAACTTTACCTGACAAGGAGAAATTTATCTTTTCATAACTTTCTCGACGCTGCCACCCCTGTAATAGTAGCCACTTTGACCGTATTTCTATTTTTTCAGTAAACATGATCTTCATGAAAAAAAATGTCCCGCTGATGTCACCATTTATCGACAGTTCTCTGTTTTACCATTTTTTCAATACCTTTGGAAAGAAATATTCGTACTTACTGACCATATCTTTCTTTGATGTCCACCTTGGAAAGGACCTGCCCTTATTTCCATATATTCGGCTCAAAGCCATTGATGAGTCTTTGGTGATTTTTTTTTCATAAAAGTTCTTAAGGATGTTGTAAACTCTATTATTGGTGTGAAGTTATCCATAGATTTCTAGCCACACATGCTGACGTAGTGGAAAATTAAAATCTGTGGCTGGGTTACATATTTATCAGCACCCGGACTAAAAATCTGTGGCCGGAAATATTCAACATACATATGTGATCTGGAATTCAACAGCTTTCGATATCATCATGATATCAGTCGATATCAAACATGGAATCATGTCAATTTATATTATGAAAGGGACCTCTTAAGATGACGTCACTTTTCTACGGAAATGTTTCTGTCACTAACAGACTTTTTGATCAAATGATTTTTTCAATGGGGATTGCGTCAGTTCTTCACACCCTTTGTTAAATCAGTACTACAAGAGGTACGTTCATGAAATTATAAGAATTATAGAATTTCAGGTTGATTACCGTAATGGAATCGTTTTTCTTGTCACCCATACAGTTTTCGCGAAAATGATTTTTTTATGAGTAACAACAATTCTTTACACCCCTCGTAAAATCCGAACCCCATGATGTGCGTTCATGAAAATGATACAAATTATAGAGAATTGTATGCTTAATGTCGTAGTGGACTCGTTTTTCTTGTCACCCCCACAGTTTTCGAGAAAATGATTTTTTTATCGGGCATCGTCAATTCTTTACATCTCTCGTAAAATCAGAATCGCACGATGTGCGTTGATGAAAATCATACGAGTTATAGAGAATTTCATGCTGATTGTGGTAGTGGAATTGTTTTTCTTGTCACCCATAAAGTTTTCGCGAAAATGATTTTTTATCGAGTAACAACAATTCTTTACACCCCTCGTAAAATCCGAACCCCATGATGTGCGTCCATGAAAATCATACAAATTATAGAGAATTGTATGCTCAATGTCGTAGTGGAATCGTTTTTCTTGTCACCCCCACAGTTTTCGAGAAAATGATTTTTTTATCGGGCGTCGTCAATTCTTTACATCCCTCGTAAAATCAGAATCCCACGATGTGCGTTGATGAAAATCATACGAGTCATAGAGAATTCCATACTGATTGTGGTAGTGGAATTGTTTTTCTTGTCACCCATACAGTTTTAGCGAAAATGTTTTTTTATCTAGTAACAACAATTCTTTACACTCCTCGTAAAATCCGAACCCCATGATGTGCGTTCATGAAAATCATACAAATTATAGAGAATTGTATGCTCAATGTCGTAGTGAAATCGTTTTTCTTGTGACACCCACAGTTTTCGAGAAAAAAATTATAGAGAATTGTATGCTTGATGTCGTACTGGAATAGTTTTTCTTGTCACCCCCACTGTCACTGTCAAGAGTAGATATAAATAAATCATCTTATTATTGTGCTTCCTCTATATATTCTCAAGTTTGTGAGAAAATGCCATTAGCGAATACTGTAAGAAATAGGAAAAAGCTTCAGATATATTGTATTAGAAATCTTGGTAACATTTTTTCTGAACACACACAATAATTATATAGTTTAATCACGGAACGAAATCGATTCAACAACTCCTATCTTTATTTGAAACAAGCTTTCACAAAATCAATGTTTTCCCTTCAACAGCCCAAATTTATAACAAAAAAAAATACCAACTTTACTTTCCTACTTCATGAAACACAGTTAAACTTTGAAACTATGTGTCAAAAAAAAACCTTTTCTGAACTTCTAAGAAAAAATCACGACATTGAGCATACAATTCTCTATAATTTGTATCATTTTCATGAACGCACATCATGGGGTTCGGATTTTACGAGGAGTGTAAAGAATTGTTGTTACTCGATAAAAAAATCATTTTCCGAAAACTTGGGAAAAAACAATTCCACTACCACAATCAGCATGAAATTATCTATAACTCGTATGATTTTCATCAACGCACATCGTGGGATTCTGATTTTACGAGAGATGTAAAGAATTGTTGTTACTCGATAAAAAAATCATTTTCGCGAAAACTGTATGGGTGACAAGAAAAACGATTCCATTACGGTAATCAACCTGAAATTCTATAATTCTTATAATTTTCATGAACGCACCTCTTGTAGTACTGATTTAACAAAGGGTGTGAAGAACTGGCTAATCCCCATTGAAAAAATCATTTTATCAAAAAGTCTGTTAGTGACAGAAACATTTCCGTAGAAAAGTGACGTCATCTTAAGAGGTCCCTTTCATAATATAAATTGACATGATTCCATGTTTGATATCGACTGATATCATGATGATATCGAAAGCTGTTGAATTCCAGATCACATATGTATGTTGAATATTTCCGGCCACAGATTTTTAGTCCGGGTGCTGATAAATATGTAACCCAGCCACAGATTTTAATTTTCGTCAGCATGTGTGGCTAGAAATCTATGGATAACTTCACACCAATAACTCTATTACAATAATAAGACCGAATTAATTATTAACCACCATATAATGAGAAAAAGAAAAAAAAATTTTTTTTTTTCAAAACATCTTTAAAATGCATTACACCTTTTTTTTATTGAAACAAGAGCTCGAAATAAGATCAACTGAAATATTCAACTTTATAGAACTTATCAATTCCTATTTATAATAATTTTCAAACATTATATTTAATGTTCATGGGCCCAACACCCAAAATTTGTGAAATATATCCCTCTATAGCTTTACTAGAGGCTATAAAAATTTGCTCATACCAAATCACCCTCATATGTTTTTCAACCTACACATGAAAAAAATATAACAAGCAAAAAGGGAAGAATCGAAACCACCAACCTTCAAACCATCTAATATGTTAGGTTAGCAACCAAATACCCAGAATGAATTCTTACCAAATATTTCATCCAACGATGAATATCTGCGCCCTCTCCAAAAAAGGTCACTATTGGATTTTAACTAGATCTATAGTTCTTATTATTTTTCAACGGGGAAAATTTCTATTTTTCCCTTGGCAAAATAATAATGAATGAATGAGCAGCACCTGAGGGTGTGAAGAATACTTCACAACACCTGCCCCTTAATTTTGAAAATTGTACCTCGGATCATTACCATTTTCTGCTCTCCCCTCGTATTCACTTCTTTCATGAATTTCTACATCAGCTGACGGCTGTGTTTTAGTAATTGTATATTCAGGTGTCAATTTGTTGTTTACAAACAAACTTGTAATTCTTGACCGAATACTAATAAAATATTTGCTAACAATGAATAAATGGAAACGTCATGAAAATATATAGTAGCCTGAATTCGAACAATGAGGTATCAGCTTGACCTTGTTGAGATACTAACGCAAGATCTTGACTCCACAATTGTTGGAGCACTGAGCTTTAGGAATATAGTAGAACCTAATGAGCTGAGATTGAAATTCATTTCATTTGCGATATTTAAAAGGTGGAACATAGCTCGTTAATAACTAGTTTGTATAATGCTGATGAGGTGTAAGAATAATTGTAATTTAATTGAAATACGCTTGTCATCGTTTTTACAGTTTATATCAATATATTCTTCAATTGGTACTGCATAGAGCCAATAATTTTGACTTGCCAATTGGATAAAAATTGGAAAATCTAATCTTTTTTTACACATTTTCGGAATTTTGTTCCTAGGCACGAACATGTCTGCTCCACATCTACCATGAAGGTGGACTGAAAGGATAGGTTTTGTTTGCTCACAAATATACGTGTTTTGAATAGATTTGCATGAAGATAATTCGATATCATTCATCATAAAAAAAATTTGTTTGACCACATCAATAATTAGAGACACAATGAAAGCATTTTTATTTTCTGTAATTTTTGTGGGAATGCTTGAAATTTTCATGATATATCATATGTGCGTGAATCCACTAATGGAATTCATTATACAAAAGTAATCTTCAAATTGTACACATTAATGTTCAGTAGATTATATAGAACATGAGTATTTTCAATCAGCGGGCTGAACTTTGAAGATTTGACAATTCTTTTATTAACCTTAGTGAACTAATAATCACTAATGGGCGAAGAGATCCTTTTATTGCACAAATAACTATATCTAACGAGTTTTCCTGTTGTTCTTTGAAATTTGTTTAAATTAATTCTATATTGGAACTAAGTCATTTATTTCTAGAGCTATCTGAAAGTTGTAATCGATCCTACTCTGATTATTACTAAAATTTCTTGAAATTCAATCATTTTGGATTGTAATAGCTTGATGTTTTGCACAAATTGGTACATTGTTTTGTTTACCGAGTTTACCTTTAACAACGGACATTTGTTCCTTCAATAATGTAGTAAGATGGTTTTGATTCGTTTTAATTTTTTTTCTATTTGATAATATTAATATTCAGCATCTTTGGTATCTAAAGTGGCGAAAAACGTTTCAGATGCAGAGATAATAAAATTGAATAATCCTCTTTTGGACTTCATTATCAACTCCTAACATTTCCATTATTAATTTATTTTCATTCGCCATGAAACCCTGACATAAGAACTACATTCCATAGACTCTATATGACGTTGCACAGCTAGTGAACAGAGTTTCTGAATTTCTTTATTATGATATTCTTTCATTGAATAATTTTAAGCTATTGAAATGAACCTTAGTAGGCTTTTGTTTGATCATGATAGTACAATTTGCATCTGAATCTATTGATGTGATCTTGTATTGTCCTAAAAATTTGGGTTGTAATTTTTTACTTTTACCAATAATACTTTGCCTCCTTTGGATATTTTCAATGGGTTGGAATTTTTGTCATGATGAGATTTATTTCCAAACATGTTGTACTGACCATGTAATGCTTACAAAATCGCGTTCTATAGTTGAGTAATTTTGCTCGACTTTGTTTAGAGTGCGGCTCGCATACGCGACCGGTATATCGGATCCAATTTCACCTTGGGAAAGCACTGATCCTATGCCATATTGACTGGCATCTGTCGTGAGAACAAATTCTTTTTCGAAATCGGGATACTGAAGGATAGGCAGACTGAGTTTATTTTTTGAATTGGCAAAAGCTTCATCACAAAGAGGTCCAGTGGAACTGAACATTTTTACACGCTTTATATTAGCTTCACTTGTATGTTTGTAACCGACTCCTTTGGACTTGATTTTCACCCACTTCCAGACATCCGAATGATTTGAAATTTGGCAGGTGTACATAATTCCGGTGACAATGCATTGAGAAATTTTTGTGTGGAAAAAAAAACAAAATGGCGGCTCCAATATGGCGGACGAGTTTTGTGATTATGGTCCGATTCGCTTCAAAATTGGTATCTGAGGGTTTCGTGGTCGGAGATTATGATTCTTTTGTCAAAATTGAAAAATTCCGATTCTATTCAAAATTGGTATGTGTGGGTTTTTGGAGTCGAATATTATGATTCTTCCGTAAAAATTGAAAAATTTGAGATGGCGGCTCCAAAATGGTGGACGAGTTTTGTGATTATGGTCCGATTCTATTCAAAATTGGTATGTGGGGGTTTTTGGAGTCGAATATTATGATTATTTCGTAAAAATTGAAAAATTCAAGATGGCGGCTCACTGTATATATTGAGAGTTTTGTGATTATAGTCAGAGTCTATTCAAAATTGGTATGTGGGGTTTTTGGAGTCGAATATTATGATTCTTTCGTGAAAATTGAAAAATTGAAGATGGCGGCTCACTGTATATATTGACAACGTTAAAATCTTTGAATGACTTCTAAAATCGAGATTTGACTATTAATACAGCTGTACACATTAATGATTTGGAAAATAATTACAGTCACTAATAGTAATCACGGAATTAATAGTAGATTAGAACAAATAATAGTTTAAAAAAATTAAAAAAACACGCTTTTATAAATAAACCAAACTAAAAAGTTGAAAATAAATTTTAATAAATTTGAATTAAGAATAGTGTAAAAAAAATTCATAAATATATATTAATAATAATGTAAATAAGAAAAAAAAATATTTTATTTAAAAAAAAGCGTGGGGTGCTTAATCTGAATCTTAAAAAGCACCCCACGCTTTTTTTAAATTAAATATTTTTTTTTTTTTTTATTTTTTTAAAATCTAATTATTTTTTCTTTTTTTTTAAACTTATATTTATTTATTTTTTAATTGTGATTTTTATAAAAAGCGTGTTTTTTAGTTTTTTAAACTATTATTAATTTTTCAGAAGGTTATTTAAGGAATAAGCTATTTTTGCTAAATTCGGTATGATTCTGCAATAGTAGGACGCAAGACCTAAGAATGATTTCATGCCTTTTTTCGGTTTTGGGTGTTGGGAAATTCTTAACAGCCACGACCTTATTAGAATCGAGTTTTATTCCGTTTTCAGTAATGACATGACCTAGGTAGTTAATTTCCTTACGCAGAAATGCACATTCATTTGGCTGAAGCTTTAGGTTGAATTATCCCAATCGATTGAAAACATCTAGCAACTTACATTTATGATCTTTCAAGAAATTTCCGAAAACGACAATGTCGTCAAGGTATACAAAACACTTGAGTCCTTGTATACCCGTTAGGACATTTGACATTAAACGAGAAAATAAAAATGGTGAATTGCGTAAACCAAATGGAAGTTTTTTATACTGATAACGACCATAAAAAAAGAATGATGTGGCATGGTTTACTTTCTTCACTCAGAGGAATCTGGTGAAAGCCACTAGCTAAATCTAGAACCGAAAAATATTTGGATTTTCTCAAACTATCTAGGATTTCTGTGATATTTGGCAAAGGGTAGGCATCAGACTCAGTTATGTTATTTAATTTCCTGTAATCTACCACTAATCGCCATCTTTTATTACCATCTCTATCGGCTTTATTCAGGACTATCAGAATAAGAGAGTTATAGTGTGAATGACTGGGTTCTATTATGTCTTGATCTAAGAGATTTTGTATCTGCTGTTTGATTACACCTTTCTGATGCTCCGGAAGTCTATAGGGTTTGACAAAGACTGGCGTTTCCGATTTCAACGGAATAGAATATGTAATTGCATCTGTACACGTTAATTTATCACCCTCTAAATGAAGGAGCTCATTTAAATTTTGACAAATATCTAGAATTGACTCCCGTTCTTCGGGATTCATATGAGATGTGTTGATTTGTGATTCTAAAAGAGATATTCCGCTTTTGTCCGAAATGTTTATAAAATAAATATTGGAAAGAAATATTATTCTGGAAATTGAAAAATATACGATGAAAATAAACTTTTTTTTGTAATATCTAATAGAAAACAACTACTTTCTAAATTCAATACTTCAAAAGGTATTTGTTGATGATTGAATTATTTTTCATAGTTTTATTAGGTTTAGAGATTTCCTCAACAATTTTCTTCGGGACATAGTCTTGGAAAACACACTACACCCTGAAAAAAAATATGGTAAATTTATATTTGCTGAACTCATCATTTGGAAGATATAATGATGAATCAGCTAATGGAATATACCTTGTATACATCCAGATTCCATCCAATTAACATTTATTAATATAATGAACTGTTATGATTACTGGCATTAATTCAACAAGAATTGTTCAGTTATATTATTCATTATTTCAAAATGAACTGAGGTATTTTTTAATATCTTCCGAGTCTCTATTCAACCAAGCAGTGTTCAACTGGATGGTTTCTACAGACTGCTGCACAGTTCTTTCTGTACCAGGTGCTTTGTGTTTCTGGAAAAATTGTTCCACTTCTTTTGACATCGTTTCATTGATAAAATTTTCCGTCAGATATTTAACCAGTCTTGTGAGAAGGTATCCACTAAATCGCTCTTTAATCTGACTCCAGTTATCTTTGAAGAACTGCCACGCAAGATCCCTCCCCTTTCTTGTTAGTGCTACTGAAGCAATTACAAACACAGTGTCCTGGGATCGTACTTCATCCTGAAAAAAAAAAACAGAATACATACTAATAATTATGCAATAGTTTTGTAGAGAGCAATAAGTATATACATATACCAGAAAGCAACGAGTTCACAAACCGATTGTATTTAAATTTAGAATATTCATGTCGTAAGACATAATTTTCACTTCAATGACGTATAAAGTCAGAATGGGTGACTTCCGGTTTTGACGTTGATATCATCAAATTTTATATCTCCCATATTAATATTTCCAAATTGTATAAATCGAATATCTTTCTCAATTATAATTTCAAAATTTTATTTCTCAACTAACTAGGCTGTGACTGCGGTAAAATTGTTCTATCTACACTGGTTGGTTCTTCATGAAAAACTCATGTTTTTTTCAATGGAGAATATATGGAGCATCCTCACCATTATGTTGAAAATTTCCTCCTGAACAAGACAATATGGGACATGTCTAATCTGCTGTCAAAAAGTCAAAATGAATGCTTTCCCGTTTTGACGGAATTGGCATTGAATTTTATTTTTATATATATATATATATATATAATTTTGCAGAATTAGCGGGTATTCAGTCAGGTTTTATATAAAGAAAAACTCTTCTTTACTTTTCCAAGCTTTAGACAAATTAATTTTGTCTTCATCAAGGATGTAAAATGAGTTAAATTAACGAATATATGTATACAGTGCGGTCCATAGGTATGGAATAAACTCATTTTTAACGTTATGTATTTGTTTGAAAAACCTGAAACAGGTCGATTTCTATTGTCAATTTGACAATTCACAGTACCCCCTCTGAACTATGAGCATCCCCTCAAAAATTTTAAATGAGAAGGGGAGTCGTGTGGCACCTTGTTTGAAAGGGATTTTTATTATCTGTTCAGCAATATTAAGTTTTTCAAATTTGGTGCAATCATAACTGAGAAAATTTATTTTGAAAATGTAAAATTTTGATATTTTACGTAGAATTAAGGAAATAATGTCACATAATGTTCTCAACTCAACTAAATGTAGTACAAAACTACATTCTACGAATAATTGTATTCAAAAATAGACTTTATTCTACAAATTGTATCTATAATGAATCAATTTTGAATGTCCGTAGCCTATACTACCTTAGTAACTGCATCTTCTGCTTTAAATCTAAGAAAAAACATTTTGTGAACCATTGCTACCAAACTAGGCAGCACACAAACAAACATATGGCTGTACCATTTAGAAGATATGATGGGAACCAAAGGTTTGTTACAACCCTAGCACCAAAGATTTATAACATCCTACCTAATGAAATTAAAGAGATAACCAAATATAAACACTTTGTTAACAAATGCAAATACTTTATTTATCTAAAAAGGGATAACATACATAAGATATTGTGAAACAAAAAATTATTAATTAATTTAACATAATTTAAATATACTACATATTTTCTGTCATGATTACCATTTATATCATTAGTATTATTACCATATTATTATTACTATTTTCTGTTATAATTACTATTTATATTATATTGTTACCATTTTCTGTTATATATAACTATAATTACTATTTATATTATATTATTACCATTTTCTTTTTTAACTCCTAAGTTTTCTTCATTACATGTCAATAATAACTTTTAAATTTCTACTTTCTACAATGTATAAAAGACTTGGTATTATTGCACAACCAGGTGTTAACTCAACTAGGTGCATTACTTGTAAAATTGTACTATAAACATATTATGACCATCTATAAATGTATAACATATTTACTTTTGAATAAAATATAATTAATTGAATACATGTTTAGGAAGTATTTTTCAATTTATTTTACAATTAAATTAAATGTTCAAAATGACAACCATTCACTTCTTGAAAATAAGCAAGTCAATCTTGGTTTTCTCGTACATTTTGTAGGACATCAGGGGTTATGTTGTTAATTTTCTTCTGTTATCCTATCTTTTAAATCTGTAATATTGTCTGGTCTATTGAAATATTCTTTTGATTTCAAATAACCCCATAAGAAATAATTAGGTATTTTCTTATCTGTTTTGCTAAACGTCAGGAAAAAGTCGTTCAAGACACCAAAAAATTATCCACAAAACCCACATAAATAATGTAATGCAATCTAGTAGACTACTGTTATTTTGATATTTATAAGTTGCTGACACACGTCAAATATTTGTGTGTGTATTTGATTTAACTATGGCTCATTTATCCGAAACTCAAAGAATAGACATTTTGATTATGATTGGATGCGGTAATAAAACAAGAACTGAAAACTATTCAAAAACCAGGTCGAAATGTTGAATTGGATGAGGAAAAATGTAGGTACTGTTAGTGATTGAGGAAAATCCGCATATGACAAGTAGACAACTTGCCGCCGACAATGATGTGTAAATCATCGATATTGAGAGCTTTACATAAAGAAAAATACCATCCTTATAAAGTTCAGTTGGTTCAGGAGTTGAATGAGGATCATCCTGATAGAAGGCAACAATTCTGTGAACTGATGATGGACAGAATGGAAGCAGATTTGCAGTTCATAAACAAAATTGTTTTTTCTGATGAAGCTACTTTTCATTTAAATGGAACGGTTAATAGACAAAACTGTAGATATTGAAGCAAAGAAAATCCTCATTGGATGTGTGAAACACAATATCCTAAAAAAGTGAACGTTTGGACTATCATTAACAACAAAATTACTGGCACTTATTTTTTTGAAGGCACAGTTGATGGTGAGGTTTATCTAGATTTTTTTATGAACTTTCAACAGCTTACATTCAAAATACTTTTTCCTGATGTTAATGATCCAAATGCAATAGATAGATCAATTTGGTACCAACAAGACGGAGCTCCACCGCATATCAAACGTATTGTTAGATATTATTTGAACGAAGTTTTTCCCAATAGGTGGATTGGAAGACGTGGAACGATTGAATGGCCGCCTAGATCCCCCGATTTTACTACTCTCGATTACTTCTCATTGGGTTATTCAAAATCAAAATTATATTTCAATAGACCAGACAATATTGCAGATTTAAAAGTTAGGATAACGGAAGAAATTAACAACATAAACCCTGAGGTCCTACCAAATGTTGTATGAGAATTCCAAGATCGACTTGCTTATTGTCAAGTAGTGAATGGTGGTCATTTTGAACATTCAATTTAATTGTAAAATGAATTGAAAAATACTTCCTCAACATTATGTGACATTATTTCCTGCATTCTGGTAAAGTATACAAATTTTACATTTTCAAAATAAATTTTCTCAGTTCTGATTTTACCAAATTTGAAAAACTTAATATTGCCGAACGGGGAATGAAAATCCCTTTCGAACAAAGTGCCACATGACCCCCCTTCTTATTTAAAATTTTTGAAGGGGTGCTCCTAATTCAGAGGGGGTAATATTTTCATACTGTAAATTGTCAAATTGACAATAAAAATCGACCTGTTTCAGATTTTTCTAAACAAATACCTAATAACGCTAAAAATGAATTAATTCCATACCTATGGACCGCACTGTATACAAATATATCGACATTACGACTTCAAAAATTGTCACAGTGTGACAATTTTTGAAGTCATAATGTCTATATATTTTTATATACATATATTCGTTAATTTAACTCATTTCACATCCTCGATGGAGATAAAATAAATGTGTCTAAAGCTTGGAAAAGAAGATTTTTCCTTTATATAAAACTTGACTGAATACCCGCTAATTCTACAAAATAATATAAATACAGTCGAGAAAAGAATTCACTATATATATATATATATAGAATTAGCGGGTATTCAGTCAAGTTTTATATAAAGGAAAAATCTTCTTTTCCAAGCTTTAGACACATTTATTTATATATATATATATATATATATATATATATATATGCGACTTCATAATGTGGATACAAAAAAGAGTAATTATTGGCGTGTGCTCAAACACGCACATCGCCAGTAATTACCCAGGACGTCGAAGTGTATGTTTCAAGGGTTTCACAGAAATCGATTTCGCAAAGCAGCTATTTTTTTAAGGATTATAAATAGACAAATTGAAATGAAATGCACCTCCCATGGAAGTTATATTAATGTATAAACTTGCAATTACTATATGAAAATTTTTAAATCATTAGTTTTATATTTGCCAAATTGATAGGGATGGTCGAGTATTTACGGAGCAGGTATTTTGTCCCAGGTATGAGCCCGAGGTACTATGGAACAGGTATGAATCATGAAAAATATATGTTCCGAGTATCGCGAGTACCTGTATGGGTGGCGTACGTGTTGGATATCTTGATAAACGGATACAGAGATATTGACAGTGACGCGTACGCGTAGGTATGGCACTGTAAGCAAGTCATGAGATACTTAGATATTTACACTATTTGATTCCACAAATACGATGGGAGAGGATAGTGCAGTTCGGACGTTGTAACGCTTGATTTTATTTAGAAATATAGCAGTATTTCATTGAAATTAACGGGCATCTATTTTTTTAAATGTGAAATCATTGGTTGTATAATTATAAATAAAAAGCATGGTATAATGAACTCTCATTATGAAATGAACTCTCATTATAAAAAAAACAAATCAATGACAAACAATAATTAATAAATTCAATGAGAAAAAATTAAAGCGACTCATTGAAACGATACATGATGAATAAATAAGTTGAAAATATAAGAAAACAAACGATTATGAACTCTCTAAAAATTAACGAATAAGGTATCGGCGCTAGAATGGACCAAGTACGGATGTAAATATATGAGAGAGTATGATGATACGCGAGTACGTCACGTGGCTAGATACTTGGGCTGATACTACGGGTATTTTGGAACAGGTATTTGGAACAGGTATGGCTCTGTCACAGGAACAGTACGTACCTGTTCCAAATGAATTCAGGTATCAGCCATCTCTACAAATTGATCAAATAAAGTTTTGATATTCTATAGATTGAAAAAATGGAAAAGCAATAAAACATTTTTTACACATTGAATTCCATGTTATTTGCCTTACAGTCAGTGATAATGTGAATGTAAAGCCGTCAACTCAGCCAGAAGGACGAGAAGCGATGTTGAAAGTTATCTCATTCGCAGTATACATCAACAGTCTCTACGGAAGAACGGGTATTCCACTGTAGCCCATGCGTTGCGCCATCTAATGCCATGTTAGCAACTATTTCGAATCAATACATGCGAACACTTAAAAGTATCGAACTTACGAAAGCGGAACATCAAACAATCTACAGAAATGCACGGAAACATGTAAAACTCCGGAAAAGGGAATGAACTCCGGGGACGATGATGAACTCCTTGGGCGGTAAGGTATCCAGAAATAAGACGACATCAGCAGCTTCTGCACGGTATCAAACACGCGTCGTAATAAAAATATGAAATTCAATTCGTTGTCAGGCAGAATAAAGTGTACTTATTTCCTCAAATACTTCAATATCAGAATAGTGTATGTATGTCATGTAAAAGGATAATATGTTGAAATCAATTTTGTTCGAAATCGATGCATTTGGTTGATATGAATAAATAAAGAGTAGGTATATTTTATGTATTTGTAAAAAAATCAATATTTGATATTACATTATTGAAAAAATGACTTGTACAAAATAGAAAAAAGAGTTTTATCACAAAACAAAATGCAATCTTTTTTTATTACAAGATGTTTTTAAACTACTGAAAAATAATAAATATTTTCTGGGTCCACTTTTAGGGGCTGTATAGCTTTCTTATTAGGAACTATGATCGAAATATCGTTTTCATTGCTCATATAATCTCCATTATTGTTTTATCATCATCATGATAATCGATTATTATATTTATACAGAGGTAAAGGGATCGAAATGCATATTCAGGTGAAACACTGAAACTTATAAAATGCACGCAAAAAGTTAATCGTTGGGTGTAGCATCGTATCATGAGAGGACATTTCAGTAAGTGATAGGTCTTCTTGAAGAAGTCGCTCGGCTATAGTTCATGGAATTTTATCCATGTTACATCATTTCATGTTCAAATAATAACACAAGTTCGAATAAGATAAACAGGGGTACGTAGCATAGTGATAGCAATGTGCACTTCACCAGAACTTCTTGATATAATGTTGCATGCAATTGCCCAGGAACTTAAGTTGGGGAATTCGCAACGCTAACAATATATGGGTATTTGTATCCACGAAGCGAAGTCTTCAATACATCTATGATAGGTCTCTAAGATGAATTCCGCCATGGGTGGTGCTGTCCTCCGCGAGGAGGGCGACACATTTCATGCTGGTCACAAGCCCGGATAAAGGAGGAGTGACCTATCGCTGGGGTCAAAGCATTGTACCCCCAGCATCTGACGTACTTTGCTCCAACCTGTCTTGGGTAAGTCAGTCTTCTTTATCTTTTCCATTAGCCTCTCTTGGCTAACTCTTGTTCTTTCCGCTCCCGATGCTATGAGAGTACTCTAGAGCAAAGAGGTCACTCATCTTTCTCGCTACCGAGACATAGGGGAGGCGGCAATGTCTCTTTTCTACCAGTCCCTCTGGTCTTCCGTGACTCAAACCGGGGCACCGAGGACAGGCGGGACTACCGCATCCCTCAAACCAACGGTATAGCACCATCGTGCCGAAGGGATGCATGGGGTGTAAAGTGTGTCCCAAGCAAAGCTCGCCGGATCAGCCGACCCGGCGGGGATGATGCCTTACCCCACCAAGCGGGGCTCTGCGGGGGCGGACCGAACCTTCCCTAGCTTCTCGTGGGAACTAACATGAATATCGAAAAAAACATTTTAAACCAGACAACATGAAATACCGTGGACCTGACTGCAGTCTTCTCCGACAGCTATACAAGCAAGGCTTGAGGAATCCATCAGCCTCAAAGTACCCATAAAAATACAAAGGAGCATTTCCCTCCCAAATGACAAGAAGAAGAAGAAGCTGCTTGAGACTTCACTAGACACGGAAGACCCCTACAAAACCATTGAGAGCACAGAAGCATTCACATTGATCGAGGCAATCAAGACCCAAAGAGAGTAAACGTTATCTGAGTAGGAGAGTCTATTCCCCATAAGACAATGGTGACACTAATAGAAAGAGATGAAAAATCATTTGTGATTCATAGTGACGTACTTGGTAATGTCATGGCCACCATTCTCTCTGGACAGTGGCGGACTAGCTCACTCCGCACTTTGGTATCTGAGAGTTACAGGTTACAGTTTTGTTGGTTTGAGTTTTGGCTATATTTTCATTTCATGCTTTATGCCCTATTGAATTTCTGACTGATGTCTGGTGATTGTAAGAGCCTTCTGCATTTCTGAGCATAGTTTTTTTTTCGATTATTCTGTCGATAGAAAATTTATTTAAATAAATTGCTAACGTACCTACAAGATATCAAAATTCCAAAATTTTTTTTTTTTAAAATTCGCAACAGAGATTTGAAATTACTTATATTTTCCTTAGACCAAAATGCCCACTTGGTGTTCAGTTTCATCCTGTGGAAACAGAAGTGACAAAACTTCCGATGTGTCCTACCATAGGTTTCCCATATGTGAAAAAGAGAAAAACCGTGCATTATTTTTTGTGGAAAAGGCCCTCAATGGGTTCCTTCATCAACATCAAGGATTTGCTCATCCCATTTCAAGAAAGTTGATTTTGAAAGAAATCTGCGAAGTGAACTAATTGGTATGATTTTTTCCCCAATGTTTATGCATCCCTATGTATTGAAGTCATAAGATAGTGGTTGTGTTCTATTTGAAATAAGAAAGTTGATATTTAACAGAAACTCGTTGAGGGATACCTAACACGTATTGTACAAATAATCAACAAAATGAGTAGCATAACAGAATACTAGTAACTTTTTATGTCTAATTTCATTACACAGTTGCAGTCATAGAAAAATAACCTGAGAACCTAAAGTGTTTTTGGAATTCACAGTGAAAATAAAGAAAATTAATGCATGTGTCTTCAAATATTAAATGAATTTGATTTCCAGGTGGTTTCCCTAAAAAAAAACTAAAAAGAGGCGTTTTACCAAGTATTACGAATGATCATGGAGAAGAACCAACAGATTTAGAATGTAATGAAGACAAAGAGAATCAAAATATTATCAAAGGCATTCTTGAAGATATTAACAAAGAAGAGAAGGAAAGGAAAGCTCTGGTCACAAAAATCCTAGAACAAAATCCTAGTACTTCTTATGAAATTGTAGATACTGCCACTGTATCGCAGCCTTCCGAAGAAGTGAAAGTAGATTACAAAAACCTATATTCCATCTTACTCAATGAAAATCAGTATTTACAATTGGAAACTTCCAAATTATCAGATAAAAATCGACAAGCTCAACAGAAATTAAAGGCTTTGGAAAAATCTTTATGTTCTTGTAGAAGTAAACTATTGAAAACACAAATTGTGGGAAAACAAATTAAAGGTGTATTAAAGAAAGCGTTGAGTGAAAATCAAATTGACCTGTTGTTGAAAAAAAAGAAGCGTGTGAATTGGAAGCCAGCAGAAGTAGCCACTGCTTTTACATTACGATATTATAGTAAAAAAAGCTACTTGTTCCTCAGAAGTCACCTTAGTTCTCCTCTGCCTAGTTTGTCCTCTCTAAGAAGATGGGCTTTGGGATTCGAATGAAGCAAGGGATATTACCAGATATATTGAGTTTTATGAGACTGGCTGGCGAAGAACTCACTGAAATGCAAAAGTGTGTAGTATTACAGTATGACGAGATGAAACTGAGGAGCGTTCTTGAGTTTGATAATGCCGAAGATGAGATTGTTGGTCCTTATAACTATATGCAGGTTATTATGGTGCGTGGCCTCTTTTCCAAATGGAAACTACCTATATTCATAGATTTTGATAGAAAAATTACAAAAGATATACCTACTGATGGAAGTAATAAATAAATTATATATTAGTTACACCATAGTTGCATCTGTTAGTGACTGTGGGGGTGGAAATGTTGGTTTATGGAAAGAACTTAATGTCGACATTGATAAATCATATTTCAGACACCCTAATCAACAATCAAATATATATATATATATATATATATATATATATATATCGCATCTTCTAAAATTAGTGAGAAATTGGCTGATCGATACAGGGTTCGTTCTGGAAGATGGAAGCAAAATAACGAAAACACCATTGGAAAATCTTGTGAAATTAACTGACTCTGAAGTCAATATTTGTTTTAAAATAAATGAATATCATTTGACATGTGAAAAAACAGCAAGGCAAATTGTTAGGCGAGCAGCTGAACTGCTTTCTCACACTACTGCTACTGCATTGATTCATTATGAAGTTGGGAATAAAATTGAAGCAAGGGCATTATCTGAATTCATCGAGGCAGTTAATACGTGGTTTGACATATTCAACAGCTACATTCCTATTAATAAAATTCCAACAAAATCTGCTTATGGTAATAACATCGAAGAACAAAAGCAAATATTGAATGATATTAAAACTAAGATGTTTATAATTAGAGCAATGGGTAAAAACTGTCTTCAAACCTTTCATGTCCATTAATTCTTTGAAAATGTTATTTGATGATATGAACCATAAATTTTCTGCCAGTTATATCCTGACCCATAGGCTAAACCAGGATTCTCTAGAAAACTTTTTTTTCCAAGGGAGAAGTGGTTATGGAGTTTATGATCATCCTTCTCCATTGGATGCTCTATCTAGAGTGAGGGAGGATGATAATTTTGGGTAAAAATCCAGGAATTCTTGAAAGTCACACTTGTACAGATGATCAACAGGATGAATATATGGTGGCTCAGATGTTCCATAGGGCAAATGTGTCAATCAATTCATCATCTACAATAAATTATAATTCTGAAAACGGGTCTTCCAGTAGCTCTTCTATGTCTCAGGAACAAATGAATCCTGCAACTATCATTGATAATGGACCTGAGACTACTGGAGATGCTTTGGAATGTATTGGGGGATATATAGCGAAGAAATATAAAAAAAAATATCCAGATTTGGGTGACCACATATACAAATATAGTACTGAACATGATTATACCTTGCCCACTTGGGTACAACATCTTTCTTAAGGAGGTTTAATTGAACCAAATGAAAGTTGGAAGTCAACCATTGAAAAATTCAATGTGGAATTCGAAAAATTTCATTAACAAGATTTAGGACATGGACTGAGAAAGGGAAAACGGGTAACAAAAGAATTGATAGACTCTGTCAGAAACACAATGACATACCAGAAGAAGTCATTCAGACTTTCGTAAAGTTAAGAACGATCATCAGAATAAAATACATTAATTTTAAGCCGCAGTCAAGAAGAAGAAAGAGCGATGGAACTGATGATGAAAAAAGGTCAAGATTAAAAAAAACGAAAAAATTATAAACTGATTTTGTTAGTAATATAGAAATAATCCATTACAAGTGGTGTTCATTACAAAAAAACGTAAAAATATCACTGTAGATATCCTGATTTAGAAACAAAATCAGAAATACTATTAGCCCTTTTCAATCAATGAAGTTTGTTCAGAAACTTCCACTAAAAAAATGTTTTTCCCATATTAAAAATTGTAACAATCAACACAAAGATCTGAAAAATAAATTGTTTCATTTGGCGAAAATTTCTAATTTCACATTTGGGTAGAATCTTCATTCAATATGTTCCCAATAAATGAAGGTAATCAATGCCTGGGTTATCTTTAATTTTTTGTAATTTGACAACTTCTCAAAAAATTCATTATTGAATAAGAGTAGTTATATTTTTGTTGACTGTAGAATTTTTCAGACTAGACAATCTGCTGAAAAGAGTTGAAAGCATGTTTTAGTTAGTGTTATAATTTTCTCTTTATAAATCCATTTCTATATCAATATACACTCAAGTGCAAAGAAACTAAGCCACTTCAGTTAAAATGTTCGTGTTTTTTTTTTCATTTTTTGATTAATATAGAAGAAAATTATTTATTTACATAATTTGTTGTGCCATTCTGGAGATTGAATACCTATACGCGTGCTGTCTATACAACCTGAAAGCCGTGGAAAGGAGGCACTATGATAAAAACCTCTCAGTATTTCTATAATTTCTTCCTGTGTGTTGTAGACAAATGTGAACCTGTGTCATAAAAGAGAAGAGCTGTTAAAAGGACTAGGCACAGATATAAGGGGGTTTCTAGACATCGATAGAATTCAATTGCATTACTTGATACAGGGTGTAATCGAAACTTTCTATTTCTTGTCATGTAATAAGCGATTTTAATATAATAACTTGTAGTGCGATTATCAAGATCATAATGCAAAATTGATATCTATGAAGGAATGCCTTTGTGCCACCATATTACAAATTTCAAATCCACCCCCATTTAGGGGTGCTGACCGGGGATTTCCAGCTAAGATATTCCATTGAAAAGCTGAAATGTAGATTGCACATAACATATATTTTTGTGTCAACATAGAAAAATTAAAATCTGTCCCTTCATAAGGATTGTTTATACCGGCGATTTTTCGAGAAACTTTGTTAACCGAGGGTTTCCAGTGAATATATTTCATTAAAACGGTAGAAAATGATAGCATAAAACATATTATTTGTGCCACCATAAAAAGATTCCAATCAGTCCCCTCATGGAGTAGTTTATACTTGAGATTTGACCGGGAGTTTTTGGTAAAGCTATTTTATTGAAACGGTAGAAAACTATTGCACATAACATATTTTTTGCGCGATCATAGTAAAAATACAAATCAGTCCCCTCTAACGGTAGTTCATGCTTACAATTTTTCGAAGGACTTTGCGCTGACCGAAAGTATCCAGTGAAGATATTTCAATGAAACGGTGGAATATGATTGCCCAAAATATATTATTTGTGCCATAATAGAAAAAAATCGCATTAGTCACCTGGTAAATGTGACTATCGTCGTCCAGATTCATCTTTGTTTGAGTTGCATTCCATTTATATATTTTTTGAATATTGATGAGATTGAAATTGTAACGGTCAATTATGATATATATTTTATTTTCTATGCGGATTTGCCAAAATCATTCAATTGGATACATTGGAATTCATTTATATTATAGTGTGAACTATGCTTACAAGGTAGCGGATGTGAATTTTCCTTATAGTGAGACGAATAATATGTTTTGTGCCATAATATTCCAGCGTTTCAATAAAATATATTCATTGGATAACTCCGGTCAGCAAAATTCTTCCACAAATCTACCAATAAAATACCCCCATGAGGGGAGTGATTGGAATATTTTTATGGTGGTACAAATAATATATTTTATGCAATCATTTTCTACCGTTTCAATGAAATATATATTCACCGGAAACCCTCGGTCAACAAAGTTTCTCCAAAAATCGCAGGTATAAACTACCTTTTTACGGGACTGATTTGAATTTTTTCATGGTGACACAAAAATATAATTTTGTTCAATCTACAGCGTTTCAATGGAATATCTTAGCTGGAAATCCCCGGATAGCAGTTATTAGAAAAATCACAAGTACAAACTACCACTATATGAGGGTGAATTGAATTTTTTAATATGGTGGCATGAAGGCATTTCTTCATATATGTCAGTTTTGCATTATGATCTTGATAACCGCATTACAAGTTATATTAAAATTGCTTATTACATGACAAGAAATAGAAAGTTTCGAATACACTCTGTATCAACTAATGCAAATGCTATCGTGATCGCGTAAAATTAATATAATACCTTAGGTGTAACATTCTAAAATTTCAGCAAATTCTATCAATGACTAGAAACCCTCTTATATCTGTGCCTAGTCCTTTGGTTTATTGGTTTCACCGGGTAATTCCTGTTACTATTAATATTGAGTGTAGGCCTTAGTGCACTTATATACATTTCAAATGTAAATAAGTACCTTGATTTGTGAGGTTAAATTCGGTATCTTGAAAAAAAAATCGTCGAAATAACGTTTGGTTCATCTTCTTTCAAAATGTATGTCGAGAATAGAATTGATTTAGCCGAACGGGTTACAAATAATGTTAAAAAATCTTTCGAAATCCTTTTATCGAAGAAAGGGTGAAAATAGACATGTTTCGATCTTTGCAGAGCCGTATTGTATGTATTACGGAAAGTTTCTAAAGCGCTATGCCTTGACTTCGGATTCGAGTTAAAGAAAAGAATGCGTGTGTAGATAGCACTCAATGAGAATTCTTAACATTTCAACACGAATTTGGAAATTTCAAGTCATAATGTTCAATTCGATTAGGTATAACATATATGTTACGTGGGCCACCTGTACTCATGTCCAAGTACGTCATTATGATGCGTTAATGCTACAAGATTCTGATTGGTTAGAGCTTATTAGTGCCTCCTATTCAGTTTACTCTCTTTGATCAAGACCAACAAAACATTAGTCAAGGTTTTGGAAAAAGAAGAGAGAACCTGAACACTCACAAAAAAATCAAGGAGCAATACAAACACTTTCCAGAGGCACCTTATAACTAAATGGTTGGAGGAAAACAGCTTCCAACCAGTGGAAAAAATTACAATCGACGAGGTCGTCCAGGTCGACATTAAACCGACTATGACGGATGCAGAGAGCCAGACCTACCCATGGAATCTGACATCGGATCCACTAGACTGGATAGTACCGATGACGGACCTGAGCGCTCTCACACACATGGCAACTCCAGATTGGAAAGACAGCGCATATAGAAACACAAAGATACAAGTTGGCAACCCAATAAATACTCCAGACTCCACGGTAAAAGTGGTCCTCGTCGACCCTTCGGACCCAGAGATGAATATGAGTATCCAAAAACTGTATAGGGAGAGATACCCGAAGCTGGGGAACCTGTCGGGTCAGCTGGTAGTACTAGAACAGACCACCGAAATAAGAGGCAATCCGATTTTGGGTAACAAGAAAGTAATCAAAATTTTCCACAACGGTACGCACCAAGACATCTGAGATGAATTGATACTGTTGAAGGATAAGACAGGCACCGACATGCAAATTTGTATCCACCACATAGTTGACTCATCTCCGAACTCCCAAAAATGGTTGGAGGCTATTTTCCACAGCTCCGAAACACTGGTAGACATTTACACCACCCCAACACCAAAAGTCACTTTAGCTACAACCCTTACCCTCCCCAAAGACATGGCGGCCGCGCTGGCGCCAAGAAAACATATAAGATGTAAGATAGAGAAGAGGGTAATGTTCCTAGGGGCGGGAAGTGCTGGAGCTACGCTCACACAAGCGAAAACTGCACTGGACGGGATAGATCCTCAGCACGCTACAAATGTGGAGTAGGTGACCACAAGGCCCCGGAATGCGAGTCCCCGGAACACTGCCCAATCTGCAACGAAACAGGACACAAAATAAGCTCCACAAGATGCCAAGTCTTTAAGTAGGCTCTGAAAGAGGCGAGAACAAGAGACAGGGAAAATCGAGGCCGATATACGAAAGCAGCGCCCATCATAGATCCCGTAACACCCCAGCAAAATAGGTCCCAGGACAGAGAAAATCAGGACGAATACCCAGTCATGCCTGCGCATTTGATACCAGAGATACAACTACAGTTGGAGGCAAATCCATCCTAGAGGGTATTATGGGCCTGCCCCCAGGAAAGCACCATCAATACCTAAATGCCGATAAAGATCTTACAGATTAACACCGACAGACGAATAGCGGCACACCACCTCTTGCTAAAGACTGCAGAGGAGGAAAACATCGATATTTTCCTGGTCCAAAAACCCAATATATGCCTGGTAGGTAAGAACACCAGATGGTTAGAGGATGCGACCGGAACCTCCGCGGTCTTCTGTGTAAACCCCAGTTGTGGTATCCTCTCCCACGAAACAGGTCCGGGCTTCGTATGCGCAAATTTTGAGAAATGGTCCATGTATTCATGTTGTCTCCCCAAATTCCACCATCGACCAGTATAAGACATATGTCGACTCCGTTTTCCATCACATCACCGACGCAAAGAAGGAGGCAGTCATGGCTGGCGATTCCAAATCCGCCATATGGACATGGGGCGCAGTAATAATGATCAACATCAAAAACGCCTTCAGCACGGCCAAGTGGGGCATCAGCGGATATCTGTAAAACGCAGTAACAAACATTTCACAGATAGAGTTCTAAAGTGTGGCACATACACACAAGAGATGACACAAGGAGTACCGCAAGGATCCATTATAGATCCTATCCTGTGGAACGTTCTGTACGATGCGGTCTTGCGATCAACTCCCCCCGGATGTCACACGGTGGCCTACGCAGACGATTTGACCCTGATAATCAGATCCGAGGATAAGAGAACCCTGCTAAACAAGGCAAACAAAGCCCTTGCCCACATTGAACGTTGGCTAACAGAGGTAGGTCTGAATCGCACCAAATAATACAGAGGCCACCATCCTAAAGGACCCCGTAAAAGAGAAGGCATAGCAGGAACTCGCATTGTCGACAAACAGCTTGTCAAGTACCTAGGCGTCTGGATTGATGACAACTTATATTCAATGAGCGAAGACAATGCGAGAAGGCCGATAGACAATCCATAGCGCCCAACATCCTTGGCCCTAATTCTCAGAAGAGAAGACTCTTGTACGGGGTGGTCCAATCTGTCATACTTTCCGCCGCTCTTGTATGGAGCCGGGTAATGAGGGTCGAGACACACAGACAGAGGGTCCTATCAGCCCCAAGAAAAATGCTTCCCAGAACGCTGAATGGCAGCAACGCTGGTCAATCAACACGTCGTCTGCGCAATGGACCAAAAGAATAATCCCCAACATAGGACCATGGTTAGAATGTAAACACAGGAAAACAGACTATTACCTCACACTAACTAGCCATGATTCGTTTAGATCCTTCACACACAGAATAGGGAAAACCATTGACGATCGGTACATCTACTGCCAATGCATGGACGACGTGGAGCACAACATTTTCATCTGCGCAAGATGGAATAGGGAAAGGCTACAACATCAGGCAAACTCAGGTCTAATAATAACCCCTGACACTATGATTACACATATGTTAACAAGCAACAAAAACTGGAAAAGGACCTCACTCTTCCTGAGGGACATCATGTGTGAAAAATAGAAAGAAGAGAGAGAACACCAGTTAAGAGAAAGGGCAAATGTAGGAAACTAAATACACACTATAGTCACCAGTCGCCGTTTGTACCTGAATAATATCCTCCGGATAAAAAAGGACAAAGGGGGTTTTACTAATTTCAATAACTGCTTAATGAGTTGGCCTCAATTTTCAATGCAATCAATCAATCAATCAAACTTTTATTGAATAAGTGTTTTTTCACAATAAATATCAGAGCAAAAGAAGAAAATTCATAACATCATTGGAAAATACTGACTAATTCAACAGGTCAAACATCGGGATATACACATATATATATATATATATATATATATATATATATAATAAAACACATTGTATTCGCACACTTAAGAGTAAGTTGCAGATTAAAATTGAATATGATTCGGGATTACACTGAACAAACAATCGACAAGTAAGTATTAAAAGAAATTCCTCAAAAACACATTAGGGTTTTGGAGATACTCATCAACGGAGTAATATGCATGCTGAAGTAGAAATACCTTAAGTTGCCTTTTAAACACAAAGATATTTGAGGTCAATTTCATGTCTTCACTAAGATGGTTATACAGCTTGACCCCATAGCACATGGGATGATTCTGAGATACTGCCAATCTGCCGTAAGGCGTGAAGAATCTCTGGTAAAATGATCATGAATTTGTTCATTTTTGGGTATGCTAGAAATATTTTTCTTGATATATATTAAAGTATGATAAATATACAAACTAGGCATTGTCAGTATATTAAACTGTATGAATAATGGCCTGCAATGATCCCTTGAGGATGCACCTGCCATAATTCTGATTGCCTTCTTTTGTACAACAAATACTTCATGGGCTTTGGCAGCTAATCCCCATTGTTCTAGTCCGTAGGCTATAACAGCCTGGAACAAACTGTGGTATAGAAGTTTGAGAACATCGAATGATACCGTATGCTTTAACTGTCGAAGTAAATATATATGTTTACTTAGTTTAATTTAACACTCATGATATGATCCTTCCAAGTTAGCTAATTATCAATGGTGACCCCTAAAAATTTTGTGGAATTTATTTGATGTATCGTCTCCTTATTTATTTTAATCAGATAACTTATATCTACTGGAGTGTTTTTTGCAACAAAATTAAGCATTTGAGAGTAGTAGGGCTATGTTACTCCCGCCACATGGTCCCGCACCACCACAAAATGGGGTTTCATGGGAGGGGTGGGGGGTGGTGGTTGTATGTGGGAGGAAAAAGGTGGGGGATGAGTGGCCTGTGATTGGTCGGAATGGTGGCAGCCATGTTGTGTATGGGAGTGTGTGATTGAGAGTGGGGGGGTGGAGAGAGCTGTGATAGGTCGTGGGCGTGGTGATAGCCGCCGTCCGCTATCCAATAGCCGAGCAGCATATTGAAATGGGGGTGTCAACCAATATCCGTCAACGGCATTGGTCGGACGGAAGTGTCACGTGAATGGCGGCGGCCATTTTGGAAAGTGGGAGGAGCCAGCGATGATGCGGCTATGACTCAACCGACAAGTCTTTGCAGGAATATTATCTACGTCAGCACTTCTTATCAGTTGTTTATTTAAGCGACCGGATATCGGCGGCATCCTTTGTTTACATTAACTGAGATAAGATATCGGCGGCATCCTTTGTGAAAGAGTTTGTTTACATTAACAAGATAAGAGAGTATGCAGCTGCACGCTCGAACCGTGGGATAAGTCTAACGATTACTATTCGTATTTGTATCTAAGCTGACTAAGGCACTGTCGGCGACATGGAAGCAGGACGGATAACTTTTAAAACGTCACCAAATATACAGGGTGGATCGAAAGAGTGTTTAGAGGAGGAGAAGAACGAAACAAGTATATATTGGAGTTTTTTTCTGAACGAAGAGTTACAGTTTTATGAAGAGAAACGAAACGTCACAAGAAAATTGAAAGAGTTGAATCTCTGCACGACACAACCATCAACATCGAAATATGATTCAAATGATACTAGTGACTTTGATTCTGAACACCATCTTATACGTAGACATACCGTATGATGATGATGTACGAGGAGTAGCGGTTTCTTTCAAAGATGGCAATCAGTCTTGGATTCCAATGAATCGAACAGCAGTACTTCGAAGGTTATTCTTCACCACAGACCTGCCACCCCACCTCGAGGATGATAACAACAACACCATAATCGAGAAATATCAGCTCAAGTTTGAAATGAATGATTCTACAAGTACAGTGATGCCATGGAGAAGGCTTCCAACGGCAGCAGTAGCGATGACGTCACCAACACCGCCACCACCACCAATACTACCACCCTTGTACTCTCATGTGTTGTTATAACCATAATGTTTTTTTCTTTGGCGAAATTCCTATTCAAAACTGTAAAAAGAAGCTTGGAATCGTCATGTAATATCAAAATAAATGAATAGAGAGTCTAACCTGACTTTTATTTCACAAACGGTGTACGTGACGTGAGCCACGTATACCGTGTGTGGGTGTGAGAGAGAGAGATACCTCTGACGGTTTCCCCTCTTTGTTTTTCATTTCAAACTTGGTTTTTTTCCACTTTTTTTTTCTCAATAATTTTTTCAATTTTTTTCTCAAGTATTTTCAACTTTTTTTCTCAATAATTTTTTCTCAACTTTATTTTTTCAACTTTATTTTTTCAATTTTATTTTTTTATTTGGGAACTCAACCCCACCTGAAAGAGACAAAGGGAGAAAGGAGAGATGGACAGAAACACTGAAATACACACATACATATTTATTTCCTAAAAAAACAATTCTAAATGAAAACTTAATTTGGTAGAATATATGTACATAGCCATTGATGAAGATACTGGGTGTTCCTCTGGGCACACATGAACTTCCCGGTGTTGTGGTAGGGGCAGTGGTCCAGGGTAGGCTCGAACTTGTCTGTCGACCAATGGCTTGAATCATAGAAGGCCACATCGTAGATATCCACTTGGTACGACAATCCCATTTCCAACAATTTTTCCTTGAGGAAATCGTATTTTTGGTTCCCTCTCACATAAATCCGATCAGCCTGGTAGAATAGGTGTCTCAGTAGGATGTCATCCATGTCTTCATAAGCTATGTAGCCGGTGTCGTATGGAATGCCATGCATCGATTTTCAAATATCTTACGGTGCGGCGGTCTTGGGCATCAGGTCGGTATACGGCACAGGTGTCTTGAACAAAAGTTGTGTCGCTGACTGCCGACGATTATGGACACCTCCTTTGGATAGAAGATGCCATTGACTTGGAAGGCTTGAATGTCAACGAATGCGATACGCATGATGGCTGGATGATGAATGAATGCCACCGCCGCGCCGTAGCGATCTATGTCAAGCTTCTCATCGTTTCGGAGAGGGGATGATATTCCATCATACAATCGTGAATGATGATGCAATAGACACGAGTCCGATCAGGGAATCCCGCGCTCGATTCGTTATCAATCGTACGTCAACCGTACCGGATTTCATAGTTTCTTCCTGTTTTGAACAATCAATGACGAATGGCGCGATATTTGAAACCGGGGTAATCAAAAGGCAGACTTTCATAAATTCGTATAGCTGCCGAAACCGTATGTTAAAATGGTTTCGGTAGGTGATTTTTGGCGATTCCTATGCGGGTTTCCGCAATTCCATGAAAGATCTCTTTTTGAATCGGTCCGCTTGTCTCATTGAATTCAAAACGGAAAAAACCCTATGAAACCGGCTGGCGGTGAAACCGCGATGTATGATGAATATCACCCCTCCCCCGGGAGTTTTGACTGCCCTTTTAGGGGCCGGGGGTAATCTTCACCCCGGCCATCATGGCGTTGGTGACTTTAACCCCGCTTCTTCACCCAGGGGTTTCAAAACGCCAAAAACCCATTCCCCCTGTGCTATCCGACGGTGCCAATATATTTGGAAGGAATCTCCCGACACCGGCTCTGCATGGATGACTCTAAGGTACTATTTCCAAAGTTTTTGAATAGGAGCCAAAATCGTTTCCTCAAAAAAGGGAAAAGAACGATAAACGGGGTTTAAATCCCAAGCCATTGAAAAAATTCGGAACCCTGCCGCTCACCGGCCCGGAATTTATTGTGCCCATCTTACCGGAATTTTATTTTACAGTGTTTTCATTTGGGTTTTTTTGGAAATAAACCACCGAAATTTGTATTCGTGTTTCTGTCCATCTCTCCTTTTTTCCTTTGTCTCCTTTTCGAGAGGATTAGAGAAAAAATGAGTGAAATAAAGTTGAAAAAACAAAGTTAAAAAAAATTTTGGAAAGTTATAGCGAAAAAATTGATTGAGAAAAAGATGGAAAAAGTTTGAAATGAAAAACAGAGGAAAAGTATCTCTCTCCACCCACGATACGGGGCCCGCCCGTACACCGTTTGTGGAAAAAGTGGGGTTGAGCTCTCTTTCGTTTTTTGATGACCACATGACGTTCAATTTTCTTTACGTTTGAATAGGGCCCCAAACCCATTATTTATAAACATGTACAAAAATCTTATATTTTCGTGTTTGGGGTGGTGGTGGTGTGTTGGGACGTCATCGCTACTGCCGTTAACCTTCTGTGGCATCACTGTCTGTAAGAATCATTCATTCAAACGATGATTTCTCGATTATGTTGTTGTTATTATCTCCTAATAATTGCGTCTAATGATGACCTTCGAGCCGCTGTTGGGATTCCGTGGGAAACCGCTACCTTTTTTGACCCATCATCGTACTAATGCCGTATAGATGGTTGTTCGAATCAGGTCCCAGTATCTTTTTGGTCATTTTCGAGGGTTGATTTTGGGTGTCGTGCGAAGATTCTTTTTTCTTTTCGTGACTTTTCTTTTCTCTAATAAAACTGTAACTCTTCGTTCGGGCTCTGACTTTCATGAGCTGTTCAATTTCCGTGTATGCCCCTAAAAAAACCAAAACATGCTCCGACGTCATTTTAACAAAAAAATCCCAAAAATTTTGTTTTGTTCTTCTCCCCCTCTAAACTTTTCGATACCCTTTTAGGGGCGTTTTTAAAATTATCCCCTCACTGCTTCCGTGTCGCCGACGGTGCCCCTTTGTCCTTTGAACTTCGGGAAATAAACGTTGAAATTATCCCCGGTTCGAGCCGGCATACTCTCTTATCTTTGTTAATTTAAACAACTCTTTCTGGGGTGCCCCGTCTCGTTAATGTAAAAGGATTATATCCCTGTTTAAAAAAAACTGAAGTGCTTCGAGTATTTGGCTTTTCGGGTTAGTCATAACCGCTCCTCGCGGTTACCCATAACACGTGTTGCCGACCCAAAACCGGAAAAGGATTTGACCCCCATTTCAATATCCCCAAAAGGAAAAGGGGGACCCCACCCAAAGACCTATCCGCCCCTCCGCTCTCAATCCTCCCCTCCTGGCTGACCATTCCGACCAATCCGGCCCTCATCCCCACCTTTTTTGCTACCCCCACCCCCCCACCCTTCCTGCCCCATTTTTGGTGGTGCCGGGAAAATAACCAGTAACCCGGGGGTGGGCCGGGTGACATGGCCTACTCTCTCCTGCTTTTGTTGCCACTCCAGTAGTATAATTGATTAAAATAAAAAAGGGGAAAAGATTCAAATAAATTCCCCAAAATTTTGGGGCACCATTGATAAATTTTAACTTGGGAAAGGGTCAAACGGGGAAAATTTAAAACTGAAACAAATTTACTTCGACGGGTTAAAACATCGGTTTTCACCCATGTTCTCAAACTTTTATTTCCGGTTTTCCAGGGGTATTTGGACGGGGCAATGGGGATTAGCTAAAGCCGGTTTTTTTGACGAAGGCAATCAAGTATGGAAAGGGGCATCCAAAGGGGTCTTACGAACGTTTATCAGTTTAAATCTGACGATGCCCCATTTTTATATTTATCATCTTTTTAAAATATATCGAAAAAAATTTCTAACTGCAAAAAAGAACAAATTTATGATCTGAGATTCTTCACGCCTTACGGCGAAATTGGGATTAGAAACATCCCAACTATGAGTCAAGCTTTATAACCATCTTAGTGAAGACATGGTTTACCCCAAATATCTTTGTTTTAAAACAAATAGGCCTTCGGCCTTTTTCCCCTTGATATCTCAAAACCCTAAATTTTTTTTTGAAGAATTTATTAATAACCTTTTCGTTTTTGTTCGTGTTCCCGAATCATTTCAATTTTTTTTGCGCTTCTCTTAAGTGTTCTGGGTACAATTTTTTTTTATTATATTATTAAAAATATTATATTATATTATATTAAAAAGAAAACCCGATTGGGTTTTTCCTGTTTAGATTGGGCGTTTCAATGATGTTATGAATTTTTTTTTTTTTCTGATATTTATTTTGCCCATTAAAAAAAGTTTTTGATTGATTGTTTTATTAAAAATTTAGGCCAACTCTTAAAACAGTTATTAAAATTAAGTAAACTGTCCATGGGAGGATATTATTCGGAAAAGGGGGAGGGGGATATTGTTTTACTAATTTGGCCCTTTTTCTTCTGGTGTTCTCTCTTTCCCTTCCTTTTCACTGATGTCCCTCGGTGAGTCCTTTTTGGTTGCGGTAACTTTTTTTAATCATGTGTCGGGGATTATTGAACTGGTTGCCCGATGTTTGACCTTTCCCTATTCCTCTTAGCGAATATGTTCTCGCGTCGTTCATGGGGTGTTTCCCATCTCAATGGTTTCCCTTTTTTTGAAATCTAAACGGGGAAACAAAGGCTTCAGTTTGTGTGGGGAATAGTCTGTTTTCCCGTGTTTATTCTAAATTTAAAGTTGGGGGTTCTTTTTTCATGCGAGTTCCTGCTATGCCTTCTCTTTTACGGGTCTCTTTAGGATGGTGGCTTCTGTATTATTTGGTGCGATGCCTAGACCTACCTCTGTTAGCCAACGTTCAATGTGGGCAAGGGCTTTGTTTGCCTTGTTTAGCAGGGTTCTCTTATCCTCGGATCTGATTATCAGGGTCAAATCGTCTGCGTAGGCCACCGTGTGACATAGCCCTACTACCTTTTAATAACGATGCTCTATTAGAAATGAACAGATTAAGGCGAACTAATTAAAGAGCAAGAAATAAAATAACTAATAAAAAACCTTTTTAGAGACAAGCTTATATTCAAGCCGTGTACTAAAACGTATAAAATAAGTTTAAGGCATCTGACAATGATTTATTTTTTGTTCAATTATTTGGTTTCAAAAAGCTTGTTGCGCGAATTGTAATAAAATTAATACTTTGACAAGTTGTTACTTACCAACCAATCATTGTCCAATCAAATTAATTGGTACTTACTTTTAGGAACACTTCGCGCGCCAAGCTTTTTGGAACTTTTTGGAACAAATAGTTCAACAAAAAATAATTAAATCATTGTCAGCGATAACTTAAAACTTATTTTATACATTTTAGTACACGGCTTAAATAAAAGCTTGTCTTTAAAAACTCAAATGGTTTACATAACATTACACTTCAACAAGAAGAGAAGTATCACTACTAATCTCTTTCCGTTTGTGCAAGATATTTACAACTCCATGGAACATGAAGTGTCAATATGTGCGGTGTACAACGACTTTTCCAAGGCATTCGATAAAGTACAACATCCAACTCTGATGACGAGACTTGGAAATATTGGTGTTTATGGCAATCTATTGAGACTTCTAAACTCTTATATTTCTTACAGATACCAATATATATTGCCTTGAATGACTCTCAATCACATGAAACATTAATTACCCCAGGTGTACCACAAGGATCACACCTAGATCCCTTACTACTCAGTATTCATGAATGTATACTACTTCGTGATATTTTTAATCTGAGCAGAATAAAATTTGATGAAGTCATTAATGAGCGATATAAATTTCTTTTGAAGAATCATAGAATGAAAATTCTAAAAAGAATAATTCAGCAACAAATTTCTTGCAGATGAGAACAAATCTGAAGTTGCCTGGAATATGATAAAACAGAATACGACATCCAATAATGTAGGCTCATGGTGGCCCTGTAATTCCTCAAGTCTTCAACGATTTTTTTGTTGACTCTATCAAATCACTAATCAATGCTAACTAAGCCTGTTGGTGAAGTTCATCACGACATAAAAAAAAACTCTTTCTTTCTTCATCCATTTGACGAAACTGCTCATCTCGGTATTATTAAGTCTATATCGGCATTGATGAATTGCCTGGTAAAGTCTTTTGACTGAACTTATCATCGAACCACTTACATGCTGTAATGTATCATTCCTTGAGGGTTCATTTCCCTCATGTCTCAAACACTCCATTGTTGTACCTGTTTAAAAAAAATTATAAGCACTTAATCTCCAAAAATACCATCATCAGTCATCAATTGATCCTCGATAAACTCGACCTTGGTATGCGTGGTCAAAGTCTTAAATGGATGGACCTATTCAACTGGCAGAACTCAATCTGTTGAGGTTAGGCTCAAATCGGGCACATATTGTTTTGAAAATCGTAACAACTCAACAGGTGTCCCCCAAGGTAGTGTCCTGAGTCCTACTCTCTTTTATTTGTGAATGACATCTCTAATATTAATCAACCAAACTGTACTGTACAGTTTTCTGATGACATGTCCTTCATATTTAGTTCTTCTCTATGTGAAGGGCTATCTGATCAGGCTGGTATTGCAGTTCAAATATGCAAAATTACTGTTTCAGAAACGGCCTTGTACTAAATAGCAAGAAAACTAATACAGTTTTCTCTCTTAGGGAAATGAGACTGCAGTATATTGGTAAGAACCAATCCTAAATCTATTGTACAGAAAAAATCAGTTAACTTCCTAGGGTTGAACATTGACTCACAATTATCCTGAAATGACCATATTTCCAAAAAATTATCCAAACATTGTTTTGTTATTTGGAATGTTAGATATTTGGTCCCCATCAATATCTTATTGAGCTATTACTATGCCTATGTTCACTCAAGTCTAAATTTTTGCTTAGTGTGCTACGGTAACTGCAGCAAATTGAATGACTTGTTGATTTTCCAAAAAAAATATGAAGATTCTTGTAAGCAGTTATTTACTGAATTATGAATTGTAACTGTGATGTCCATGTGTGAATGACATCTCTAATAATAATCAACCAAACTGTACTGTACAGTTTTCTGATGACACATCCTTCATATTTAGTTCTTCTCTATGTGAAGGGCTGTCTGATCAGGCTGGTATTGCAGTTCAAATAAGCAAAATTACAGTTTCAGAAACGGCCTTGTACTAAATAGCAAGAAAACGAATGAAGTTTTCTCTCTTAGGGAAATGGACTGCAGTATATTGGTAAGAACCAATCCTAAATCTATTGTACAGAAAAAATCAGTTATCTTCCTAGGGTTGAACATTGACTCACAATTATCCTGGAATGACCATAATGACTCTATTTCCAAAAAATTATCCAAACATTATTTTGTTATTTGGAATGTTAGAAATTTGGTCCCCATCAATATCTTATTGAGCAATTACTTTGCCTATGTTCACTCAAGTCTAAAATTTGGCTTAGTGTGCTACGGTAACTGCAGCAAATTGAATGACTTGTTGATTAAAAAAAAATATGAAGATTCTTATAAGCAGTTATTTACTGAATTATGAATTGTAACTGTGATGTCCATGTATATTTTGAATCGTGGTACTTACATTAAGAAACACTTTCACGAATGTCAGCAAAGAGATACTACTCGCATTGCCGCTGGTTATACTCTAGGACAAAATTATAATTTAATAGTTCCTATTCACAAATTAACTTCTGCATCTAACGAACCTCATATCATGTCTATAAAACTATATAATAAACTTCCAATATTCATTAAAAAAATGTGTAATCTCATTAATTTCGAAAATAGTGTTAAAAATCTTCCTTTTACTCAATAGATGAATATTTTCAAACTGATCTGGCTGCTTGACATCATGAATATTTGCTTGTGTACTATTTTATTGTTTATACTATGTTCTACTTGTTTTATGTGATTTCCTTCTACCACTCCTATGGAATGTATTATATTTGATGTACATCCAATTTTTATGACTTAATTTCAAACTGCCATTTTATTTTTGTATTTGACGATTTTCATGCTTGTAAAGTCTCAGGAGGAAATCGAAATATTGTATTATATTGTTACAATATTGTATTATTAGTCATAAAAAAACCTTTTGTGTAGTCAGCACGGGAGATTACATCGATCAGGCTAACCACACCCAAATACCCTTTTACGTCAAAAAGCCCATGCTCTTTTTGTCTGAAAATACAAACATACAGCTTTGACGTAAAATTAAACAATATATTTCCATTCCACCAACTCTATCGGAGTGTATTTTCGAACCCGGCCAGTTTTACATAGCAAAACCTTGTCAAGACCTAGGCTGGGTCTGAGTTCGTCGGATTTTATTTTGATTCGTAGGTAGTATGTACCGAAACGGGACTGTATAAACGTAAATATAAATATATATATATATATATGTATATTATATTTATATATATATATATATATATATATATATATATATGTATATTATATTTATATATATATATATATATATGTATATTATATTTATATATAACCTTTTTGTTATTTTTTTTATGAATTAAGTATGAGTGGGTTGAAAAGTGGAGATAAGTATTTTTTTTTTTCAAAAATTGGGTTCATCTTCAGGTAATAAATAAATAATATCTGACACCGAAAACCCCCAGATGTTAATTGAACCGCCATTTAATTTTCAATTGGATAGTACCATATATATTACCCAAAAGACCTTGGTGGTGATTTCTACAAAGTTGTATTTTCAGTCTCTTTTCAGTTAAAATTTTTGCATTCGAGACTCGGCAACGAAACTCGACCCACGCTAACAGCGTGGGCGTAAACTTCACAAACAGATGCGTTGGAATTGGAACACATATAATAATAATGTAATATAATAATACAATTTATTTGGTATCAAGGAAAGTAAACTACAATATTTAACATTTCACAAATGAATATTGAATAAACACGGAGGCAAGATGAGGTGCTGCTATCAAGATATTGTTATGCAATAAAAATTATATCCAGAAATTCATTGAGAGATGCAGTAATGTTAGCATATAGTTCTTATATCCAAAGTCGCATAAGATATGATATAATATTTTTGGGGTATGTCGACTGCTGTGAATAAAATTTGTATATTATGCTGTCTTAGGAACATTTTCAATATAACGAATTGAGAGCTGTAAACCACTCTTTATAGAAAAGAAAATAGTTACTCTAACATGCCTTTTCATCTACGAAGGTGCAGTGTTTATTCATGAAAATCTCCCACTCTTCACTGGGCAAATCAGTACCTATACATACAATACAAGGAAAATAAATGATTTGTTGAATATAAAAACTAGCATCTCATATATTCAGAGCAATGTTCCTTTCTCGATCATGAGTATATACAAGCTTCCAAAATCATTGAAACTGTTACCCAGTAAAAAATTCAAGGAAACTTTGAAAACCATTCTGATTTCCAAGGCCTACAATTGAAGAATATCTAAATGACAATTTTTAATCCTTGACTGTGACTGTGTTTAATAACTGTTTTCTTCTTTTTTGTATTGTAATGTCTATTTATAATGTATTTATTAGTTGTCCTATTTACATAATTTATAATATTATCTATTTATTATTTGCCTATGTACATAATTAGTTATTAGTAGAATTATGACATGCTCTACACCTTATAAGGTCTTTTTTTAAAATAACAAATGAAAATTTATATTATATTTTCAATGGTTTCAACTTTTCGAGATTCGGCGTTTGGTAACTTCGTATAAGAACGTTTACAAATTTTATTTCATAGGGTTCATTTGTCTTTATTTGTACCACACAGCCACGAATAGCCACTGTGCTATCAGGTGATAAACTTATCCAATTATTTTTTCTCACTTTTGGAATTCGACATTTTCTATCTTGACTGGAATTTGTTGAGAGTTTTTTTATTTTGTTTGAAGACGATGTGGTATAGCTCGTCTAGTATTGAAACGACCACTTTGGCCTTCCCCTACCTAACAACCAATTTTTTTAGAAGATGCCCGAGCCATTGTCTAACAGTGGCTATTAATAAAAATTCCATAGGCGTACCAAATTATTTGGTATAGGCGAAACACGAGACGTAGTTTTTGGCGGACAAGTTTTGTGATTATGGTCCGATTTTTATTCAAAATTGGTATGCGGGGGTTTTCGGGGTCGGAGATTATGAATTTTTTGTCAAAGTTGAATAAATAACTGCACTACCTATTTATTAATCAAACAAACCTAACCTTTCAAAAGCTGCATGACAAGCCACTGATGAAGACTCGCCGTAGCATAAGCAGCCACATCAAATCGTGTCCACTCGTATTTTCCCCCTCTCTACCTACCAAACGGTCGTTTCAATACTGGACGAGCTCTAACTTGATTACTCTCGTTTCGGACGTCCATCGTCTTAATGGATTTAAAAAGTTTTTACGACATTTCGAATGCTTGTATCTGCAATCGTCTTCAGATGACCACTGACAAGTTTAGGTGCTACTTACCAATTTATATGTTTGTCAGTGCCTTTTAAATTCTTTTAGACGATGGACGTCCGAAACGAGAGTAATCAAGCTACCCTGTACTGATAAGGAGCAAATACCCCGAAACCGGTCTACAGGTAGTTATCCCGAATGAGGTGGTCAATATTTATCCATTTCGCAACGGACAGTTGCAAAGTAACTTTGTAGGAATTTGCACGATTATACATCGAATGCAATCCAATGTTCGTCGAGACATTAGCCAGGTGAGTATTTTTTTCTGATGGATATTCGACTCATCATACACCTATTGTATAAGTTGAGGAATAGGACATATTTCATGGTCTATGAAATCAGCCTTCTATTCGATGTCTCACATATTTCTGTATTGCAAATCTAATAATTTTATATATTATTGATAACACTGCAATGTCCGATGCAGCTGTTGTACTATGCATGTCATTCCGAGCTGATTGGTCTTGTCAATATTTTTCAATAAATACCATCTAGGGTAAAGTGACGCTTTCTATTCTATTATCTCATATCATTATTATTGAGTTACATTCATTACAATAAATATGATGTGTGTGTTTACATTTTTCTAGCCACAGACGGAAAAGGTATTGTGTTACGGCGGTAAAACAATTCTTTCAATAAACAATATAAACTGAAAATGTTGGGTTTATGAATGGGAAAGTTAGTTTTTTAAAATATATGTGCGTGCGATTTGTACAAGTCTGAAATATTCGTAATAGATCGAGTTGTCATTGGGAAAAAGTGATTATTCACTGAACTATGGGTTGTACCTCACGGCAAGCAGAAAAAGTGAAGAAGCCGATGAAGTAAAAAACGCGATACTGTTGAATTTGTTGAAGACAGCACAAAATTGAGTGTAATCATGAGCAACTTTGAAAAATACTGCAAATGGATCAAAAACCTTGTGTATAAGCACAACATATTTTTTTAAATATGCACCAGTTCAGAACAGCACTACAACTAGCTGGTCCTGCGAGTTTCAGGTAAAAGATGTTTTGATCCGGGACAGGATTGTTCTGGAAATCGAGAATTCTAGAATCAAGGAAAAACTTTCCAAGTTCCAAATCTCTCGATAGTGGAAACTATCAATATCTGTCGTCCAATGGAAAATAGTGTACCAAAGGAAATCACAAAATATTCGATGAATGTCAGTGTAGTAAATAGACAGATTGTGCAATACAACCCAGGTGGCACTAGTGGTTTCAGACTAATGGGAAATTTTCCTACTTGTGGGGGAAGATCTGTGATCCAGTAATCAGGAATGTACGGTGTAGGTACCATTGCTAATGTTGAAGATAAAATGTCCAAATGCTTTCGCAGTGGACATCAACAGGGTGAGGGTTCAGCCATTAATTGTTGCTGTAGCTAATGTAACAAACGAGGATAGATTTGTTTGAAAATATGAACAGGATGTTCATAAAATCAGATGTGGAATCATCTGCGACTGAAAGATAAACTTTAGTCACTATCTTCCATCGTTCAAGATAACCGCTTGTGGGGTATTCATGTTCAAAAGGGAAACATTCTCAATTGAATATTGAATAGAAAGATTTTTTCTGTGTAGTGAAAAATCCTCGATAAAAGTTAAGTGATTTTTTGGGAATGTCTAACAGAAAACAACTACTTCTCCGGCTAAAGCCACGCTGGACATTGAACTACATCTGATAGCACAGCTGCTCACATGAATTGTTATTGATTTATTTTTATAGATGTATTTTCTTATTCCACATAATGGAATTTTAGTTAATGTTGTACTTTCAACCTGATTTTATGCACATTGTTTTTGTTGACATATTTCTTATACTAAGTATAAATGGAATGTATGAAAAATATTTTTGCCTGATGCAATTTTCGACTGATTATGCGGAACACTACAAGAGAAACTAGATAATGTTCGTTTATCGTCCACGATATTTTGGAAGTGAAAAAGGGAAAGTTATTATGAAAAGTGATACAAATTCAGAATTCAAAGTAGGTCAACCAATTTTTCAAACTAAATTCACAGAATTGCAAAATTTGTAGGTCATTACACAATTTTGTAATGAAACAAAATTGTATCTACAAATACAAAGAAACATTTTTATATTCAAGAATTAGAAGAACCTTGTAGCAGGCTCTGCACCAAAAGCAAACTGATTTACCCAAAATTCCACGACCTAAAAGACATTTCTGGTCTCCTACCTTTCGAAATCGAAAATGCATAGAATAAATTCGGTAACTGATTTATTCTGCGGATTTTTTATTATCATATTATTGAGGACATTCATGTATTTCACAGATCATTCATCATATTGAACGCTCCTACAAAAATGCTACTGAGGTGGACTATAAAAATAATTTCATAATTTGTAACATTCGACCAGTACGATGGAACGAAAAATACTATCTCTTCTCAACCAACTGGATCCTTAAAAAAATGAAAGAACAAACGTGGCATATGCCGAGAATGAGACTCTCGTTGAGGATAACAAGGTCACCTCCACACAGGGTCAATTCAGGAAAGGGGAGGTCACGGTAAAAAGCGCGACCCTCCCAGCAAAGACAATCTCAGCAAGAAGAAGGAACAGGATGACCAAGATATTTATGGAGGGCTTCTTCACCTGTTCCTCAAAACACCTGAGCTACCTACATGCCAATATTTAGCACGGAAGCGACTCTACGACCCTTCTTTGCAGAAGGCTTAGGGAGAACGAAATAAATGTTTTATCCAGGATCCCTAGGCAGCCAGGGCAAAGGCATGGACCAAGCAGGAGAAACTTTATATTACATTACCCAGAGTATGCATCCATGATGTCGACATCACTTCGCTACCAAACTTCTGCCTCAGAGATTTGGTGGTGGCAAAGATCAAATTGGTTGACGAGAAAAATTTAAGCACAAGAGAGATAGTGGTGAGCTCACCCTACTTTCCACATGTAATTGAGAACTTTACAACAAATAATAGTATTATTTATTTTTTGTACACAAAATGATACAAGTGAACAGAATAAGAAAAAAAAAAAAAATATATATACCAAGTATGATACAAAGATAAATTAGGTTAATAACATAATAATAAGAATAATAAAACAAACAAGTATGAAAGTTGATACAATATATAAGGGACAGGGTACAGATTGTGTACAGAAAGCACCTAAGTGACTTAACATTTGTGTTGTGCTACAAAGTAATATTAATTGATCTAAAATTACAGTTGTGTACAGAAAGTAAAGAATTAAATAGTGGTTTTATATCATGTTAGTGTAACTATTGATGTTCTAGTATTTTGATAAATTCGAAGTAATTTGCGAAGATGAATTTTTTTTATTCTCTCGAGAAGGTTTCATGATTTTTAATATGTTTTACCTTTAGGGGTAGGATATTACAAGTTTTGGGTAACGTATAAGTTAAGAAACGGTGACAGACATTTTTATTCAATTTTGGAGTGGGTAACAATTCGTTTGTAGTGCTTCTAGTGGTATAAGCTGTTGGAAGAGAATTCTGAAGTATTTTCTTTTTTAATGCATACATGCATACACTGTGAAAATATAATGTACGGATATTACTAATGTCTTCTGTATATATAAGGTTTGTATGGAAAGATATTTTTTTCTTCAAAATTATTTTTAGAACATAGTTTTGTATTGTGTTCAGTTTCTGCAAAGAATTTTTATACATTGCCCCCCACACCAGAATACCATAACGAAAAAAAGTGATTCAGCTAGAGATTTGTAAATTAGTATGAGTAGATTTTTCGCTAAAAACTGTCGTAGCTGGTAACATTTGTATATTAGCTTCCTCACCTTTTTTGTTAGATAGTCAATATGATTGTTTCACCTTAGATTTTCGTCAATAATTATGCCCAGGTATTGTTTATTTCAACGTATTGTTCCCGATTAGTTGGGTTCGAAGAGTTGAGTAACTGATGAAGTAAAACAGTCAAGGGCACAGCTTAAAGATCTATATATCCTTCAGAAAAAGTATCCAATACTAGGAGAACACTATAAAATCAGGAAAAGTAATCACAAACAAATTGTGGAAAAGGTTATCACTATGATAACATAATTCAGAACTCCGAAAACAAAAGTAAAACTTCTTGGTCTATTATAAATGAACATAAATCTAACATTAAGCTGATACATCAAAATGAGGAGATCACTTCACCTGTAAATGTAGCGAACACCTTTAATAATTTCTTTATTGATGCACCAAAGAGAGTTATACATAATATACCAGATGTAGATGGGAATGTTGCCCCTACTCAGAGAAATATCATGACTTCAATGGTGGTACTCCCATATACAGAGTTAGAAATAAAATATATTTTTACCAGACTTAAAAACAAGCGTTCATCTGGTCCCGATGATCTGCCTAATAATATCATTAAAGGATTTAAGGAAGACTTAGTTTAGAAACAGGAATTTTCCCCGAATCTTTAAAAGTAGCGAAGGTGATCCCTTTATATAAAAAAAATGCGAAAAATCTATCAGAAAATTATAGACCATTGTCTCTTACATCAGTATTTGCAAAACTATTTGAGTATTGTATGTTAGAGAGGTTAACCTCTTTCATTATAAGATTTAATCTGATACCAGATGAACAACATGGCTTTAGAAAATCCAACAACCACAACAGCAACAACAGAAACATATATAGGCATATTAACGGAATTAGATAAAAAAATATGTCCAATTGGAATTTACTGCGACCTGAGCAAAGCGTTTGATTGTGTTCCACACGATCAATTATTAGAAAAGCTTTGGATTTATGGGATCAGAGGAAATACACATCAATGGTTTCGATCTTATCTTGATGGCAGAAAGCAACATGTACAGATATCTCACAGTGAGGTCGATGGTCAAAGCAGCATGCACTGCTCAGATCTGAAATCGGTAAATGTAGGGGTACTGCAGGGAAGTGTCCTTGCCCCTATATTATTCTCTTTATATATAGCAGATATTGTTAAATACTTGGATGAATACAAGCTAACACTTTACGCAGATGATTTGTCGATCTTGGTAGCAAAAGACTCCTTAGAAACCATCCAACAAAACTGTGATGACTTAATGACAAGAATTATACTTTGGTTCTCAACAAATAAACTATATGTCAGTTCTGGTAAAACAAATTTTTTAATATTTCACTTTAGACAAAAGAGGATTGAAAACATAGAAATTAAAATAGGAGAAGTAAATCTAAAACAACGCGAAAATATAAAAATTTTAGGCATAACTATGAATGATACATTAGATTGGAAATCCATATCAGAGAAACAATGTCCAAACTAAACAGCAAAATATACCAACTAAAATGCCTACGCAGAGTTCTCAACTTGTCTGTGCTGAAAATATTTTATTATGCTGAAATTCAGTCGCGACTCTCATATGGGATTTTATTATGGGGTTCAGCCTCAGAAATTATTTGTACTGCAGAAAAAATGCCTTTGGTGTAAGGATTTACAATAAGCTCCCGGAGACAATTAAAAAGGAAGTTACTGATTTCAAATTCAGAGAACATCTTGAAACTTTTCTGTTGTCTAAAATGTTTTATAGTACCGAAGAATTTTATGCCAGCTAGATTCATTCTATAATGTATATTTTCTATTACATGTGAACTAACTATATGTAACCTATGACCTGTTTTATATCACTTTTATTGTGGTCCTTGAAAATCAATAAATTTTTACTTACTTACTTACTAGTCAAGTAACTGCTAAAGACATCCAACACTGCACCACGTATACCAAAACGTTCCAGTATGTTAAGAAGTATTGCATGGTCAACAGTGTCGAATGCTTTTGCCAAGTCTAAAAACACTGCAATGCTTTTTTTGTTTTTATCAAGTCCCTCTGTAATACTTGTAATAACATTGTACATGGCATCAGTAGTAGCTATACAGGCGCGAAACCCATATTGGAGATTATGTATAATCTATTTTCATCAAAAAATTGTACTAAGCGTGTTTTTAGACATTTTTCAAAGATCTTTCCAAAGCTGTTTATTAGACTGATAGGTCTGTAATTACTCATTTTAATTGATTTGTTGAAAATATAAACAGGATGTTCATAAAATCAGATGTTAATAAAATAAAATAACTATCTGAATGAAAATGCGAATTTTTATTTCAGATTTTTCCTTTTGAGTTAGGGCCTTTTCAGAATATCTATCAGATGTAGTTCAATGTCCAGCGTGGCTTTAGCCGGGGAAGTAATTGTTTTCTGTTAGACATTCACAAAAAATAACTTCATTTTAATCGTGGATTTTTCAATTCACAGAAAAATCTTTCTATCAATATTCAATTGAGAATGTTTCCCTTTTCAATACTAATTTTAGTTTTGTCGCCAGTTTTATGAATTGGTGTAATTATAGAAGATTTGAACTGAGTGAGGACATGTCCCTTTTGGATGATCAGATTGAATAAATGTTTAAGGGGTTGGAGAATGTATTGGTGGATCTGTTTAATTATTTCAGTGGTTATTCCATCTATGCCAGGGGAAGTGTTATTTTTCAATGTAGAAATATGCTCTATGAGTTAATTTTCTGTTATTGGATTGAGAAACATGGAATTGGGATTTATTTCAATATTTTCATTAATTGTAAGCCAACATTATTAAATACAACACCATCTTCGTTAGCAATCTGTAAGATATTTTGATTGTTATTTCTTTCATTGGTAGCTTCTGATATTAGTTGATACGTTTTTTTTAGATCATTTTTATTGTTTTTAATTTGTTCAAAATAGTTATTTTTAGTTTTATTCAGTAGTTTATTTAGTTTATTTCTATAAATTTTGTATTCTTGTTCTAATTCATATGAGAAGTGTTTATTTAGTTAATTTTTCAATTTATCCCTATTTCTTATTGATATAATTAACCCTTTAGTTATCCATGGTTTAATTTTCAGGTGTTTTTTATGCCATAATTTTGTAGTTTTGGAGTTTTAATAACGTTATTAAGCTTATTTAAGAAGACATTGGTTCCGAGTTGGGGGTCGTTTTCATTTAATACTACATCCCAGTTTTCTAGCTGCAGTAAGTTTTCTAGTTTTTTAAATCAATTTTTGTTGCAAATTTTTTTGTTGTATCAGGACTTATTGTTTTTTTGTGATTGAACTCTATATTTAGTGATACTGGGTAATGATCTTAATATTATACTTAAGAACATATGAAAAAAAATTTTTTTTTTTTAATTCTTGTGGGATTCAGTATGTATGGTACAAATCCATATTTAGCAAGCACAGACAGATATTTATTAACATAAACATCGTTTTCATTTAATAGATTGATGTTGATGTCACCAATAAGAACATCCATTTTATTGGTCTGTATTTTGTCCAGGTATGGATCTAGTTCATCAATAAACGAGATCAGGTTAGTTGGGTTAGGCCTGTATAGGGCAATTATTCTACAGGATACATTGTTTATTGTTAAATTTTAGTTGAGGTTTGATTTTATTAGAATCAAAACTCCATCGTTCTTATTAAAATCACCGTCATTATGTATCGTTGTATATCCTGGTATATTAAGGTTATTTATACATACATTTTCAAAGCATTCACTTAAAACAAAAACATCACAGGTTAAATTATATGTTTCAAAGAGTGCTATGAACTCATCGAAGTTTTTGTTAGCACTTCGAATATTAAAATGTGTAATGTTAAACAGTTTCGTTTTTGGCAGTACAAAATTTTCAGGTTCTACATATTCTCCTCGGTGGTCTTGTTCTAGTAAACTTAAATTTTCTAAGATAGTATCTTGATCCACTAGTACCATTAACTACTGTAGTCATTTTTATTTTTTGTCAAATTGATATGGAACTGTAGAGTTGGACAATTAGTATCTGTCGAGTAATGGTCAACAGTATTTTTCAATTTGTATTTATCGTTGGATTTAACAAAATTGGCACAAACTTTTTTTATTTTCGGACAGCTTTCTTGTTCATGCTCTTTACTACATAGAGGACAGATTAGTTTGTTAGGGCAGTTTTGTTTTTTATGATAGAACTCTTGACATTGGAAACAACGTGGGACTGTGAGATCCTCAAAGACCGAGTAACGTTCCCAACCTATGAATATCTTACTCAGTCGCATTAGTTGTCTAAAGGTTGATGGTGAGCATTCTCCATAGACTATTGACTTGTTATTTTTTCCTTTTTTAATAAATGTTACCTTGATTTCGTCCAGGGCTTCTTTTTGTTGTTTTATCGAGGTTTCAATTTCTTCCTTTGATAGATTTTGTTGAAACATTTGTATTTTAATCCTTGGTTTCTTCATCTTAGATGCTTCTATATTATACATATTTTTCATTTTATTTTTGACTTCATTTTCTAGAATTTCAAATTCTGTCTTGTTTTTGCATTTGATGATGACCGATCCAGATTTCGTAGATTTCAAACTTCTAATGCCAATTTTTAAATCAGATGGATTACTAGTATTTATAATTTCATTCTTAGACATCTTGGGGAATCTTAGGTTTTATTATTATATCAGGAGAGTTTGGTGGAGCTATCTTAGAAAATGTATTCGAGCTCTTTGTAGAGCCTCGGAGTAAGTAGGCATTGTTATGTAGGTGCGTTCTGATTCATAGTTGTTAAGTTTCTCTAGTAATATTTTTATAATTTCATTCTTATTATTTATTATTTCTTCCTTGTCTTTTATAGTATATTGCAAACTTTCCACATATTCATTGTTTCCGCATTTTTTGCAATTACATTTCAAAGTGCGTTTTTGGAGTGGCATACATTTTAGTTCTGATGCTGTTAGATCAGAACACTCTGTACAAATAAGATTTCGGCGGAATCACAAGAAAAACAAGCGGATTTGACTTCTTTTGTTGGTTGTTTTATTACCTTGCATAAAAAGCACTCCATAGTTGGTTTTCATTATCATCCAGCCACTACGTCTGTTTTTTTTGTGGGACCTTTTTTATTTTATTTGCAGGTGTGAAGTTCCTTTGTATGTATGTAAGGAACTGGGAATGCCCATGCTTATGGGATGCGATGCCAATACCCACCACACACTGTGGGGAAACTACGACATTAACTCAACAGGCAGGGCACTTCTTGACGTCCTAGGCACCAGTAACTCAGAGATCCCCAACAAGGAATCAGTGCCAACATACTTATGAATTTGGCACAAACAATTATAGACCTTACACTATGTTCGACAGAACTAGCGGATCATTGACACAGAGTGTTCACACTGGAAGGCAACAGCCGGACATGCAATTATTGGTAAAGAAATCCTAGGGCACCCGAGGGAACCCTTTACAAGGAAGGGCAAGAGGGAAAACTTGGGCACATGCCAAAACGCTACAGATTGGAGGCAGAAATTGAGACATTCATATAATGTTTCAACACTGCCATACTATATTCCTACAAGGCCAGCTGCCACTTAAAAAAAGCAAACCAGGAAGGCAGAGGGACTCACACACAGACGAAAGGAAGTGTCCAAAGTCAGGTCCGTTAAGAAACTAATAAAGAGTCCCCATCACGCATCTGAAAAACGTATGGTAAAGCTAGGCGCTAATGGGTTAACCTTGTTCTGTACCACAATTTGTAAACGACCTGGGTAATAAATTTGTTAACGGTTTCTTTGTAATGTTTGCAGAAGGCTTAAAATTATGGTCTCTGATTCTGATAGACAGGACCTTCAAAATGATCTAGACGTCCTACAAAATGGTACAATCATAATCTACTGCAATTGAATATAAAAAAATATAATCGCATACATTTTATCAGAAAAAAATTAAGGACTGGATTATACTTAGTACATAGATGGGTCTGAACTCAATTCTACACAGTATATAAAAGATCTAGGTGTTCTATTCCTCAACTCAAATTGTATACATAAGTAAAGTTTGTATTAAATCATCCAAAATGTTGTTTTTTTGAGAATTTGTCGCAAGTTTTCATTACCCACAGTAAATTTGTACAATCAGTAAGGTTTCATCTAGAGTAAGTATTGTCTGATCTCCTTTCTATTCAGTGCCCAAAATTGCTTCAAAAATAATTTAAAATGAAATTTTTAAGATTATGTTCTTACAAACTACATCAACCGGTCAAAAACCTTCAATATTCCTAGAGAAAATATAAGGACCACTTCTGATTTGTATTTTATCTACAATAATAAATGGATCGATTGTGTACAATAAGTTCATTAATCTTATTAAATTGAATGTACCAATTAGATAACTCAGAAATTCTACCAATTTGTCTACCTGACAAGAAAGAGCCAGTCCGCCACTGTTTGGGTCCAACTTTCTCTCTTTGTAGTGGAAGATCTTATTATATACAGAAACATAAAAAATAACTTTGTAAATTCATGAATTATGCTAAGTTTATATTCAGGATGCTATTAAAAACTTACAGACATAGCGAATTCAAGAACATTCTGCAACAACTCTGGATCTTTTGTAGCTCCAAGCGATCGACTGATTCTATCCTTTTCTTCATGCAAGTCAGTGGACCTGTATAGTTCCAACAATTGATCATACTGCCATTTCCCCCCAGCTCTGAGAACTGTTTTATAACAAGCACTACGAATATCAGCTACAAGGGTTTGATCTGATTTTACGTGGGATAAAAATCTTGTTTTTGCCTCTTCTATTGTATGTTCTTCATCGAGCCAAGCAAGGCGACCCAGCACTAGGCCTCTGAGAAGTGTGTCCAAGTGTGTTTCACCAGGTTTGACGTCCCATCCTAACCTTTTATACAATTTACTCAGAAGTTGTCTTTGGTACTGAAAAAAAAAACATCAGTGGTGACAATATATCAATACATTGAAGGCACAACTATTTCTTTGAAAACATTGATGAATAATTTTTATTTTTCAAAATGAGGGTAATTTGAAGGTGACTATAAATTAAAAATGGCACTTTTTTAATATGTAAATATAATGAATATATGACAATTAAAATTTTTGGAAACGACAGATTATATGAATATTCAGTTGTTTCTTGAAAGTATAGAATAATTAACTTTAATGTCTACATATCAACTCACTTCATTTTGTTTTGATATCTAGATGATGATTTAGGAATACCAGTAAATATAAAATAGAGTGGATATAATGAAAATGTTGATTAAAATCTATTTCCGGATTTGTAATGAAATATACTATTGACGTTGACTGCCATAGCATTGAAACCTTTTTTCCACGCTTGCGCAAGCGAAATTTTCCAGATTGGTAAAAAAATACATTTCAGGCCACGGAGCGCAAAGATAGTTTTCACATGATTTATTCTTCAAAATTCCTCTTCCGCGCGAAAAAAAAAAGGGGAAAAACTATTTCGGTCACATAGACCGAGCCGGCACTGTGAGAAACTCAGAATTGCGCTGAGACAAAACGTCAAAACGGAGGATATCAAAAACCGAAACCCGTGTAAAAAGTATTTGAACTATGTTCTCAGATTGTTTTAATAAAATCCATAGATATAGTGGGGAATGAATATACATTTTTGTTTATATCTCATCTGTTTTTTCAAGTTTTACTTTAGAAATAAAAACTTATTGTGAATGTTCTTGTTTTTCAATTTTTTCCGTTGATGATAGTATATGCATGCTAGACCAAGAAGTTGGCTTATGAGATGTGAAGAAGAGCTACCTCGATCACATAGACCGAGACGGCGGCTCAGTCAAAATGAGGTTCTTGGTCAAATAGACTTTTTTCTCAGTCATATAAACCAAGATGGCAGGCAACGTGTTAATCAATACTTACAAGCACAGTATGGGCCGCAGTGTGTTGGGGATTTTAAGAAGATTGAAAATATGTACATGAAGTTTGCGAGCTCTCACAGTAATCTAACTTTTCTATATAGATGTCGAGACAATAATATTATAATTAAACCTAAACCAGATACAGGTATAGTCCCCAAAAATTTCAAATTTTGGGAAGCGAAGTATCATTAACACATTGACCGTCAGATTAGAAAAAAAAAGACTTGGGGTCACATACTTTTTTTATAGATATGTTTTGCACTGGAATCATAAATTCTCCTGGAAATTTGTTATACGGGTGTTTTTTTTTCCAGTCTACATCCGTAAGTTCCATGCAACTTACGTGTCAAACTAAAGTTATTCACGTGTTTCAGTGAAGAGTGTATAAAATGGCTGTTTCCAGCATCGGCCATTTACGCGAATTTGACCCGGCAATCAAACTGGGTGATATTTAAAAGGCGCATCGAAAATTATTACAAAGTGAATGCAATTACGGAAGAGGACCGAAAGAAAGCAATCCTGTTAAACACATTCAACGAGGATGCATACAAGTTGGTGCATAATTTATGTTTACCTGTGGAACCAGAGACAAAAAAGTATGATGATTTGATTAAACTTCGGTCAGATTATTTCAAAATAAGTTTGCCAGTTTTTGCCGCGCGTTATAAATTTTACACTGCGCGTAAATCATCTAGTAAATCGGCCAGAGAGTGGAGTGCGCGAATACGGGAGTTAGCAGCTTTGTGTGACTTTGGTGTGGACCATCTTCAGATGGTGTTACGAGATCAGTTCATAATTGGATATAACAGGGGCGCAGTTCAAGACCGCCTTCTCGAAGAGAAAGTTACCGTGACACTGGAGGCAGTGGTAAATATTGCAACCACCAAATCAGCCGCCCATCCATCTGTCCAAAGCGAGTCAGCCGTTTTCGTAAAACACGAGCCAGAAATTCATTATGCTGGTAACTATTCAGGAAGACATAATGTTCTACTGACAAATCGAGCCGGTAGGAGTGGTCACGACAATGGTAAGGCGCATGATTCATCTATTTCCAATCAACAAACGTTTCCAAAATGTGAGGTTTGCGGTAGGAACAATCACAAAACAGCGAGGTGTTCATTTCGAGACTGTTTTTGCCATAAATGCAAAAAAAAAGGTCATTTAGCACCTATGTGCCCAAGTAAAAACAATGACAATAAACAAAACTCGCAGCAATTTCTGGAGTCATTTGATTATTCCTTATTTAATATTGATAGTCAAGTAAATTCGATTAACATTGACGTGATTGAAAACAAACCTTTTGGTTTTACATTAGATACAAGATCTAGCTTTAGTGTTATTTCAGAAATTTTTTATAAGCAATATTTCAGTGACAAACCTTTGATATTTACGAGTAAAATTTTCAAACTGTACAATGGGGACGAAATTTCTCCTATAGGTTATATTGAATGTCACATAATTTATCAAAATAAGAAATCTAGTTTGGATATTTATGTTATTCAGAATGCAACAGGTCCGCCATTAGGGGCCGTTCAAGTATTACGTAAACAGAATTTTTGTCATTTTTAATCCCCCCCCACTTGTCAGCGAAAGTAACAAATCCCCACTCTCTTATGCTTAGGTAAGCATTGATAAATAAGCAAAGCAAAGACCCCCTCTTTGGTGCTTACGTAATACTTGAACGGCCCCTTACTGGGACGAGATTTTTTTTGTCGTTTTGACCTAAGTATTTCAAAATTGAATTTCATAGATTTTCCGAAAGACCTCCAAAGAGTAAAACCAATTGATAGATTAATCTACACAGAAATGTAAAATGTATTTCTATTGTTATGTAATTTATAGGTTAATCTACACCGAAATTTAAAAAGGTATTACGATTATTATGTATTTTTTTAAGATATGTGATATATTCTACCTCTTAATTAGCGCATGCGCTAATTAAGAGTTAAATGGAACACAGGTGTCGCGGAGCGACACCAGGCTATATATATGTCATGTACGATTTGATGTTAGATGTGTGAAGTATATATTCAGAAACAATAAATCAGTACATAAACTTATATTGTGTATTAGTTCCAGAATATTACATAGTTGGCAAACATACACCTTCAGAAAGAACCCTAAAGTTATTGAATGACAAAGACATCTGTGTTTTTGGAGTCTCTTATGATAAATTCAAGAAATCATTGAATAATATAAGTTGGTGTCGAAAAGGGAAACATTCTCAATTGAATATTGATAGAGAATGTTTCCCTTTTCAACATGAATACCCCACAAGAGGTTATCTTGACGATGGAAGATAGTGACTAAAGTTTATCTTTCAGTCGCAGATGATTCCACATCTGATTTTATGAATATCCTGTTTATATTTTCAACAAATCAATAAGTTGGTGATTGTTTAAATTTATGTTATATAGTGAAACCTAATTTTATAAGCTAGTTATTTTATGCTGTACATATTGGCTTTCTGCAAGAGCAATAGGTTCCTCTTTTATTGAGAACACATTCCTTTCATATTCTTACATATATAATGTATTTTATATTTATATCATTAGTACTTATTTTGTGAAATAGGTTCCTCTTTTATTGAGAACACATTCCTTTTATATTCTTACATATAATTCTGTATATTATATTTATATCATTAGTACTTATTTTGTGAAATTTTTCATTGTAATGGGGTTTATCCCGTATAAATAAATAAACTCACAGAGCACTAAGACCAGAATAACTGGAACAAAAAGTTCTATTCCCTTATATACAATATTATAAAATTGCTCTAATATTACTTCTAAGTTTACTTCGATGAAGATTTGTTCCCAGTCTATAGATGCAAAGAAACCATTCAAGGATATATAATCGGCATTTCTGAAATCATAGTAATGCAAACTTCTAGAAGAGTTGTTGCACCTAACAGATATTGGAATTTGAAAAAAGTATGCAAGATGATGATAATTATTATCTATTAATAAGTCGACTGCCGTATCTATATATATATCTGGATCTCCTATCACTGTTAATAAGCCGAGTGTAGCCCTAAGGCTCTTACTCTTTAGACATCAAATAAGTAGGCCACAGCCGTTCAGAATCTAGAATTTGGTTGGTCAAAATAGAGACCGGTCTCTAGTCCCTGCCATGATGGTGTATCTCGAAGAATGACCGAGAGCGAATTCCGATCGTAAAAATTTGAAAAAATAGTAATTTCTAATGAGGATGCAGCTTCGCTACCCTGTATGGATTAGTAGGTAACCCATCACTCCAGAGAGTGCCTGGGACGTTTAAAACGCGAGGGGTCGTCTATATTGTAATCGGTGGCTTCCCTCACGAGCGGATTCTCGTGAGCTATTGTACAATCAAATACTTTCTGATTGCGTTCTCTAATGATACTTCTGATAGAAGGCAGATTTAGGTCTTCGAGGATTCGATACCACGGAGCGTTCGTTATCATCCGCAGGACTCTCATTTGCGCCCGTTCCAGGATGCCAATGCTAGACCTGCAGATTTGGTCCCAGGCGGCCGAGGCATACAAAATGACAGGCCTGAACATCATTTTGTAAATCGTGACTTTGTTTTTAAGGGACAGTTTGCTCTTCCTGTTAATCAGGGGATATAGTGCACATATCTTTTTGACAATATTGACATGTGGTCTCCAGGTGAGCCGGCGATCCAGAGTAACTCCCAGGTACTTGACCTGCTCTGACCATTCTATCTCCCTTCCAGAGATAGTCACTCCCCTCTCCGGGTTGCTCCTCTTGCGACCCATCGAAATCGCTTGTGTTTTTTCAGGATTTAGCTTTATCTTCCACTCCAGATACCACTGCTGGAGGTTGTCTAATGCATTCTGCAAGTAAACGACACCCATCAGGAGGTCAGCTGCAGAGGAAAGCAAAGCCGTATCTTCGGCGAACAGAGAGACCTTCACATGTTCGCTTCTTGGAATATCTGACGTGTAGAGGGAAATATAGTATAATATAGGAGACAGTACAGCCCCTTGAGGAACGCCGGCCTCAATTTCTCTCGAATCCGAGAGAGAATTGTCGACCATGACTTGAAATGTCCTACCAAAGAGGAACGACTTGATCCACTTAATCAAACTCAGAGGCAGGTGGAAATCAATTAGCTTAGCAAGAAGGCCTTCATGCCAAACCCTGTCGAAGGCTTTGCTAATATCAAGTAAAACAATGTGAGCGCTGTTATTTGAGTTTAAGGATGAAATAGTGTCCTCCACTAGCCTCATCACCTGTAGCTCAGTGGAGTGAGCACGTCTAAAACCAAATTGTTCGTTGGGTAGGACATTTCTATCCTCCACTTCTTCGTCAAGCCTTTCTAGAACGATTTTTTCAGCCAGCTTAGCCGAACTGCAAAGCAGACTGATTGGTCGATAATTTTGTGGAAAGGTCGGGTTTTGTCCCTGTTTCGGAATCATAACCACAACGGCATGTTTCCACCTCCGAGGGAATCTCTTAAGGCGCAGTGAATTATTAATAATATTCAATAATGACTGCACCTGGTTATCCGGGAAATACTTAATCATTCGATTAGTAATTCCGTCGTAACCAGGCGCCTTTTTGGGATTGAGTCCCTTTACATGGGCCTTAAGTTCATCCAACGTAGCTGGACGAATGTCGTCATGATTGGGTTCCCTGAGAGTACCGTGAACCCGATTTTCCAACAAAATTTCACGATCTAGATCATCGTCAGGATACTCATTCAATCTAAACTGCCTTTCCATCGAGTCTGCAAAAGCTTAAGCTTTGGACACTGGGTCATAGCACATTCCGGCCTCACCATGAATAGGGGGGAGATCGGTCTTTTTTGGTTTTAAATTTTGATTAATTTACCAAAGTTGGTCACAGTTTTCTAAATTTTGAAGGGTTATGCCAAATCTTTCGTTCCGAAATTCCGATAATTTTCTCTAACCTCCCTATTTGATTCATTAGCTCGGATTCTGCCCACAGGGAACAGACTCCTTTGATACGCTCTTCTAGCGCGATTTCTCTCGCGGATAAGATTTTTAATCCTCAAAGGGAATTCGTCATGGAATCTAGGAGCCGGTTCCTTGTGGGAGGAATCCTCTAAAGCATTTTTAATGGTGAGTTCGTAGCGCGCTACGGCCTCATCCAACTCGAGTGGAGAATCTATTCTATCAGGAGCGCAGTAACCTGTCTCCAGAAGCGAACGGAATATCTCCCAGTTCACCTTGGTACACATGCGATCCGTCTGGGGCGGTGGATCACCTCCCAGTGATAAAATCACCAGATTGTGATCAGAGCCCAACTCGGTGAGGACGTGTATATCCCAGTTCCAGGTGATATTCCTGGCCATGTCAAGTACATCGGGCCTGTATGGACCAAAGTGTGTCGGCTCATCTGGAGCCAACACTTGGTATTCATACCTGTCACTGTGTTACCTCAAACGTCTCCATTGACGTTGGTTACACGACTCCATTGCATGTGCTTAGCGTTCAGATCACCCATGACCAAAACAGGTTGGTCTGTTTCCATCAGGAGCACATCAAGTGCCTCAGGAAGTATTTGATTCCGCGGAGGGTTGTAAGCACTGATTAAACTCAAAGGCTGCCGTATCTATTTGAATATCAGAGTTGTGTGCAAAAATTAAATCAAGATAAGTATTATGAACATTCGGAATGTAATTAATTTGATGTAAGTTCAAAAACGAGAAGTTTTCACATACTAAGTTAGCGTTAGAGAATGCTGGACAGTCAACTGTTACTCCCTTGCTATCATTGGACCATTTTGCTTCTGGTAAGTTGTAGTCACCAGCCACAATGATAGACTGCTCAGGATATGTTAGGGACACATCTTCAACTGATTGGCAATGTAGTTCATATTTCTCAGTATTTGAATTGGGTGGCAAATAAATAGCACATATAATGAACTTCCTATTGTTCATAACAAAGGAGACAAAGATTCGTTCAATTGTATCACAAGTATTTTGTATCAACATAGATGGTATAGATTTACGCACAGCCACTAGAACCCCGCCACCACGAACTTTAAAACTATTGTTAGAGTTACGGTCTTGTCTATAAATAGCATAACTGTCAACAAAATCCAACTCACTTGTATAAACGTCCGAACTGAGCCATGTTTCGATGAGAATAATTATATCATAATCACATAGGATAATTGCATTTTTCATAGTATGAAGTTTGGTTTTGATGCCACCTACATTCTGGTAATAACAGTTTATGTTTCAAGGGACAGGATTTAATCTCCGTTTTTTGCTGGGGTACTTCTGAATTCAGCAATATGTGCTATTCACAGACACATGTACATTGTCAATATAAACATGCGTTTTTCGATCACAGAAGTATTTTATTATCGAAACTTCCGAATAAAGTCTCTTTTGGTCCAGATGGCATTCCCCCTATCCTACTAAAATGTTGCGTTTGTATGCTGACAAAACCCATCCAGGTTATTTACAATCTTTCGCTAAATAGTAGAGTTTTCCCATATTTTTGGAAGAACAGTTACATCACCCCAATATTCAAATCAAGCAACCGTGAGGATATTAAAAATTACAGAGGTGTATGTATTCAGTCAACCATACCTGAAATGTTAGACAACATGGTATCGACATATTAGTCATATTGTAACGTAAATAAACTTAACTTGGTTTTACTAATTTATTTCACACTTCAATTTACAACTAATTCATATTACTAACTACGCCACTGTATGAGACTGCCCACTCCCTCTTGAGGGCTGCCTATTTATCTCCGTTACAGAATTCTCGATGTTTCCAATTCTGGCGGTTGGCAACCAGCATGTTCCAGTTATTTCCAATATCGACCGTTGTTATCCGCGGCGGCGTGCTTGGATTGTTCTCGAATATCTCCGGGGATGACATCATCGTTGTCGATGGCAACGAATAAGGCGACAGGTCGGGCCTAGGTTCGTTACATTGCCCCCTTCTTAAAGACATTTCGTCCCGAAATGTCATCCTTGGAGTGTGACGATATCTGCATGACTCCCCATATTTGCACCGTGAAGTTCGATGGAAGTAACACTCCACGGTCTTCATGACCGGTCGTGGAAGAGGGTTACAGCAAACCAAAATCTTGACGCCGCTGGATCTGAATATCGCCTCTAGCATACTTCTTATGACTCTCCAGTCCAACCCATCAATACCACAGGACAATTTTGGAATTGCTAGATCCACCAGATTCTGGTCCACCATAGTGTCTCTTAGTTTGGTGAGACTCTTCCAGACATCTTCATAGGACGGTTTATCTTGGGATTGCCTCTTGGTAACTAGGTAGTAGATGTTTCTCTGGCCTTTCTTCAACTGTAGCACCCCACCAACTTCTGGATTCTGCTCTCGCAGTGTTTGGAGTTGACCAAATTTCTTGGAAAACACTACGGCGATGCCCCTGGACATTCGAAGATCTTCTGCCACACAGTGCGCTAGTGCGTAGTCAGCAGGCACCTCGAAAAGGTCTCGTGACTCCTCTCTAGTAACCCCATGTAGAACTTTCTGCCCGTTTGAATACAAGGACATGAACTTCTCGAACGTCATATCATCCTCCGGTGGCTTGAGGGTGCGAACTTGGTCATGGTTTCCAGCGTAAGGGGCCAACCTGTTGAAATGGACGACCCTTGGGTTCCCTCGGGGTGGCTTATGGATTCGGTACACAAGGTCGTTTATCCTTTTCACGATCTTATACGGGCCTTCCCACGAGTTCAGCAACTTTGGTGATAGTCCACGACGACGTTTGGGGTTGTACAGCCAAACCAGGTCATCAACCTTAAATCCTCCAGCGTCGGCCTTGATGTCATAGGTCTTCTTCATTTTATCGCTGGCACTCTGGATGTTCAACCGGACTCGTTCGTGGATGTCGTCCATTCTCTGCCGAAGTTTGCTGACGTAGTCCTCTCCCGCAGTGTCACAAGGCAGTCGCAGTTCTCGGCCCATTATAATACTAGCAGGAGTTTGACCGGTTGACTCGTGTACTGCGGATCGATAGGCCATCAGGAACAAATGAAGATACTGGTCCCAGTCTCTTTGATGGTCAGAGACAACCTTGGACAAGTGGCGGTTGATCGTCCTGTTCATCCGTTCCACCATTCCATCGGACTGCGGATGTAGGCCGTGGTTCTTGTCTTGCGGATGTTCAGCAGTAGACATATTTCTTGGAACAGGTTGGATTCGAAATTTCTGCCTTGATCCGAGTGCAGCTCCATTGGAATACCGAATCGACATATCCACTCTTTCACCAAGACGTCGGCGACGGTGATGACTTCCTGGTTGGGCAGGGCATAGGCTTCTGCCCACTTACTGAAGTAGTCCATTGCCACAAGGATGTACTTATTCCCGTGGTCGGATACGGGAAACGGGCCGGCGATGTCAATGGCGATTCTCTCGAACGGGCTGCCTACGTTGTACTGACGCATCGGGGCCTTGGGTCGTATTCGAGGTCCATTGCTAGCAGCGCATACAGCGCACTTTCTGCACCAGTCCTGGACGTCAGCTTGACAATTGGCCCAGTAAAACCGTTGCCTCACTTTCTGCAGGGTCTTCGTCACTCCCAGATGTCCTCCAGCGGACTCCATCATGGATTTCCCGCAGCACTTCCTCTCTTCTGTTCCTGGGAACAATTATTTGGCGTCTGTCTTCCCCACCAATCTCGGCCTCCAACACACGTTTCAGGATCCCATTGTCCAGAATAAGAGAGTTCCATTGTGCCCAATAGGACTTAACAGCCGGCGAGTAGCCTGCGACTTCCTGCCATGATGGTCTTCGATTGCCCTTCTTCCAGCTGACGACTAAGCCAAGGTCGGGGTCTTTCTCTTGGTCTTTCTGGATATTGCTGTCATTCCAGTTGTCATCCATTGCCGCGGTTCTACAAAGTGTTGCTTCTTTCTCTTCTGCTCGTCGGCAATGTAAGCAATCATCTGGACATGGTCTTCGCGACAAGGCATCTGCATTCTTATGGCTAGTTCCGGCTCGATGTTCTATTTCGAAATCGAATTCTTGGAGTCTCTCGATCCAACGTGCTACTTGACCCTCAGGATTTCTGAACTGTAAGAGCCATTTGAGAGCTGCATGGTCAGTTCCCAACAGGAATCTTCTTCCATACACGTACTTGTAGAAGTGCTCCACTCCCTTTACAACAGCTAACAGCTCTCGCCTGGTGATACAGTAATTGCGCTCTGGTTTGCTAAGCGTCTTGCTGAAATAACCAATGACCTTCTCCTGTCCCTCCTGGATCTGAGATAGGACAGCACCAAGTCCCACGTTGCTGGCGTCCGTATCCAAAATGAATTTCCCTTTGGGTAGGGGATAGCTCAGTATAGGTACGTTGATCAAAGCTCCTTTCAGCTTCCTGAATGAGTCTTGACATTCTTCGGACCACTGGAACTTTGTTTGGCCTTCCGTGAGCCTGGTCAGTGGTTTAGCGATGTTGGCGAATCCCAGCACATATCGGCGATAGTATGTGCATAAACCAAGGAAACTTCGAAGTTGGTGAATGTCTTTTGGGATGGGCCAATCCTTAACAGCTTTGATCTTCTGGTCATCCACTGCTACTCCTTCCCCAGAGACAACGTGGCCGAGGTATCGTACTTCTTTTTGGAACAGATGGCATTTCTTAGGGCTCAGCTTCAATCCGGAGTTCTCAGTCGCAGGAATACTTCCTCCAAGTTTTTCACGTGGTCCTCGAACGATCTGCCGACCACAATTATGTCGTCGAGATACACTAGACACGTGTTCCATGAGAGTCCCTTCAGTACTGTTTCCATCAATCTTTCGAATGTGGCGGGAGCATTACAGAGCCCGAATGGCATAACGGTGAACTGCCACAATCCTGAGCCGATGGTAAAAGCAGTCTTTTCTCGATTTCCCTGAGCCAGTTCTACTTGCCAGTATCCACTCTTCAGATCAAGGGTCGAGAAAATCGTGGAACCAGCCAACGTGTCTAGGGTGTCATCTATTCTCGGGAGAGGGTAACTGTCCTTCTTCGTGACATTATTAAGTTGGCGATAGTCTACACAAAAGCGTGTCGATCCATCCTTTTTCTTCACCAGTACGACTGGAGAGGACCAGGGACTGTCAGATGGTTCGATAACTCCTTCTTTTCCCATATCGCTGACTATTTTGTCAGCCTCTTCTTTCTTGGCAAGAGGAAGTCTTCTTGCTGATTGCCGGATCGGCCGGGCACCTCCAGTATCAATCTTGTGCTGGACCACATTAGTTCGACCCCCTTTTCCTTGTCCGGTATCGAAGATGTCTTGGTACTTTTTGACTAAATCTCTTAGTTTGGGCTGTTGAGCTGGTTTTATGTCTTTGGAAGAGATGGCAACTAATTTTTCTAGTTCTGTGGGCAAGTTGTTGGGTTGGCTAATCGTACCTCGTACGCCCTGGATCACAGATGAAACTGACGAGCGGTGCCCCAACATTGTTCCTTTCTTCAAGGTCACTGGGAAATAATTGACATTCATGACCCTTACCGGCACAAATTTGTCAGCACGCAACAAGGTCTTCCCTAGTGCAATCCCTCGTCCAATTTTCTCATCATGAAGTTTGGGCTCGAACATCACCACGTCTCCACTGCTCGCACTCCCGTCCAGGCGAGCCTCCAGAATGGTTTCAGCCCTCTCAGGTACGCTTACATCTTCAGCCAACAGCACACGGATCAACTCCTCACTTCTCCCATGAAGCACCAGCTCTTCTCCGTTGACACGTAGGACGCCGTCTTTGAAATCCAATTCAAACCCTCTGGAATTCATGATGTCCATTCCGATGATTGCATCGTCTTCGATGTCCGCTACAAGTGCCTGATGTTTCACTTTAGTGCTGCCCAAAATTATTTCAATCGGTAGCTCGCCATATACAGTAGCTGGCTCCCCTGTTGCTGTGCGTAGCTTCCAAGTTGTCGGTTCAATCCGTTCCGGTGTTCTGGCAAAGGAAGGCCCGAGAATTGTCCTAGTCGCACCTGTATCTAGCAGCATGGTGCAAGGCTCGTTATTGATGAGACCGTCTACGAAGACACCTTTGTTCTGTCGTTGAAGGATAGCGACATATGCGTTGTTAACCGGGGCTTGCCGGACACATGCCGACGATTGTTCCTTCTCGTCGACCTTCTTTAGTTTTCCTGCATCGGAGTCGATGAATGTTGGACATTTGCTACGCACATGTCCAATTTTGCCACAATTCCAGCATCTTATCTGTCTTTTCTCAGGCAACACTTCCTTCATCACTTTTCTTATGGCAGCTTCCAAGTTAGCAGGCTCCTGTGAGTCTTTCTCAATCGTTTGAACTTTATTTTGGCTTTTGCAGCATTGTTTTGCTGCTTCGAATTCCAAAGCACGTGACAGTGCGTCTACGAGATGTGTTGGACGAGCTAGTGTCAACGCTTGTCTGGTTTCTTGGTCACGGAGTCCATCCAAGAATGCCTGAACCGCTAATCGCTCCATTACATTTTCCGGTGTGGCTGGATATGCGAGACGAACCAAGCGTGCAATGTCAGCTTCGAATTCTTGTAAGGATTCGCCCGATTTCTGGCAGCGATTTTTCAGTTGGGAGTGGTATACGTGTTCCAAATGGGCCTGGCCATATCGTAATTCTAGATGTTTAATCAGCTGATCATAGTCCTCCTGTTCTTGGGCGGTAAGAGTTTGTAAAATATTCGTCGCATCTCCACGTAATGCAAGTGTTAGTGCTACAGCTCTTTCCCCTGCATTCCATCCATTTGCTTTGGCCGCTGCTTCAAACTGTCGGCGGTAATTTTCCCATGGAGTTTTTCCGTCGAATTGAGGCGGCTTCATGGAAAGCTTCCCTATTTCAGAAATGACCTTGACATCTTGTATACCCTCTTGAACTTTATCCAAGTTCAAACTCAAGTCCAGCATTGCATTTTTGTTAACCATCTCTGTGGAGGGCGCACTATCAATTCGTTTTCCAGCTTACTGATCGTTTCCTTTATTTTGTCCATTTCTGCCTCGACGGTTCCTATTCTTTTTTCTAGACGATTCGCCACACCACAGAGTTCTTTTTTTAGGCCTTCTGTGTTTTCAAGGAGCTTATCTTCCAGGCTTCTTGAATTTTCTAGAAGCTTCTCTTCCAGATTTCTAGAATTTTCTTGAAGCTTCTCTTCCAGATTTCTAGAATTTTCTTGAAGCTTCTCTTCCAGATTTCTAGAATTTTCTTGAAGCTTCTCTTCCAGATTTCTAGAATTTTCTTCAAGTTTTTCTATTATCGGACTCAAATCACCTCCGGGAACTTCGAATAAAATGTTTCGGGGTCCTCACCTTCTTGTATAAGTCCTTCTGCAAGTCTTTCCTGGAGTTCTTGCTTTTTACCCGTTGTTTCCAGTTCCCTTTCCTCCAATTCCTGTTTCAATTCCGCTACCTTCAAATCCGCAAGGCGCACTTTTCTTGAACACATTTTGTCTTTGACGAGGTATCAGTCTGTTTCACACGAAAAGTTTGTTTAAAATTCACTTCGCGAATTCTTTTCCACGGGCCACCAGTCTATTGTCTGTTTCACGCGAACAGTGTATCAGTTTATATTCCCACGCACAATTGTCCACTTCGCGAAAACCGGGTCACTGTCTATTTTGGGCGTGAAAAAAGGTCTATCAATTTATTTTTCTGACTATCCACTCCACGATCACTTGTTTATTTTCAAAATCTCGCTTCCGACACCAATTGTAACGTAAATAAACTTAACTTGGTTTTACTAATTTATTTCACACTTAAATTTACAACTAATTCATATTACTAACTACGCCACTGTATCGCTCGACGTTATCGGCTGCTGAGACTGCCCACTCCCTCTTGAGGGCTGCCTATTTATCTCCGTTACAGAATTCTCGATGTTTCCAATTCTGGCGGTTGGCAACCAGCATGTTCCAGTTATTTCCAATATCGACCGTTGTTATCCGCGGTGGCGTGCTTGGATTGTTCTCCAATATCTCCGGGGATGACATCATCGTTGTCGATGGCAACGAATAAGGCGACAGGTCGGGCCTAGGTTCGTTACAATATCAAATAAAAAATCTAATTATTCCAGAACAACATGGTTTCCAAGCAGGACGGTCTACAATGACTAACTTAGTATCGTACACTGAATTTCTATTAGACGCCTTTGAAGGAAAATCCCAAGTGGATAGTATATATACGGACTTCTCGAAAGCGTTTGATAGAGTCAGTCATAACGTATTGATACAAAAATTGCTGGCAATGAATATGAATATCTCAGTAGTAACATGGTTGCAGAGTTTCCTCACCGATCGTTTTCAATGTGTACGCATCAATGATAATCTCTCATCTGCATTTCCTGTACTTTCTGGAGTTCCCCAAGGATCCCACTGCGGGCCTCTACTCCTTAACATCTTTGTTAATGACCTAAATAATTATATTGTTCATTCTCTATGCCGATGACCTAAAAATCTTCCGTGAAATCAATAACTCAACAGACACTCTCCTCTTACAAACTGATTTAGATAATTTCATTAATTGGACATCTCTAAACATGTTGTATGTCAACATTGAAAAGTGTTTCTATATTACTTTTTCCCGACGAAATTTTCAAGTGAACAGTGAATATTCAATTGATGAGACCAATTTAATACAGAAAGAGAATGCCAAAGACCTGGGCATATTAGTTGACTCATCCTTAAATTTTAGATCACACATTAATAATATGGTGAATACAGCTCTCAAAACATTCGGCTTTATTACTCGAAATAGCTACAACTTTTCTCCTGAAACTTTATTGCACATTAGTTCGACCAGTTCTGGAATATGGATCCATTGTTTAGTCACCAAATTATACCGTTCATAGCAATTCAATAAAAAGGGTTCAAAATAAATTTTTGAGAATTTATTCATATCGTAAAAATCAATATACAGAGCACAATACTGAGGCAGACTTGCCCTCAGATCTCCATCTATGTAGCCTTAGTAACCGCAGAAGAATTTTGGATCAGATGTTTCTCTTTAAACTAGTCAATGGAAGTATTGATTGTCCACAATTACTGAGCCAGTTAAATCTGAATGCTGTATCAAGAACACGTAATCCTCCTTTGTTCAGAATTCCATTCCATACAACTAACTATGGAATGAACAGTCCTTTAACCAGATTGCAAAGAGACCACAATGATATACAAGATACGGTTGATCTATTTTCACAAACACATGCAAACTTCAAGAAGGCACTTCATTGTATTTTGTAATCTTCTGTAATCTACTATATATTTTGATCTCATTTTATTCTTTTTGTCCTGTCACATAACTTTGCGATGTTTTATTCTTAATTTTTAATATTAACTTTGCGATGTTTTATTTTTATTTTTAATATTACCATTTTTAATATATATGTATTATAATAAGTATTGTATACAATTGGAGTTATCCGTTGAAATAAATAAATAAATAAATAAATGAGCAAAGCGCTTTGCATGTGACTCACGCACTCACGCCCATTCATGTTTCAATCTGCAAAAATTTCCGTCTGTATATTTATTTAGCAATGCTTCCAATCTCCAGAACAAGAAGACAAGTGGTTGTTTTTGTTTTTTTTATTTTTTTCCAAGTAGTTTTTTTTAAATAAATTCCCTAAAAATGTTCCTTGTTTGAACAATGCGGAAACCGTACCAAGATGTGACGTAGCAAGTTCTGAACTTCTGAGAGCGCTGGAGAATTACAGCATTGCCAAGAGTTATTCATTATATTTCTTTACAATGTGAGCAGGCTGAAAAAATAATGACAGCACTCGGTATATATAATTATTATTCAAGAATAACTAAATCAAGAACAGCTATCAAATACGAAGTCATAATTTCGATATAATTCATGCTGACACAAGTTCTGTCTTATTCATAACCAAAAAGAAAATGCAGATAACATGTCAAGAAACGTTGTTCCTCCACAAAAAACCACATTCATTCAATACTTACAAGTACGGTATGGGCCGCAATGTGTTAGGGATTTCAAGAATATGGAAAATCTTTACAAGAAATTTTCAAGTTCCCACAGTAGTCTTACTTTTCTATGCAGATGTCGAGATAATAGGATCATCCCGAAGAGTTTGAGATTAAAAATGCCATATCATAGCCAACAATGCAAAAGAATAATTGAGAGAGCGGGCCACGCAATGGTAAGAGAACGAATACAGTTTCACAGGAAAAACAAGGTAAATTTAGAAATTTTTATAAATAACCTGGAACAGTTCATGAAACAAAATCTGACTCGGAATGACTATGAATACTTACACCACTGTATTCACAATTCCTACAACTCATACAATCAAAAGAGAAACACAATACATATAAACAAATTTCACAAATTATTGGAAGAGAAACAAATACACCCACAACACATATCAAACAACAACAAAATTTCTGAAAAAACTGTAATCAATTTGTCATAAAAAAACTTAGACATACACGAAAAACTTGTGTTGGCAAAGGGACTGAACTTCGCAGTTGCACCCAAAATGGTTCCAACGTTAGAAATGATCACTGCCACCGAGGCAATAGCCCAACGTTTACCACCTGAAGTAGCAGGTGATTACAGATCTGACTGCAAAAACGCACTAACACAACCTTATCATCCTAGAAGTAATTTAAAGAAATACGAAAGAGATGCATTGAGATCTCTTCGATCAGACAATCAGATCAAAATACTTCCAGCTGATAAAGGTAACACAACAGTCATCATGAACACTACTGATTATGAGAACAAACTAACACAAATGATCTCAAACACCACATATCACACACTCAATCAAGACACTACCATATCAGTAAACAAAGTATACAAAAAACTAAACAAAAATCCAACTCCATCAATAGAAAGCAAAATATACCGAACTTTAGCTAAACACAAAAACATACTCACGAAAGCAGAACGCAGAGACCTAATATCACACCACAGCAAACCCCCACATTTTTATGGGTTACCAAAAATACACAAACCATCTCATCCTCTACGCCCTATTGTTAGTTCCATTGGATCTCCTTCACAAAAACTTGCTAGATACCTACTCAACATTCTGAAACCACTATCTGGAAATGGAAATAGTTTTATAAAGAATACCCCTCACTTTCTGGAGAAATTGAATGAATTACAAATTCAAGATGGAGATCTTCTAGTTAGTTTTGATGTCGAAAGTTTGTTTACTAATGTCCCTATTGATAAAACTCTAGAAATAGTGAGAGAAAGATTAGAAAATGACACATCACTGAAGACAAGAACAAAACTGGATGTCAGTGCCATCATAGAATTACTCAAACTATGCACAGAAAAAACATATTTCCAATCCAAGAACGAATTTTATCAACAAGATTTTGGTATGGCGATGGGTTCTCCTTTGTCACCCATTTTAAGTAACATATTCATGGAATACTTTGAAAAATCTTTCGTTGGAACATTCCACAATGGTCCAAAAATATGGTGGAGATACGTGGATGATGTTTTCGCTATCTGGAATCGAAGTGAAGAAGAATTGAACATTTTCTTGGATCATATAAACGGTCAAGAACCGACGATCAAATTCACATTAGAATCAGAACAAAACAACCAACTTCCGTTTTTAGATGTCATGATCCAAAAATCATCATCTCGAATCGAAACATCTGTACACAGAAAGAAGACGCATACCAATCGATATCTACACTATTACTCAAACCATCATGCCAGTGTGAAAAAAGGCATAGTTAAATGTCTCTATAATCGAGCCCAAACGGTTTGTAATTCCAACCAGAATCTACAAGAAGAAATAAACCTCATAAAATCTGTTCTCAAGGAAAATGCATATCCAGATCAGTTTGTGGAAAAAACAATCACTGACATTGAAAACAAAAACCCATCAAACAACCAATTAACACAACCAACAGGATACTCCCACCACCTACACATTTCACAACCAACATAATACCTTATGTCCCCGGATTATCCGAAAAGATCAAACGAATTGGACATAGGTATGATGTGAGAACATAATTTAGAACAACAAACACACTGAGATCTATACTAACACAAACAAAACCAAAAAACGCAGAAGAAAGTACCAAAAACTGTGTTTACAACATACCTTGTTCTTGTGGTGATAGTTATATAGGTGAAACGTCAAGACCATTGGAAGTGCGCCAAAGTGAACATCAGAGTTACATCAGAAATCGACAAATAACTGGATAAAAAATTGCAGAACATATCCTCACATCCAATGGCGATCACACGATTGAATGGAATAGGACAAAAATCTTGATGAAAGAACCACATCAAGAGAGGAGAAAATTGAAAGAAACGGCCAGTATTCTTCTTTCCAATAACAACTGCTTTTCAACAAATTCTGTTGAAATGGATCATACATGGTTACCTCTACTCAGAGAGGAAGTGAGATATGGTAGAATGCTAATAAACTGATCCGAACAACACCCCATATATCAAATGAGCAATACGTCACTCTCAAACTTTTTTGGCAGATCTCAATTGACATCCGTCAGTTAAAAAAGCGAAAAAGACTCTGCGAGAATAAATCCAAATTATAAAACAATTAAAGGAGATTTAGAAGATTTTGAGAACGGGGGCAGATATAGTCCCCAAAACGTCAAGCAAAAACTATATAGAGAAGTCTTTTGAATTTTTTTTTTAAAAAAATTTTTTGATAGGCAAATTCAGAAAACGGCAAGTTATTGACAAATTGAATCATTTTTCTATAGGAAATATAATTTGGTGAACGCAATAACTTATCGGGGTGAACTAATCAGTTTGCCCTTTCTACACTTGTATAGATTTTCCTGATTATATTTTCATTTTCAGACTGTGGAAGGTTACCCAAAAAACATGTCAAGAAAAGCAGATAACAAAGTTCAGAGAAGAAGTATCAAACTATCTAATTGGAACAAGTTCAACAGCAAGTAGAAATAGAAGTAAATAATGAGAAAAATGTTCCCGAAAAAAAATTTACTTGGCCTGAAGATGTACATTTTGCTGAGATTATGAAAGCAGAACATGGAACAGAACATGCAATGAAAAAATATTAACAGACACCTTATAAATGTGAAGGTTGTGAGTAATTTTTTGTGATTTGTTGAAAATATAAAATTTTCAATTTCAGATAATTTTTTTTTAGTTAGGGTCTTTTTAGAATATTTAGCAGATGTAGTTCAATGTCCAGCGTGGCTTTAGCCGGAGAAGTAGTTGTTTTCTGTTAGACATTCACAAAAAATAACTTCATTTTTATCGTGGATTTTTCAATTCACAGAAAAATCTTTCTATGTTCAATATCCAATTGAGAATGTTTCCCTTTTCAACATAAATTTTTTTGTGTTGAGTATTTTTTTTATAAAACACAAAGCCATAAAAATCTGATGGTTATTACCATCACATTGCTGATTATGTTTCTATAATTTATATTATATTATTCAGTATGAATGCTAGAAAATTCCGTTTGTTTTCATCATTTTGATATTAGAATAAAGTTTCCATCATCTGAAAGTGCATACTGATTCCAATAAATCTCCAGAATCAGTTGAAAAAAAGTGAGCTAATTTTGATAATCCGTCCCTGAAGCCATGCAGAAAGAGCCTGCATTCACTTTACATGGTAACTGTGAAGCGTATTTGATTCATAGGGCGTGAAATTCAATGCATGGTTGGAGTTATTTTAACACCCAACCCTTAGACCAAATGACGCGTGAGTTAGATATAACTCAGATCGCGTTCACCGTGTTGAATTAACTCCAAAATTATTTTTTCTATAGAAAAATATGGAATATGATAGGTAACTGACAAATTTAATCATTTTCTCGAGACACTAATAATTTGGTAAATGCAGTATTTATCGGGGTAAATTAATTTATTTGCCAATCTACATTTTTATAGACTTTTCATTTTCAGAAAACCATGTCGATATGCAAAATGATTATTTCATACTATTTAGCGACAACTGAAGACAGGATGTAAACAGTTTGAGTGAAAATACCTGAGTTTACTAGGAGATTTAAGCCATATGCATGTCTGAATCCTTCACCTTGAAATGGGGCGGGGTACAGGACATTGCATATCATTCACGGTGACCGCTGTCTCATAGAGAGTTCACTCTGACATTCCAGTAAGGGTAACCCAAGGTCGAGTGGAAGGATCACATTGGGGAGTGGAGGGTACATATTTTTTCATGTGCGTGATCGTGTGTAACGTTGTCTTGTCTGCCCTTCACCTTGAGATGACCTTGAACATTGAGGGGTGGCATATCGTTCAAGGCACCCTTCACCTTGAGGTGACCTTGAGGAAAGGGCATGTCATTCATCCCATGTAGAACACATTCGAGCTTGTATGACCTTGACATTGAGGTGACATTGAGATCTGGGAACGAGCAAACATTTTCAAGTTTACCTTCACAGGAATCCACTCTGATGTTTCATCAGTATGGAGTGAATCCCAAGGTCGAGTGGGTGGAACCAAACGGAGTGTGACCTTCTTTAGAATAGAATACACTTTATTATTATCATAAGAAACCAAATTCTTGTTGACAAAGTCTGCTTACATCTAAGAAGTTTTAAGGTATGTCTAGTACATACTGGTCAATGATTAATATAAAGTAATAAGATAATATATGTCAGTTTCCTACTAGTTAATATGTAAAATACATGTATAAATAAAATAGACAGCAAATACAATTCCTACTAGTTAATATGTAAAATACATGTACAAATAAAATAGACAGCAAATACAATGTAATTACCCAAACCAACAAACCTACAGAAATTGTATAGACTAGCCGATAACAAATAAATAGGATATTGTAAAGTGTTAGAATGTGTCCGAATTAAATTCCTGTAAATTATAGTAAGGTTTATTTAACAGCAAGTTTTTTACGGACTTTTTAAAAATGTTCAAATTGGCTGTGTTTTTGATATAGAGGTAGATGATTGTACATCTTGCAGCCATTGTAAATAATAAATTTTTATTAGTGATGATTTAGGAAGTGGCAGACTTACGTTTATAGCTTGTCGAGTGACATAATGTGAAGGAAGTTTGTTAAACGTGTTCAGATGTTTCCTAATCAAATAAACGGTTTCCAATATGAAGATTGCTATTACCGTAAGTATTTTAAATTTAATGAATAAAGGCTTACAGGAGTTACGAATTTTAGCTTTGCACATAAACCTCAGCCCTCTTTTTTGAAGAACAAGAATACTGTTCATGCAGTTATCATTACATGCACCCCAGAATGGGATGCCGTACCTGAGATGAGACTCAATTAGAGAATAATAAACGACTCTAGCCGCACACAATCCCAACTCATTTGAGACAATCTTGACTGCGAAACACCCAGACGATATTTTTTTCCTCAAGGCCAGAATGTGATCCTCGAATCTCAACTTCGTATCAATAACCAATCCTAGGAATTTTGTGTTGAATTTATTTTCAATAACATTTGACCCGAGGGGTAAGTCATCAAGTAAGCATCGGAAGGTTATTAAGTTGGTTTTTGAAATATTGAGTAAAAGACAATTAGAGTCACACCAAACTTTAATAATGTTGACATCATTATATATCACCCCTTTGAGTTCACTACTATTCTTGGCAAGCCAAATTATTGTGGTGTCATCAGCGAATAGTGTAAACTTTCCAGAAATGCTGATATTCGACAAATCATTAATATACAACAAAAACAGAACTGGGCCCAATACTGATCCATGGGGCACTCCACAATTTATAGAAGATTTTGATGATCTTAAGGAGGTTACTACTATCTGGCTGCGATTTGATAAGTACGATTTTACCCAATTCATTGTTACTCCTCTGAAGCCGTAACACCCAAGCTTCTGCAGCAGTATTTTATGATTTACGCAGTCAAAAGCTTTAGACAAATCACAAAAACTGCTGCCGCAACATCACCATTGTTGAGTTCAGTATATACTTCATAGAGGAAGGAAAAGATAGCATCATTTGTATTTGTACCGGATTGAAAGCCAAATTGTTGTTTGCTGATGATACCATTTTAAATCAAGAATTCCATTACTCTTTTTTTGACTAATTTCTCTATTATCTTGGCAATTGTGGGAATTATAGAAATTGGTCGAAAATTTGCCGGATTCTCTGTGTCTCCCCCTTTATGGATAGGAATTACAAGTGATGTTTTTAAAAAGTCAGGAAAATAGCCATCGAATCATTAATCAGACTTGTAAAAATACTGAGAATACTGGGAGATTTTCGAAGATTCTCGCCGAAATTTCATCGATTCCCGAGGATTTCTTGTTATGTATTGATTTTATAACTGTTTTTAGTTCCTGAAGATCTGTGTCATAAAGTAGAATGCTATCCGCAACTCTTACGTTTGAGAGGTAATCAAGTGGATTTTTATCGGATGATAGTTCGACCGTTAACTTCTCAGCTACTGAGCAGTAATACTCGTTTTAGAGTGTTAGGATTTAGGGAAATTTGATGTGTGTTTGAAATTTTTCCTGTGAGCTCATTAATAATACCCCAACTTTCCTTAGGTTTGTTTGCAGCTTGCTCAATTCTGTTTTTGTAGTATAGATCTTTGGCTTGCCTCAACATTTTCCTGTAAATCCTACGGTAATTGCAGAAGTAAGAGTGAAAGAGATGATTATCAGTGAATTTTCTGATATAATGCAAGGACCGTAAGTTTAAGATAAAAATCTTTCGTAATTTTTTGTGTTATATACTCTGCCGGTTTTTGTTTTTTTTTTCGGAATTGATTTGAAATGTGCAAATGATTGCTTCATGATCTGATAGACCTGATGGTATGATTACAGTAGACCCAGTTTCATCATCAAAGTTACTGCACACATAATCTATAATAGTTGCAGAGTGCTGCGTTATACGGGTAGGAGTGTCTATGTGCATGGTGATAGATATTAAAGGAACTCATAATGTTTCATCAATGAAATTTATGTTGAAGTCACCGGTTAGAATAATTTTGATATTGGGAGGAAGTCTATAAAGAAGGGATTCTAATTTAAACAAGAATCGATTCATGTCAGATGTTGGGGATCTGTAGATACAGAGTTTGTAAATATTAATTATTTTGCAGTGAATCACAGAACATTCAAATATTTTATCTTCCAGCAAGTCATTCAGAGTATCAATATGTTTGAAGTCATAATTTTCAAATGCAGAGTTATGTATCAGGATCATATATCCGCCATGTATCGTGTTAGTCCTAGAATAAGCTGCTAAAGTTGTGTAATTAGATATATGACACAAGTTCAAGCCAGTGTTCCGTTAGCAGGACAATGCCGGGATAGCCTAAGTGTTCTAAAAGCACAAACAATTCATCCCTTTTATTGCGTACCGATTGAATATTCAGTAAGAGTATTAGATGTAGGGTTATGTAGTACACTTTGAGTTAGGTTAGATTTTTGTTTTGCGGATCGGGCCGAAAAAAAATTTTCATTGCTAGTTTCATTGTTTATGTGGTTTCATTACTTTCTTCCCGCTGATTTAAAGATGTTCAGAACAGTTCAATCCATATCTGATGCTGAGAAATAACCTTTCCAGGTGGTGTGATATTAACTTACTAAAACTGAACTTGGGTAAATGTCAAAAAATTAGTTTTTCACGAAATAAAGAGGCAATTAATTATACTTATCAGATTAACGACACAAACTTATCAGAGACCAACAAGATTAGAGATTTGGGGGTTATATTCGACACAAAAATGAATTTCAAGAGTCATATAACAGAAATATCATTTCGTGCAAAAAAAAAAGCTGGGCTTTTCTCTTCGTTCTGCAAGAGAACTATCTGTCAATGCTCTCAAGATTATCTATTGTGCCCAAGTCAGATCTATTCTTGAATACACTTCTATCATTTGGTCACCATGCTATAGAGTCGACATAGAACTCTTGGAGAGTACTCAAAATAAATTTTTAAGATATTGTGGCTACAACTTAGGAATGAATAGAGATGAATACAATTATTCACAAATAAAAAAAATCCTAAATTTGAATACTTTAACACATAGAAGACTTGAAATCGATCTGGTATTCCTCCATAAAATTGTCAATGGCAGTATTGATTGTCCTGAAATTGTTGAGCTTACCTCACTTTCTGTAAATGCTAGAAGAAGTAGAAATAGTGACATTTTCAAGATCCCTTTTTGTAGAACAAATTATGGTCAAAACGAATCCCTTAACAGAATACTGAAATCAGCAAACACTCACAACAACAAGCTTTACCATCCTTGAGAAAAGCAGTTAAAAAATTGTAATAGTTTTAATTTTTAGTTTTAACATAATCTTAGTCATCTGTAAAATGTATACTTTGTACATTCTTTTTGTAATGGTATAATTGGCTTGTCCGTTAATAAATAAATAAATAAATAAAAGATATGTTAGTGCATGTCCTGTATTAATTTCTCCTCGACAATTGAGAGCAAGTTTAAAAGATGTATTCTTGTAATTGTGATAGATCGTTTACTTGTACTGATAATCTGCGTCGCCAGCAACGCGAGAGTTGTCGGGGAGGTCCTTCAACAAAGCGTGTGCAATTGGATAATGGCGATGATGACTCGCCACTTTTGCCATGGTATACATGTGAATGTTGTAATGTGACACTACCCTATTGTCAAATCAATTCGCACAATAGAACATTAGCACACATGAAGAATGCATGTGTCCATTTGGGTAATGGTGTGCACTTGATAAAAAATGCTTTAAAGTGTCGCATTGCGAGCTATAGAGTGGGTAGCGATAATGTGTATACTGAGTATGGACTATTTTTCAATGAGATCAAGCACAGAGTCATTGGACTATTGGAAAAAAATCATAGAATTACACAACTCGATCAAGGTGAACATGGAAGTGTTTGGCAGTTATGCCATCCAAACTCAGGAATTGACAGACATCAAATCATTCAACACTCCGAACCGAATTGCCGATCGATCCAGCGAATTGAATGGATTATTCGAAACCTTTCGCGATATCATCAACGCTCAAACTACAAAATTTTAGGAGCGTGATTCAGGTTGGTTGTAACATACAATATTGTGTGAAAAAAGTCCTTCATAAAATGTATTTGTTAGGATGGAGTTGTGAAAAAAATGTGAAATTGCTACTGGAGATTAAAAATCCAGAAGGATAAATAGCTAGATGGATAGAAAAGCTGAACCAGTACCATTTCAAAATAAAACATCGCCCAGGACGACTACATAGTAATGCGGATGGTTGCTTTATCTAGAAGACCGTGCCCAGAAGCCTGTAAGCACTGTCAGCGGATGTAATGCCAAGAATGAGTCGCCGACATTAGACGCACGAGACTGGTAACCAAAGACCAATGGCCTAACGCACACATGAGATAAGAATAGGAGACCGATCCCAACATTGGGGACTTTCTACATTGGAAAGAGGACGGAACCGGCAGTCTCTCCTGGGGAGATATTTTGAAAAGAGATCCCATCTTCAAGGCAAAGTGGGCGCAATGGGATTCCCTGGCTGTGGAAAATGGACTACTCAAACGGGTATGGGAGTCAGCTGATGGGAGGTCATCAATTTCCCAATTGGTTCTGCCCAGGAAGAGGATGAGTGAAGTCTTGTAGGAAATTCCTGAAGGAAAATCCGGAGGACATCTGGGAGTCAATAAGACTTTGGACAAGATCAGGCAGAGGTTTTACTGGGTTCAATGTCGAGACGATGTAGAAAGCTGGTGCAGAAGATGTACAGAGTGCGGTGGCACTAAAGGTCCCAAAACAAGGTCCAGGGGTGAGATGAAGAGATACAACTTAGGCGCACCATTCGAACAAATTGCCATTGATGTAGCTGGACCCTTTCCTGTGACGCTCGATGGCAACAAATACATTCTTGTTGCCATGGGCTATTTCAGCAGATGGGTGGCAGTCTATGCCATTCCAGACCAGGAAGAATCCACAGTGGCCAGGACATTGGTGGACAACATGTCCGATATTCGGAGTACCGATGGAGCTACATACCAAGGAAGGAATTTCGAGTCGAAGTTATTCAAGAAAGTTTGCGAGCTGATGGGTATCAACAAGACCCGAACCGCGGCGCTTCACCCCCCAGTCAGATGGCATGGTTGAAAGATTCCACCAAACTATGGTAGAGCATCTTTCCAAGGTAGTGTAGAGGAAAAACATCAAACTGACTGGGGCAGACACCTTCCACTATTCCTGATGGCATACAGAGCAGTCGTCCATGACTCGACCAAGCTTACCCTGCCTAGCATTATTTTTGGAAGGGAACTTCGATTGCCCTGTGACCTGGTGTTCGGATCACCAGGCACCCAAGAGGTAAAAATACACGACTATGCAGATAAACTGAGGGATAGCCTGTTGAAAATCCACGAAACAGCTCGAAAGAGGTTGATACTGGCCAGTGACAGGATGAAAACTCGTTATGATTCGAAAGCTAATTCAGGATGATTCATAGCAGGTGACAAGGTTTGGCTGTACAACCCCCGGCGGAAGAAAGGTGTATTCCCCCCAAACTGACTCCGTTTTGGGAAGGACCGTACAAGGTGAAGAAGAGGATCAGCGACGTGGTTTACAGAATACAGCGCAGCCCTAGAAGGTGGTTCATCTCGAAAGACTGAAGCCCTATCATGACAAAACAATAATTTTTGATCAAGACGATCAAAATTGGAGGGGAAGGGCAGTATAACGGAATTCCCTGAGTACGCCCCTGTTCATATCGCACGTCCAGGCAAGACGGCCGTTGAACGATGACGTCATGACTTCGAGAACATTCTCTAGGGATCGACGCTTTTCTGGAGAATTCGGCCGTACTATATATAAGCAGGTCACACGCGGGATGGAATTATTCGTTTAGTTAAGTTTTATTTCACTGATATCAATTGTGCGATCAGTGAGACAGTACAGTGTAAAGTGTGTATTTGGTACTGTAATTATTGTAGTGCACTAAGGTGTTGTGTTCAAAGCGAAATAAAACGGACATTAAAGTTAATCGTGAGTTTCAATAAAGAAACACCAGTAATATTGTACTTATTTGAAAATAACAGTAAATGTTTCTTTCCAGCTGTTTTTGATAACTATTCATAACGAAGCATAATATACAGGATATGAAACACTTGAATACTTACTTTTAATAAACTTGACTATTTCACATTAAAGTGCATCACAAATTTGAAAACAAAAAGTTCCTGATATACAGCAACACCAGATTATGTAAGAGCCTACTTCTCATCGAACTCAAAATGCACTATGTAATTTCAAGAATAGCTCAAGAGTAAATAAGTACCTTTATTTTTTTATACACGAAAGAGTTATTTGAAGAAGTGATTTATAATTGAAAGAAGAATATGACATCACAGTCTCTTACTCCTAAAACAAGTTTTTACTGATATTTTCTTTTTTTATTCCACAACTCTGTGATTAGGCTACCATGTATTGGAGATTCGAACGACCTGTATTATTTACACTGGTTGCAACAGAGTTCAATTGTTTTCAAATAATTTTGACTGCAGAGGTATATGGAACACAACTGAAGTTTGAATAGAGCAATTCGAGTTTGAGAAATTGAGACGACACTTTCATAAAGAAAAAAAAATCTGAGAAATTATAAATAAATAAACTTTTTTTCCATTTGTATCCGAAAATTTGCCGCTCACTGTATATGTGATTCATATTTTGGTCTGATTATAATTATAGGAAAAAATATATAAATTATTTTTCCAGAAATAAGAGTTCTTGATTATTACACCCTTAAGAATGTTTTTTGAATCTATCTCATACATAGTTTTTTTTTCCGCTGTACTTAAAATGCCGTTAAACGGTAGTCTACTAAAATGCCGTTATTAGATATGACGTCATTGAAGTGACACGTCGGACGGCTTTTTAGCAGATGGTCGTGTACTATAATGCCATTAGTCCATTTCCGTGTTATAGATTGTATGATAATGTTGTCGTAAGGGTTTGAAGTGTTATTATTTGTGATAAATTCTACTAGTTTCAAATAGAGTATGAATTTGGAAACTGGACAATATTGGTGTAGACACTTCTATATGCATGTAATCACGGTGGATAGAAAGTTTAAGAGCAGTGGGAAGAAAATTCGACAGTCTTGGACATTTAAAGAAGATTGTCCAGTACATGTGAGATTCGATGCCTTGAATGAAAAAGCGCTCGAAGTAACATCGGTTCAAATCAAGCACAACCATGTTACTTCAAAGGTAAGTTTACAGAGTATTTGAGATAAAGAATTCAGAACTCTTGCTCGAACAGTATTATTTTAATAATAGATATATTTTGTAGGTCCTAAATGCACATACCTCCAGCCGAAGAAGACTTTCCAGCAACATGAAGGAAAACGTGAAGGATTATTTGAATATGAAGGCCAACAGAAAAATGATACAGCAAAAATTTCAAGAAAATACTGGTAAAATAGGTACTTTAGAAGATTTAACAAATATGATCAATCAAAGAAAGAAAACTTGGAGAACCGCTTCAATATATTTAAAGCTAAATAGTAAACTGAAATACCTATTTGATATAATCATCTTATTGGTTTCAGAGGACTATTCATTCAAAGTCCAACCATGAAAGACACATATACATATAAATTACTTAAAATAGGATCGCCGGTTTTTCTCATAATTGTTGAGGATGGTAATTGTCAAACTGAAATAGTGGGTGTGTGTATTTTGGCATCTGAGGTAAGGAAAATTTTACCTGGTTCTTAGAAACATTCCAGCAGGAAAATCCATCAGGGATCAACGTGAAATGTATAATGACAGACAAGGACTTATATGAAAGAGAATTGTTTTCCCACTACAAACCTCATAATATGTGTATTCCACACACTAAAAATCTTTCATGGTGAGATTTCGTGTCAAAAGTTGGGAATCACTCCAAGTAAACGTACACTTAGTCTCGAACTTATTAAATTTAAATTGGAAGTCTTAAAGAATAGTGTACCTCGTGTACTGTGTATGAGTATTTTATGAAAAACTGAAATAGTAATAGAGATGAGTGGAATTTGGGAAAGAATTATTTTAAAAATATTTTTTTAAATAATACAAATAACCGCCTAGAGTCTATAAACGCCAAGTTAAAATCTGTTATAGACAAAAATAGTTCCTTGGAACATTTTATAAACAGCTTATTTACCATCATTTCAAGTTTAGAGACAGAGAAAGCAGTTCATGGTATTTTGAAGAAACCCGTCGATATGTTCCCAGAAGATTCAGTTAAAAAGAAATATTTCGAATTGCTTACACGTGAAGCATTGAAGCACGTGTTAGGGGAAATTCATCTTTCGAAACACATTGGAAAAATACCAATTTCTACACACAGCTATTTCACCATTACTGGGAGTCGAGAATTGGAATATCAAAACATTTTGCCCAGCAAGTAAAATAATTGAATCGTTTTTAAAGTCATTATAATAGCCCCATCAACTGATTTATCATCTAAAAAGCTATGAGAAATAACAAAATTGCGGAATAATTTCGGTTTCTAGTGAGCACGCATCTTATTGATTCGGTTATTGTACATATACGAGGTATATCTCGAGTTTACGCGATTCATACATGAAAAACTGGACTTTGGTGGGATAGAGAGAGGACATTGGTTTTATCCTTCAAAAATGTTTTCATATTTGTTGCTCTTTTCGTTTCACTGAAACTGGAGTCACTTGTATTATTATCAGTGAACCACCCTATATTTCATTCCATTTTCCAATTTCCCTCGTGATTTCGATCTTACTTCTTGCCAGAGTATGTCACATATTGTCACATAACAATGTTTGCAGATGCTACCTCTACCAGAGTTGCTGGCAAATATATTAAAAGAAATCACACTATTGATAGTTTCAGTTCTTGGTGTCAACGAAATAAATTCACATTGAATTCATTCAAGACTGTAGCTGTTCATTTTTATAATGAAAAAAATAATGTACCTAATAATTTGTAGTTACTGAAATAACAAAAAAGGTAAATGAAGTTACATTCCGAGGAAATCAATTAGATAAAAGTCTGCAAATCGATAGTGTCCGCAATAAAACATAAAGTCTCTTGAAAATATATTGCGTTATGGTGTACTTATTCACATTTATCGATCTATGATTTTCTCTTCGGTTTTCCATAAAACCCCTCCTGGAGGAGTACCGAACATGCTTTTGTAAGTACTGAAAATCGCAAAAATATTCGATGCCACAAATCTTCCATTAAATGTCCAAGTAAGGGATATGACCGCCTCTGATTTGTGACACAAAAAGGTTTTGATTTACTTGGAGAGTTATGAACCGGTATTCATATGGGAAAAATTGTCAACGGCACTTTCAGTATATATTTATAAGAACTTTTGAACAGAAAATTAAACCGACGAAAAAAGAAACTGAAAAGCAAAAAATGAAATAAACGTATTTAGCCTTAATAACTAAGCTCCCAAACTAAGGTAAGTAACTAATTTTAGTCAGCGCCAAACGAAAACGAGCAAATTATTTACGTAAAGCGTAAAAACATAGCAGTAGGATGCGCGGCGGCGATGTGAATATTTATTTAAAGTAATTTAATGATCTTCGTTCATTGTTTGGCGCCGACTCAAAATTAGTTACTTACATTAGTTTATTAGCTTAGTTATCAAGACTAAAACGGTTTATTTTTCGGTTTTCAGTTTCTTTTTTCGTCAGTTCAATTTTTTGTTAAAAGTTTTTATTTTTCAATTTTTTGTGCCTTTAATCTACTAATTACTACCTATTCAATTAACCCTAGGTCTCCATTATGTTGTAGTGTCATCACAACTACATATGTGTGTCAAGTTTCAACAGAATCGGTTCACAGGAGAAAAATCAATCATCCCCTATTTTTCTAAACCTAGGGGTGGATTTCAAATTCAGATGGGTATAACTTCGGAGTATATCAATATATATTCAATAAAAAATATCCATAATAAAAAATTCCATAATAAAAAATTCCGTGGGTGAACAATCAATCTTCTATTTCCTTACGTTCAGGGGTCGATTTTTTTTCAATCCAATAAAAGAATATCGTCAAAATCGAACTATTCCATAAAAAGTTATGCGTGGTCATACATAAAAGAAAATAAAAAAATATATGTCCTCCTTTTTTTGTCGGTTAAAAAATGCTTCGATTTCACAAGAGCTGGAAACAAAACAACTAACAATTTCGATGAAATTAATTAGCTCTGATTTAATATTCTAAGATAAAGAAACAGCATAAATCCATTGTAATCAGATGATAAAATAGGATATAACTAGAGATATTTTCAATGTTCAGTTTATATAATTACATATTTGATTTTTTATTCCGTCTTTTTTTGGATGTTATGTATAGCGTTTCATTTAGTCATTCATTCATTGTAATTTTCATATATTTTAAGTATATCATATCTAGAAAATATACCGCAATTCCAAATAAACATCTATCCTTAGGATACCATGGATCCAGAGTGAACCGTTTTAAATTGAATCGACTTCAATTTCCAACATTATACAGGGTGGCCCATCGAAAACGTACCGCAAGGCATTACAGGGTGGGAAAGAATGTTTTGGCAAAATCCAAAAACAGGTAAAGATTGTTTGTCCGGAGGACACATTTTGACGAAAAAACATAGTAAAACCTTCAACACCCCTAAGTAAGGGTTTCATCCCAATTTTTTTTTCAAATGGGAAGGGGGGTCAAGTGATACCTCATTAGAAGGGACTTGTCATTCCCTATACAGTGCTGCTTAGTTTTTGAAAATCGATCCACTCTTTTAGAAAATATGGAGCGTTGAAACTCCAACAATAATGTGTGACGAAAAATGCAATAATCGATTCAATTGTACTTTAAAACTTATCGTAGGTATTATTGAAATGAATTCATTCGACTGTTTTTGCCGATTTGCAGATTTTTTTTGGATCATTTTAGTGAGTAAAAAATTATCGGGTTTCTTTCTGCACGTTTAAATTAGGTCAAGTTATTGCTAGATACCTGTTGTGGTTAACGTGTTTGAAAATTGTTGACTTGAAAATTTATCACAATGGTGTATTCAATTGCAGGAAGAGTGGAAATTATTGAGCTTTTTTAAAAAAACGATGAATGTGGAAATTGGGTCGTGGGGTTGTTTAACCAACGGCATCCTGACAAACATACCTGTGGAAAAATTGTTCGCGAATTAATGACAAAATTTTGCGAAACAGGTTCGGTTCATAACAAAAAGAGGCAGCTTGAAAATCGAGTACTAAACAAACCTATGGAGATAGCAGTATTGGGGCAAGTTGCAGTAGATAATACTCTAAGTACAAGACAATTGGCCATTGTGACAGGTGTGTCTCGTACTAGTGTCCAACGGGTATTAAAAAAATACAAATTCCATCCTTGTAAAATTCGCTTAGTGCACGAACTGAATGAAGACGACTTTGATCGTAGCTTGCAATTTTGCGAAGTTATGAGTGAGCGAGCGTTAAACAATGGTAATTTCCTATTTTTCGGACGAAAGTTCCTTCTTCCTAAATGGTTTAGTGAATCGCCACAATTGCCGTTACTGGGCTGACACCAATCTAAGGATTTTCCACGAGTCACACACGCAACACCCCCAGAAGTTAAATGTGTAGGCTGGTATTTTTGGAAATTCCATTGTAGGACCTTTTTTCCTTCCTGGAAATTTAACAGGCAATATGTACTTGGATTCACTACAAAATGTCATCGACCCAGCCCTAACAAATATCATTGAGAACGATCCCGCATACAATGAACAGGAACTGAGACGGAGCTCCTCCACATTACTCCCAAAATGTGCGCAATTATGATAGGAAATGTTTATCAGATAATGAAACTGATATTTCACATGAATAGCAGGTATTTATGTTATCGTGGTTTCATGCTATGTTTGTTTTGCAATTTTTCTATACATTTTGCTGTTCTGAAACCTTGTACCATTTTCTAGTCAACGCACATGTCTCAAAAGTTCAGCACTGGAGTTTCTCTATTGTCATGAGTATGTTGCCAACAATACATTAAATTTGCACAACCTATAAAATTAATATAGAAATCAAAATTCATGAATAAACTTTGGATCTCAAGTAGACAAAATGGTATTCAAGTTGGAACATCCTGTATGGTAAAATCATATCAGAAGGAAACATAACATCGACATGTCAAAAACAATTTGATAAAAATAGTGAAATATAGAATTTTTGAGAACAGAAAAGTGTCAAATATGAATTCTTACAGACTCTGTACATATATTATAAGCTATAGAATTATAAATTGTAAATAAAATCCTAAGAATAGTTTAGAATAAGAAAATTCGTGAAAATAAACAAAAAGTCCTCTTGGCAAGAAATAACAAGCATGGGAGAGATAAAAAATTATGTTGAAAAACTAAAGCCGTACCTAATTTTGAAGAACAATAAATAAGAAAATACAAGGAAAAAACAAGCAAATCAATCATTGAACGTTATAAAACACATCCAGAGAAAAATAGGAATATTAAATATCAAGGAAAAACCACTCATCTTCTAAATACAACAAAAGTCCTGTCCGTGACGTTGCCACCAACAAAGGGTTTTCCACAGTGGAGCTGCACTTTCTCATATATGAAGAACACTTTGAACATCTGTCTTTTTCATGCTCATAAATTGATTATGGCCTTCAAACGTATATTCACGAATTACTTTATTACACATAAGCAAGTTCTTGACTACTTTATTTCACTGTTTCGATTAAAATTAAGTTAGATATCGCAGGTTAGATCGTTTTGATTATTTATCTATTTGATCACAAAACCATAAATATTTACACAAAACAATACTTCTGACTTCAAGCAGAACAACAAGTTGGCACTACTGAATCCTACCTTGAGAACGAAAAAACATTTTTTCCATAGGTGTATCGACTGAGCTGGGATAAGGTAAAAGAATTCAGGTAAAAGAGTATTGAAAAAGGGTAAGAACAACATAGCCGGTTCATTACTGTTATGATAGGTATTTACTTTTCAAAATTATCAAACAAAAAAGAAATCAATTAAACAAATTTATCATTACAAATATTTTATTATGATTTATTAAACAATAAAAATAAATAACTAGCAATAACAACCATTATAATAATTAGACTAATAATAATAGTAATATATATATATATATATATATATATACATGTATATATATATGGGGATCTGTGCAGACACAGTTTCGTCGTGCAGCTGTGTAATATACACCGATATGATTTTACCTTGCAAGCATATTTTTGCTTAAAGAAAGTATTTGAATGTCGAGCTCTTTGATAGAACGATTGTAAACTCGAGATGGACTATGGCCTATCACAAAGACAACCAGCGAACATTAACTAGTTTTCTTGAAGAAATTGAACCGACCGAACGGGACTCTCCAAGTACATCTAATAATAATATTCAGTCTATATCACTGACCACAAACCGATTTCAACCTCCAAGTACCAACACGCAAAGACGAAAAAAAATTATTTTGTTATGCACAGAACTGGCAGACTTGGCAGCTCAACGGACGGGTATGTTGTTTGAGCAAAGGCTTAATGTATTAAAAAATCTTAAAACGCTGTGGGCCAATGATACTGATGTTGCAATTGTGAATGTAGACGGAAATCAGACTCAGTTTTATATTGGAAGCAATGATAAAGTTATATTCGAAACTGAAAACCAGGTTTCTGTGGAACACTCTAAGGTTTGTAATGATATGGTTCTCCGAAACAATACGAAACAAGCGCTCGAATTAGATGATGCAAATCCATCATCTCTGGGTACGTTACCTGTGGGATTACCTGGTAACCAGGTAGTTCTCGAAGATATAAATAAAGCATTCGTATTAAATAACGGATATCCTCCATCTATAGTGCCATCTCAAATTATAGAGGAGATGATATCAGATGCAAATGAAGCACATGAACTTTAGGTATGTAATGAGTTGGTTCTGCAAGACAGAAGCAATACGAATGAAGAGCTCGTATCAGATAATGCTAATCCATTATCTGTGGAATCACCTGCGGTTTGTAACGAGGTGGTTATAGAGGAGGGGGTGATTTCAGATCCAAACGAAGCACATGAACTTTCCTATATCAGTGATTCAGTTTTAAATGACGTCAACAAACAGCCCCATCAAATAGTTAACATCAATGATTATCTCTTTGTCAACAATCAAGATGCCAGTTCCCATAAAAAAAAACGAGGGCGCCCAAATGGACAGGATTTAACAGTCATAGGACTCCCAAAGAAAAGAAAAGGAATACTGTAGCATTTGCGAAGAAATCCCATCATGAAAAACAAAATGTAATTCAAAATTTCTTTGTTAAGGATAGTAACACTGTTAAAGATATCGTAAATGGGAAATTCCTTGAAAATTTTGATCTTTAAATGCTTCCCGAAGAAATATCACATGCCGTAGTTGATGAAGCTATTGATATCCACATGATTAAGTTAGTCTAGCGATACCTTCTATTTACCAAATTAAATAGCTAACGATGTAAATTCCTATTTCAAGAAGTTTTTGCACAGAGGAAGCTTTTGACAAAATTGTCATCTAGTCGAGCAGAAACAACTTTGGCAACGTTGGCCTTGTTCTGTGTGCGGTGAAGACACACAGAAAAATCATACGGCACTTTGTTGTAGTGGGTTCCTTCTATGGAGACATATTCGTTGTGCAGGATTGTCTAGGCGACCCAAATCTAAACTCTGGTTTTGTAGAGAATGCTATCTCTAACATTCTTTCATTTCTCGGTGTATAGTTCTTAATAAAAGTCTGAAAATGAATGCCATATTTCACATTTTATCGGAAATACCACTCCAAACCGATAACGGTCAACGGCAACATACAACAGATGTATAGTCTGTTCCAAGTTTAATCTAGCCAGAGTAGGGCGTGGGCTGATTATTGACATGCAACAATAATCAACAATATGAATAATAATCAGTCCTGGTCTACTCTGACCAAAATAAACTTGGGATATAATATACTGTTATGATAGGCTAAGCTGTCGGATAAAGCAATAATTGATTAACGTCATTTTTAGTATGCTACCGTTTGACGGTAGTTTAAGCAAATCCAATAAAAAGCCGTCCGACGCGTCACTTCAATGACGTCATATCTAATAACGGCATTTTAGTAGGCTACCGTTTAACGGCAGTTTAAGTTCAGCGTTTTTTTTTCAAAATTTATTGATTCTCCACAGAGTATCAATTTTTATCTATAATTTTCTGATTAATTGGTTTTGAAATGTTTTCCATATGGTGTAATCATGCAGTAATTGGGTATTTGAGTACATCCAAACTACAAGGATTTTTTATATTTATTATACTGATTCCCTTCAGGATGTCCAAATAATCAGAATAAATGCTATATCAAATATGAAAGAATAACCTGCTGGGATTATCTTTTCAAACATCCCAATTTGCAATTTTATTTCTCTACACTTTTCTTCTTTTGTCCTGATATGGATTCCTTGTACTGGTGTAGTATATTTAGATTGTATTTGAATTTTTAACATTCATGGTAATAACAAAATGGAAGGAATTTAATGGACATAGCCCTCAGAGAAAAGTGCTAACCGTAGACACGTGTTTTGGGCTCTCGGCCCTCATCAGTACGGTGGAGAAGTGCAAGGATGAACAACACTTGGTAGAAAACGACAAATCAACGGAGTCAACAAACAGAAGCCAGCCGCTCCTTTGTGATTTCGGTCAGCAGACCCTGAATTCCAGGGCAACAACCAACGTCACCACGGAGGCAGCTATAGCTACAGCTACCTGCGTGACATCCGAGGCCAGAAATATAAATATGAAAGAGTAATATCGAGGGGACTGTTAAAAACAAAATGGAAGGAATTTAATGGACATAGCCCTCAGAGAAAAGTGGTAACCGTAGACACGTGTTTCGAGCTCTCGGCCCTCATCAGTACGGTGGAGAAGTGCAAGGATGAACAACACTTGGTAGAAAACGACAAATCAACGGAGTCAACAAACAGAAGCCAGCCGCTCCTTTGTGATTTCGGTCAGCAGACCCTGAATTCCAGGGCAACAACCAAGCGTCACCACGGAGGCAGCTATAGCTACAGCTATCTGCGTGACATCCGAGTCCAGAAATATAAATATGAAGAGATACTATCGAGGGACTGTTAAAAACAAAATGGAAGGAATTTAATGGACATAGCCCTCAGAGAAAAGTGCTTACCGTAGACACGTGTTTCGGGCTCTCGGCCCTCATCAGTACGGTGGAGAGTGCAAGGATGAACAACACTTGGTAGAAAGCGACAAATCAGCGAGTCAACAAACAGAAGCCAGCCGCTCCTTTGTGATTTCGGTCAGCAGACCCTGAATTCCAGGGCAACAACCAACGTCACCACGGAGGCAGCTATAGCTACAGCTACCTGCGTGACATCCGAGTCCAGGAATATAAATATGAAAGAGAGTAATATCGGGGACTGTTAAAACAAAATGGAAGGAATTTAATGGACCAGCCCTCAGAGAAAGTGCTAACCGTAGACACGTGTTTCGGGCTCTCGGCCCTCATCGAATCGTGGAGAAGTGCAAGGTAAACAACACTTGGTAGAAACGATAAAAATCACGGAGTCAACAAACAGAAGCCAGCCGCTCCCTTTGTGATTTCGGTCAGCAGACCCTGAATTCCAGGGCAACAACCAACGTCACTGCGAGGCAGCTATAGCTACAGCTACCCTGCGTGACATCCGAGTCAGAAATATAAATATGAAGAAGTAATTTGAGGGGACTGTTAAAACAAAATGGAAGAATTTAATGGACATAGCCCTCAGAGAAAAGTGCTTACCGTAGACACGTGTTTCGGGCTCTCGGCCCTCATCATACGGTGGAAAGTGCAAGGATGAACAACACTTGGTAGAAAACGACAAATCAGCAGGTCAACAAGAGAAGCCAGCGCTCATTTGTGATTTCGGTCAGCAGACCCTGAATTCCAGAGCAAACCAAGCGTCACCGCGGAGGCAGCTATAGCTACAGCTACCTGCGTGACATCTGAGTCAGGAATATAAATATGAAGATATAATATCGGGGACTGACCAGAAATCACAAATGAGCGGCTGGCTTCTGTTTGTGACTCCGTTGATTTGTTTTCTGCAAGTGTTTCATCATACACTCTCCACCGTACTGATGAGGGGGAAGCCGAACCGTGTCGATTGCCTGAGCTATGTCCATTAAATTCCTTCCATTTTGTTTTTAACAGTCCCCTCGATATTACTTCTTTCATATTATATTCCTGGAACTTGGATTCCGGGCGCTAAGCTATACGCCTGCGGCGTGTTCAATTAAGTTCTGACCGAAATACAAATGGCACTTCGTTGCTTTGATTTATGTTCTCCAAGTTTGAAATCCTACTCTCCACCGTACGACGAAGGGAGATCAAACACGTGTCTGCGGTGTACTTTCTCGAGTATTCCATAAATTCCTTTCATTTGGTTTCAAGTCCCTCGTTTCTCTTTCATTATGTCCTGGACTCGATTCCGCAGGAGCTGATATAGCGCCTCCATGTGATTGTTCCTGACGTTGACATCCAAGGCTGGGCTCTGTTTTGACTTTATTTTCATTTCTGGGTGTTCACCTCCTTCTCCCTACGAGAGCGATCCCCGAATACGTGTTACAGTTGCGAACTATCATTCCATTTTGTTAACAGTCCCTCGATATTACTCTCTTTCCATTTATATTCCTGGACTCGGATGTCGCGGTAGCTGTAGCTTGCTGCCTCGTCGTGGTGTTGCCCTGGAATCGGGTCTGCCGACCGAAATCAAAATGAGGGCTGGCTTCTGTTTGTTCCCGTTTGTTTGTGTTTTCTACCATGTTGTTCATCCTTTCACTTCTCCACCGTATGATGAGAGCCGAAAAACTGCGATTGGCACTTTTAGGGGCTATTATTAAATTCCTTCCATTTGTTTTAACCCTCTAACTTTCATATTCATGTAATGTAATTATTCCCTGGTGTTGGTGAAAACAGTTTGGACTATAAATATTGATTCTTTCAATTGAGTTCGAATATTCTTCATAGAAAAATGTATTTACTTGAGTCAGGTTCACCTATACACTGATTTTTGATGTTCTGATTCGTCTAATATAATAAAGTTTTCATACAACTTTTTCACACAATCTTCATATACTTTATTTACAATTTTTCCTAGGAAGAATAATGTATATATGTTATTCAAAAGTTGCCAGATACCTTCAGACAATATATTGTTTATTGTCAGAAAAAGAAAAATGCCCAAGCAATTCAGTGAACTCAGTTCTAGGCATAAGCATCGTCGTAGGCAGCAGTAATTGGCGGCCTCTTCGTAATTTAAATTTTTTGTGAATGTTAATTTTATTTTTTTGTGAATGATGTTTGTTTTTTTTAGTTTAGAATAAATTGTTATTCAATTATATGGATGTTTCATTATTATCACAGCCATCGAATCTGGTAACAGGCTTTGAGAATCAATTTTTTGGCAGTTGTTCTATCTATTTTTAAAATTTATTTTGTCACAGAAACTTTCTGTAATTAAATTGCTCCGTGATCCTCCATCTAGAAGAGCACGCCCTTCATAATTTTTTTTTATCAACAATGATATGAACCAATGCAGTGGACAGCAACACCTAATAAACTGCTTTGCATAATTTTCATATGAAGTTTGATATTCTAATTTACGTTTTTCACAATATGCTGATACCTTGCAATTTGTCGATTCATTCATAGACGACACGTTGACGTCGATTTCAGAAAGTTTATATGAATAAGTTAATTGTGAGGCTTATTACATTTCATACACCTATTTGCTTTGCAATTACAAGAAGAATGAGACGTGTTGAGACAATTCAAAGACTATTTTCTATTTTTTATTTCTACAATTCGTTGTTCTATTGGGAGTTGCAGAAAAAAACTACAGATGTAAATCAAATGGGATAAAAAATTACAAGCTTTATTACTAGATACTAAACTGTGAGGAAATTTATTTCTTTCTGATTTATTCATCTCAAGTTTTTCCAAAATTTCACATTTGTGCTTGAGAAATGTATTCATATCTTGCATAGATGGCAAATATTCCTCATATTTTTGAGATTGCGAGTCACGTAGTTATAATGTCAAATTTGGTGCATGAAATGTAGGTATATAATCAGCCGATCCCATTCTTCAGTTTTCTCTCCCAAAGATTTCAAAGAACAAAAATGTTTCTTGGTGGAGACATATGAATATCTTATATCCGCATGCAACTCTCTCTGCAATTGTGGGTATTCAAAAATTACTTTAATATGGTTGTGAATTATAAGAGTTTAATTTCCATATCTTCAATGAGTATTTTCCAAGCTTATCATAGTTTAGCTAAAGTTACTTCAATCGATTTGATTATTTCTGATGCATCCTTACTCAGGGATGATCTCAAATAATAAATTTGTTGAATGGGAGCTAATGAGGGATTCTTATCCTCCAAAGCCCTGAATCCATCACAGAATCCTGGCCAATCTTGATAATCATCTCCAAAAATTGGTAACTTGAGAGTAGGCAATTTCACTAATGCATGATTAATAATATTATTGTTAACTTAGCATCTGTAATTAATTTGGAATACATATTTTCAAATGTTTCTCTATCGTCATTTTCAATAAGATTTTGATCAACTGCTCTTTTCGGATTGAACTCTATCAAATTCATGGAGAATATCTTCAATGTTTTAGATTCTTAGCTCTCATTGTTTGATTTGATTTTCTCCTAAATTGTTTATATCTAATGATTGCAAAAACGTTTGGAAACGGGTAAGTTTTTCTTTGATTGGGCCTAGTCTCAATTTCAAAATACTCAAATTTTCTGCCATTTCAACTGAATTGAAACAAACTGAATACTGCCCCTCAACTTTCAAAGGGCAGGTAATTAAGGAAAAGGGATATTGGTGGAAATAAGTATAATTCAATGAAGGAACAAGTGAGGAATGGATGACTCAGAAATGGAGACTGTATTCTTGACACTCCCTCGTCTTCACGTATGATTTTCAAATTCCACACTCCAATTGCCAAATATCCGACTCATCTGAACCAATGTACACGATGATTTCTATTAATCTATTTATAATGAAATGTATGGACTGTAAATCGAATTATATTACTTATTTTTCTTGACAAATATGAAAAATTTACAAAAATTTAATACAGTTGAAGTCAACTCTTCTAAACAACAACGCCTAGCAACGGGACTAGAACTCCAACCTCCCCATTGCAATCTACTTAAGAGATACAAAGTTGCAACAGGGATACCGGCCGGCTGGTCAGGTTGATGAGAGTCTTATCGATATCTGAGGCCGAGCATGACTAGGCGGGATCAGTACTTGAATGGGCGACCACAAGGAAACGTTCGTGCTATTAAGCCCTGTACAACTGCAGCATAGTGGCATATTCGCAGCTACAGGCGTTATATTAACGAGCACGAGATATATCGAGAGATAGGCCGTCCTTCGGAGGGGACGATAAGATAGCGGACCGGAGTTCATAGATGTTGAGCTTGTTAAAGTCAGATTGGCTGTTCTAAATGCATCTAAAACGAACTCTGATTTTCCTATCTCTGGCCAGCCCGCTGTGCCAATCAACAAATTGTTGATTGAACACATGCATACTTTGTTGAAGACCGCTTGGTAAATGTTTCTGTGAGTTAATAATGCAAAGAAAATGATATGACTCGAATTCTGCGCATTTACGCTCTTAAGATTGTAATAAAACATACTCAACTTGTTTTTTTAATGATCCCTCTTTCTAATTATTATTAGGTTTATTGAGAGCCACAGAAGATTTCTGCAAAAATTCCAAATACTGTGTATAATCATAAATGTTTTTGAAAACAAGGTCATCACATATAGCTCATCAAATGTGCATTTTTACAGAAAAGTATCAATAATTTTGTTCCACATGTTTTGGGAGAGATCATAGAATTACAAGTTGATAATGAATAAGAACGAGAAAACATAACAAATGAAAAGCGGAAATGAATGAAAGATAACTCACCCGTTTATAATCTGCTTCAAAATTGGTGTACTCCAAAATTTGTCCGATTCTACCAATTATGTTACCAATAGATGACCACACATTGTAATCTGTCTCATCTTCGAAGGCCTTGAGTAATTTTAGGACCTCAACTGTATTAGTATGACCAGCTTTTACCATGGCAAAGAGATCATCTAAGAGTCCAAGCCTATAAATGTTAAAAATTAGCAATGCAATAGACACCTAATGATTCTGGACAAAATTCAGAAACATTATCGAAGAACAATACAAGGTGTCCCAGAATTTGGTCAGTTATAACATTTTCAGAGAAAGTCCAACAATAACTTTTGATGCCTATGATAAATCAGACCGTTTTTGCAATATTTGTCGTAAAAAAAATAATTAACTTCGAGAGTTTATTAATTCGAATACCTTAATTTTTCTATAGATATTCACAGGAAGTATTTAAAGAAATTTGAAATTTTATTTTGGAAGGTTTGGATGTTTATGTTAGAATCTTTGGCATACTCCCACAGCTGAATGCCATTTAGTCATACCAGTTTAAGTTTGTCAATGTATACAAATGTATATATTTAGTTTACGGCAGTTTTTTGTGACTTAATTAAAGCATTCAACTGCGTGAGTCATGAAATATTGCTTCAGAAGCTCCAAATTTACGGCTCTCGTGGCACTTCACTTAATTGGTTAAGATCTTACTGAGTGGCAGTGCGCAGAAAGTCTCACTGGGGGGGGGGCGAAATTTCTGAAAACAGTGTGGTAGGATGTGGCGTACCCCAAGGTTCAGTGCTTGGTACAATTCTGTCTGTAGATCGACAGATATCATTGTTTGCAGATGACACCACCATTCTTTGGCACAATTCAGAGGTATCAAACTTGAATTCCACCATAAATAAGGACTTAAAATTAAAATGTGGTGCGATAGTAATTTGCTGACTTTTAATGTGACTAAAACTAATGTCCTGACATTTGGGTGTAATATAAATAATGTATATCTTGATACTATGGAAATCAATGATGTGGGTGAGAGTAAATTTTTAGAAATACACATAGATAATAATCTTACTTTTGATGGTCACATTGAAAAACTTGCCGAAAAATTATCATGGGGCTGCTTTGCGTTGAGAGCAATTTCCAGAGAATTAGAGTCTGGTGCGGTTAGAATGGCATATTTCGCACTAATTGAAAGTCACTTGAGATATGGCATTCCATTCTGGGGCGGTTGTAGCCTATATTTGTTTTTTACCATATTTTTACTACAAAAAAGGGCAATCTTGTTTATGTATGGTATAAAGAGAAGAGATTCTTGCCGGCCGATATTTCTGAATCAAAATATATTAACCCTTTTCCTTCTATACATACATATATATATATATAAAATATATATATATATATATATGTTAGAAAGTATGTGTATTGTGTTCAAAAAGTATAGGAATGCAAACAATAATACTACTCGTGACACTATAAAAGGCAGGGTCATAACATTCTAATTCCATCTACAAGCCAAATAAAAAAACATTTATTTATAATGCATAAAAATGTATAACCATCTACCAAATACAATTGAAAACACTAATAATTTTAAGACTTTTTAAAGAGAAGCCAAAAATGTTTTTTTATCTAAAGCTTATGACTGTGTAGAAGAATTCTTTGATAGCAGTTAAATTTGTTTCTGTTTATCTATGCATTTTCCATTGTTTTTGTTTTGTTACAATTATTGTTTTAGGTTTAATTGATTGCTGAGACTTTGTTTATGAGATCTTTATCTTTAACAATAAAGCATGTTTTGAATTGAATATATAAATATAAATATATATATATATATATATATATATATATCCCACTATTATCCGGGGGTCCGTACATTGACAAATTCCAAGCGTCCGGCTCCAACAGAGCGTCCGTATACGGACGCTCTGATGAATCCCTGTGGAAACTGTGCTCAAATCATCTTAGTAGTTCACACATTCGAAAATTTATTGGACTCCTTCTTGATAGTAGAACCTACTTTCTAACACTATTGTATATTATTAGTTCAATGAATTTACCGCGAGCGGCGCAAGGTGTATCTTCTGTATATTCCTTGGAAGGAATATACTACTTTCAGAGCGCCCACCCCCAAGCGTGGAAAATAGGCAACCCTGGAAAATATTAGGTATAGTATTTCATACACCAGAGGCTTCTAAAAATCGTCATTGGCAGTATTCGTTGGTAAAAAAATGTGTACGGCCATGCAATTTTTAGAACGGTTGGTTGTGTTTACTACTTGCTAGGGATAACGCGACGTTAGGTAATGCACTTACCGTTTGCATATTGGTTTTTTGCAACTTCTTCCGACGTTTCGTTTTTGAAAAGTTTTTCTGATTTTTTATAGTTGTTTTTTTTTGTAGTATTGGTTGTTTTCATGGTTATTTGTTCCGTTTTTTTTCGGGATTGATTTATTGATAGGTATATATGTTGTGTAGTGATCTGATAAGATTGTTTAAATGACAACTGGAGTGAAAGATGTATTATGTGCGGTGTTTTTTACTAGTGTAGATATGCTAGTATGTTAACTCCGGTAGGGAAGATTATGTATGAGATAAATCCATTTTCTGTTGTATTTGTTAACGTCAATAGAGAAGTTTTGTCCATGAAATTTATATTTATATTTCGTCTTCACTGCTTTCCAACTCAGATTCAGTTGAAATATAGCTCAAATCTGTGACTGAATCATCGTCATCACTAACATTGAAATATGTGTTTATACTATATTGAATAATATTCTATGAAATTGTTTAAATGTTGATTATTTTCTTAATTATAAATTCTTAAAGTTAACAAAATATGAAAAATCCAGTGAAAATTGTGAAAAAAAAATATTTATATTTTACATCATTATGTTTTATGTCAAAGTATTTCAAACGTTAAAAAAAAGATATTTGTTTAGGAAATAGTTATAAACAAATGGATAATTCAAATATTTTTCATTATGTTGCTAAGATTTTATCATATTTGAAAAAAAAAAGAATTCCTAAAAAAATGTTTTATTGTTTATAATAGTATTTTTAATTATTCAAATAATAAAATAAGACTTATTTTTTCTTTGAAATTCATCATTATTCTCTACCTAATCATTTTATTTATCAATAATGATATTTATTAATTTGACAATTAGTTACAAACAAACTCTGATTAAAATTATATTTTTTTTAATGGTACAAAAAATAACCAAACAGTTCAAAACATTTTTTTGGTAATTTTTCTAGAAAATTCTGTTAAAACTTCAAGCACTGACGTTACCATATGGTAACAGAATCAAGGCAGTTTTCTACCGCCCATAAAAATTGAACTTACATATTAAAAATTTAGATGGGGCTTGGATAGTTCTGTTTATGCATCGAACTGCGTATGTTTTATGCACATTTGAGACACTCATTCCGTCAGATGAGGTGTTAAACGATCGTTTCCTTTCACCCGGCTGAATAATGGATATCCTCTTCACGTAAGTTGCAAAAAATACCGCACTTTCCTTTATTTTGCTAATGCAACCATATTGGACGAGCAATACTAGATGGAGAAACATAATTCACTGTCAATAACTCAGATGAGAGTTTTTAATTTTGATCAACATACCGATATATCATGGCGTTACCAAATGGTAACGCTAGTACTTTCAGGGGAGGATTAACCCTCGAGGAAGCTTTGGAACTGGCCTATATCTAGTATTTGTAATTAATATTGTTACTTTTTCTATTCTCTAAATGCTTGGATAATTCCGAGCATACACATTTTATTGCTATGAAGTTGGACTGTGACTCTGTCCATCCATTTTTAAAAATGTTTTTGTATATTAGGATGCCTATTTGAAATAAAGATTATTATTAAGAGGAAAATGACGTATCAGATATATATATATATATATATATATATATATATATATATATATATATCACTCCACCTGAACCTCATGTACTCACTGATGAAGATTCACGAGATGAATCTGAGCTAATACCTGATCATTTCACTGGTAGACAATTGGATCTGAAGCAGAAGTATTATTTAGAAATGGTGATCATGTGACAGAAACTAATATGGATGACACACCAGAAGATTTCTTACAAGAGAATCAAGGTTGAGTTGGAAATGATAACATTGCAAACGCTGACAGTGTGAATGCTGCCATTGTGAATACTGAAAATTCATTTCTTTATGAAAATTGCAATACACATAATATCGAATGGATTAGAGGGGACATGACCAGTATCCAGAAGGTCTTTCCTAGTGGCGATTATTCCAAATATAAAATTATTTGAGTTATTTTTCGATGATTCAGTCACATCTTTGTTGCTCCAAGAAATACCGAGATATGCTTTGTTTATGAACTTTCCTGACCCCAAAGTGACACTTGCTGAACTGAAATATTTTATTGGTATATTGATTGTGAGTGGGTATAATGAGTTTCCCTGAAAAAATATTACTGGGTTTCTGAAAACGATATCAAGAATTTAGCTATCAGTAACGCGATGAGGCGAGATAGTTTTTTTTAAATAATACGTTTTCTTCATTGTGCTGATAACGCGCAGATAAATAACGCAGGTAAGTTATAGAAACTTAGACCAATGATTAAGAAGATAAAAAAAACTTTTTACAAAATTTTGTACTTGAACAGCATATTGATTATGATGAATCGATGATACAATATTTTGGTCTCCATGGGTGCAAACAATTTATACGTGGTAAGCCCATAAGATTCAGCTTCAAAGTTTGGAGTATGAATACGAAAGAGTTACCTTATAAATTTCGAGGTATATCAAGGCAGAAGATTTGTTGGAAACGAGAAAGATGAGCGTGCTTTTGGAAAGGCGGCTGCTCCGTTTGTTGCTATGTTACAAGACCTACCTAATCAAAATCTGCCCTATAAATTCTACCTAGATCATCTTTTCACAAGTATACAGCTTTTAAATTTTCTACGATTAAATGGATATTCAGGAACAGGCACAATAAGAGACAACCGGATTCCAAAAGAGTGTCCTCTCAAATCGAAGGCACAACTCAAAAAAGCACCAAGAGGAACATTTGATCACTGTACTGCTAAAGATGTTGGTATCATTTTAGCCAGATGGGTAGACAATAGTATCGTTACAGCCGCCTCGACTTCATGTGGAGTACAACCAACACCTAATGTAAAACATTATTCTCAGAGTGAGAAGAAGATGATACAGGTACCAAGACCTCATCTTATCGGTCAATATAATAATTTTATGGGGGAAACAGACCAAATGGATGAGAATTTGGGTAGATACAGAATATCAATACGTGGCAAGAAGTGGTAGTGGTGTATATTGGATGATTGATGTGGCGATAGTTAATGCATGGATTTGCATGTGTAGCATATGCAACGTGGGTTTGTGCATTGATTGCAATCAGATATTCCACACAACATGAAAATCGATGGACACTGAAACAGTTATTCTGAATTCGTAGTTACTTTTTTATTTCTATAAACTAAATAATTTTTCAGCTCATCAAAAGTCTTGTATTTATTTTTGTACCTCACCTTCAATGAAAGTACTAGTGTTACCATAAGGTAACGGCTCATATCTCCCACTGGAAAATAATTCTTTCGGAAATTTTGTATAACTAAGTCACATTACTTCATTGTATATCAGAAAAAGACCTTTTTTAAACAAAATAAAAAAATATTAAACTTCGGACTTGAAGGGTTAAAATAAAAATATTTTGTTTAACAGTTTGTCGAATATAGTAGGTATTAGAACTCTGAGAGAATTGGTACGATTTTGAGAAAGACCACAAGTCGACCTGATGATTGCAAAATCATGAAACAGCTGTAGGCGGATGGTGACTTTCTTGGAATTGTAACAAATCTCTCTTCTTCCGTTATTTGTTTTGCGTTACTCTGAACGCACAAGGAGTACGACTTTTGATATCGTGGATTGGCCTATACTGACATCTGTTGGTGACCTATTGATGTGCACGAAATTTCGTGTCATCAAATTCCACGTCATTAGGTCTAAGCTTCCCCCACAGATTATAGGTGTCACCTCTATAATTTTGTGCATTTCACATTTTCATACTTGCCGGTAGGTATTAGAACTCTGAGAGAATTGGTACGGATTTGAGAAAAACCACAAGCCGTCCTGATGATTGGGAAACCATGAAACAGCTGTAGGTGGATGGTGACTTTCTTGGAATCGTAACAAATCTCTCTTCTTTCGTTATTTGTTTTGCGTTACTGTGAACGCACGGGGAGTACGACTTTTGGTGTGCCTATACTCACATCTGTTGGTGACCTATTGATGTGCACAAAATTTCGTGTCATCAAATTCCACGACATTAGGTCTAAGCTTCCCCCACAGATCATAGGTGTCACCTCTATAATTTTGTGCATTTCATATATATATATATATATATATATATATATATATACAGAGTGGCCACTTTTTTAATGGGATTGTATTGGTAACTTTTAAACCATAAGAGTTAGAAGGTCGGTCAAATGGAGAAAAAATTGCATTCATAGAAGCATTGTCAAGCAGTTCAAACAAATCGAGATTATCAGGGCCGGTTATTGAGATATCATAAGAAAAGTAAATTCTGTCATTTTGATTTTTCTTTTTTTCCCACTTTATTTCGAATATTATCAAAAAATGTCACGAGAGTTTTTTATTCAACAGTAAATTATCCTCATTTTGGCATGATCAGATTTTGTATCCAACGTTTCGTACGCTCTGGGCCACCCTCAACCTCATTTTTTTCAATACGGACCTGCATATTTTATGACACTTTTCGAAATAACTTTTAACGCAAAATTCAACGATATATCATACAATGTCATTCAAAGTTGATTTTCAGGTGATTTTGACCCTTATCCAAATTTCTTTGGGTCGGATCTGTATTACATTTAGGTACCTTTAGTTTAATTAACAACATGCAATACATTTCGATAAGAAAATCAACTTACTCATCTTAAACTGAATCAAAGAATCAAAGCAAGAAACAAGTAATAATTATCTACAAATTTCAAGAGGTGAAAAACCTAATTCATAATAATTGAACGAAACTATCATTTAATGAAAGAAAAATCAAATGATTATTCGAAAGTAAATGATGAACATTAATGAAGTAAGTGTTCGAAATGTCCACAATTTTGTAAAATGCACTTTGCGGTTCTGGAACCCATACTTCTTATACATTTGCTTATTTCGTCTCCTTGAATACCTTCCAATACATTCTCAATCTTCTCGCGAGGAATCATTATTGTTGTTCAATCGAAGGAACAAACATTTTCATGCCACAGAAAATACTCACTTAATTCATGAAGTTAGACATCAATATAGTTTTTCTTTGAACATATGGTGCGGTTTGTTGAATAATAAATTACTGGGACCCTATTTTATTGACGGCAACCTAACCGGAGCAAAATATGTAGAAATTATAGAAGAAATGTTGGATGATCTTCCTATACGGTATCGGCGTAATAGTCCATGGTTCCAACAAGACGAATGTGGTCCACACAACTCAAGAATAGTCACAGACTATCTAAATCGAACTTTTCCCGATTCATGGATTGGAACAAGAGGTCCAGTAGCATGGCCTGCCAGATCTCCGGATTTGAATCCGCTGGATTTTTATTTGTGGGGATATCTCAAAAATAAAATTTATGATACTACGAACCCGACAATAGAGAGACAATAGAGTGTGATAAAATATGCAGGTCCGTATTGAAAAAAATGAGGTTGAGGGTGGCCCAGAGCGTACGAAACGTTGGATACAAAATCTGATTATGTCAAAATGAGGATAATTTACTGTCGAATAAAAAACTCCTGAGACATTTTTTGATAATATTCGAAATAAAGTGGGAAAAAAAGAAAAATCAAAATGACAGAATTTACTTTTCTTATTATATCTCAATAACCGGCCCTGATAATCTCGATTTGTTTAAACTGCTTGACAATGCTTCTATGAATGCTACTTTTTCTCCATTTGACCGACCTTCTAACTCTTATGGTTTAAAAGTTACCAATACAATCCCATTAAAAAAGTGGCCACTCTGTATATATATATATATATATATATATATATATATATATATATATATATATACATTTATTTAACCGCTTATACAAACCAATTCTGCCATTCCCAGACCATTTGCATGGTCTGGTAACTTGGTTGGACCTTATACAGATGTTCAGAATGGTAAAGGGATGCAAAAAACAAAATTTCAGCTTGGCCTGAAGAATCGGTCCAACATATACATATTTAGTTGGACCCTTATTCTCTCAGATGGCGCCCGCATCTTATAAAGATTCAGTATAAAATAATATTAATTATTGTCATATAAAATCGACTTTGTCAGGCAAAAAATATGGGAACGCTGTTAATTACACACTTTCGTGATTTTATTCATTTCTAGGTAGGGAAGAATATCTTTCAAGCAATATTTGACTCGTTAATCAACCTTTGTCTTACAGAAAAGAGCCATAAGGCCAAGAGGCAAGATTCATGTAAACCCCTCTTTCTTGAACATAAAATACTAACAGTCATTTCAATATATATAATGGAAACAGTGACCATAATCCACAAGAACAGAGCTAATTATGAAGTCACAAATTAACCTAAAACCACTCAGGCTTCCAATACCCAATTCAACTTTGACACATAACTCACTTATATATAATGGTATTAAGATGTACAATAAACTCCCGCTAGAAATTAAAGAAACAACATCGCTAAAACTATTTAAAAAAAAACAAAAAGCATATTGAGTGATAAAGCCTACTATAATCTACAAGATTACTTTAATGACACACTGTGATATCCTAGTTTATTAAGTATACCAATCTTTTTATCGATACTTACTTTATATTATCTGTTTAATCTATATTATTTATGTTCTTTTATTGTATTATATTACATTTTATTAATGTTATTGTGAAAACTTAACTATTTACGATAAGTTAATGTATCTGTTATAATTTTAAAATAAGCTGTACAAAATTTGTAAATTGACTGATTATCCATAATCTTACTGTATAACATTGTGTTTGTTAACAAGAGATAACTCTTAGCAACAATAAACATATCCTCTCTCCCTTTTTTATCGTTTCGGTGTGAATACATGAATGGGGTTGTGAATATGAAAAATTGGCAAAGCAAACAAACAGTTTCTAAAAATGGGCATTGAAACGATGGAATTCATTTTTTACAAGCTTTTATTTAACTTGCTTCGTTCATATGTCTGTCTGTCTTTCCGGTTCAAAATTTGTAATCTAGTTGGCCTACGATTGAGCTGATTCATAATTCTGGTGACAAAGCATTATTAACTTTTCAAAGACAAACTTCTATTCAAATGCACTAAAAGGAAAAAATAGTTTTTCAGTTGTGTGACGTAGGTTATTCTCTGAGTAACAGATTTAAAAGCTTGTCTCGCAGGATTTTTTTTTTGTATTAAAACTGAAAACATTGCATGGCAAGCGTTTGAATTATTTTTTTGGAACTTTGAATCTTTACTCATAGAATAACCTCAACATATCTAAAGAAATTATTGTTTCCTTTTTAGTGCATTCGAATAAAAGATTTACTTTAAAAAGTGTTTTCAATCATTTTTATTCTACAAGCTAATATTTAACTTGCTCTGTCTTGCAAATCAAATTTGAACCACTTACAGAGTCATCTAATCGACTTGAAATTTGGCTGGTATTCATCATTCGGGGGACAATGCAATTTAGAAAAAATGAGATGGCGGATGAGTTTTGTGATTCAAAATAATAATAATAATAATGTCTTTATTTATATTTAATGTAACAAGAGTACGGTATCGAATAATTGAGAAATGTAATTGACAATATGTAAAGACAAAATTCAGTCGCCCCTATCCGGGGATAATGGTGATTGCTTTTATACATATAATGAATTGAAGTACCAGAGTAGCAATAATATTCATGGTCCGATTCTATTCGAAATTGGTGTTTGAGTGCTTTTGAGGTCGAAAATCATGGATGTAGAATGATGGCTTCAATATGGCGGACGAGTTCTGTCATTTGTGGTCAGATTCAATTTTAAACATGATATCTTGTTTTTTTTTGCAGAAATGCACTGGAAACATTTTTTAGATAGTTAATTCTGTAGGTATTCGATTGAAAAGTTTGCCGCGCAATATTTTCGGTTGGAAAACAAAAAATAATTATTTTTGTGCGACAATAAGTTTTTAAATCTCTAACTCACACATCTCACTCACACTTTGAATGATGATTTCGTTTTTTTCAGTGAATTCACAATAAGTACATCTCTATATCTCTTATATTTCCCACATTTAATGGATAACACAGAAATACAATTATTAGATGATCTGGAAACTAAAACACCATCACTGACAACTGTCAACCAATACATTGAAACAAACGAACTCACTGAAAAACTGAATCAGCTTGAAAAATACAGTATTTTTCAAATACTACACTTAAATATTAGAAGTGCTTATAAAAACTTTGATGAATTTTTATTTTTTTGAATATGAATAATTTGAAAACTATAGATATCATAATTTTAGGCGAAACCAGATTTATAAGTAATGTAAATGATTTTACAATTCCTGGCTACACTACACTGTTCAACGACAGCACAATCAACCTATGTGATGGATTGCTTATTTTCATAAAATCCAATATTAATTTTAACGTAACACACACAATCTTGCCGATAACAAAAATTACCATAAGTAGAATAAAATTTGAGTTAAACTCAAATTCAATATTGTACCCTGTTATAGATCACCCTCTACCAACGACAATGATTTTATTGAGGACCTAGACACATACATCTCAAATGAAACTAAACAAAATATTGACTTACTCATTGGTGATTTTAACTATGATATACTGAATGATGATAATGCCAAAACAAATAATTACACATCAATGTTGATGTCTTATGGATTCGAATCCTATATAAACACACACACAAGAATTACACATATGTCAAAGTCTTGTTTAGACCACATTTTTATTCGGAAATCCATACAAGAAAACACAGTTAATTTTGTACCACTTGTAATAAACTCGAATATTACCGATCACCATCCAATTTTCCTATCAATTAATAGCACAAAATCTGAAAACAAAACTAATAGAATCATACAAAAAATGATAAATAAGTTTGATACAGATAAATTTCTACGGATAATAAGTGAATGTAAATGGGATAAAATTATAAAAGTCCAAGATCCTGTCCTAGCTTATACCGAATTTATAGAAATTTTACCAATGCTATAAAACAATCTACTTCGACAAGGACTGTACAATTCAAAGAAAATAACAAAAAAACATGGATAACAAATGGCATAATTAATTCCATCAAACACAGGGACAAACTTAAGAAACAAATGAATAGAAGCAGAAATAATGTAGAACTACAGGAAATATATAAAAGTTATAGAAATCATCTCAACCGATTGATAAAAACAATTAAATCCGCTTACTACTCTGATCTGATTTCTAACTGTAAAAACGATATAAAAAAAATATATAACATAGTCAAGGAAGCCACAAACGAGAACGACCGGAAAACAAATCAAGACATATTTATATATAATGAAAGAGGGGAACACTTTACTGATGATAAAGAAATGGTAAATTATTGTAATCAATACTACATGAATGTAGGCACTAATATGGCCGCAACAATTCCTGCTGCACCCCAAAACTTCAAAATAAGTACCCAAATTAAAACTCTCTGTTTCTCAAGCCAACTGATGAAAACGAACTCATCCATCATATTAACACCCTAAAACATCCAGTTCTCCTGGAATAGATGGAATAACGCTGATACTGTAAAAAAATGTCATATGCATATACTAAAACCACTTGTTCACATAATAAATCTTATATTTTCAAATGGCAAAATACCTGAACAACTTAAAATGTCGGTAGTTACACCAATTTATAAAAACGGAGACAAAAATTCTATACAAAATTATAGACCAATCAGCTTAATAAACACTTTTGCAAAACTATTTGAAAAATGTCTTAAAGTAAGATTATATGACTTTCTCTCGAATAATAATATCTTGAGTGATAAACAATTCGGTTTTCGTCCAGATACAAGCACAAATGAGGCAATGTTTGAACTGATTAATCAAATAAAGAATAATTTAGACTCGGGAAAAAAGTGTATTGCAGTCTTCCTTGATCTAGAAAGCTTTTGATCTGAGTTCCTCATACATCACTCTTGGAAACTCTGGAAAAACTTGGTGTGAGAGGCATTGCATTAGAAATTTTCAAAACTATCTATCACAAAGAAAGCAAGCTCTGAGGATAAGAAATATGTAGCACATATGAATCATTACAAATGGGAATACCTCAAGGAACATCAACTGTCTTAAAGTAGAATAGACTTCTTACTGAATCAAATAATTAATATCTTGAGTGATGCAAAGCAATTCAGAAAGCTGAATACGGTACATCTTTAGTAAAAAATTGGTAAACTCAATAACTCATAAAAACCAAATTTTAAGAAAATAAACATCATAAACACCAATCTAGAAATAAACAGCAATGATAGAACTAAATATCTAGGCATCATCATAGACAAAAATCTCAAATGGAAGGATCAAATAAACACCTTAACAGCAAAATTACGCAGATTCATCCACAAATTTTATGAGTTACGAAAAATAATGAACAAAAAACTCTTGATCACATTGTACAGGACCCTGATCGAATCAATTCTGAAATATGGCATTATTGTTTGGGGAGGTCTCTACAGTAATGCCCTAGAACCTTTAACTAACAATCAGGCAGCAATGCCTCAAGTTCTGTTCTGGAATTCTGTTGCAGGTTTTGGGAAATTCCTCCTTTCCCTGATCTGCGTACTTTCGCTGTTCTCTCCTCGTCTTCTACTCATGACTATGTGTCTTAGTTCTGAGTGCTCCTGTATCCCGGTCTTAGCGAGGATAGGGTATATTCTGCCTGCCCCGCTATCTGCTTCACTGCCGTTTCGACTTCTTCCTTTGTTGTTACTTCATCTATGTCTCTGATGTGGAGCACTTTGTAGATGTTTTTGGGCTACTTCGTCCGGGCATCTATGATATCAGAATTCAACGTAGAATCTAAATATGTGATGATTATACTATTGAAAAAAAACTGTCTGTAGCACTTACACCAAACACCCTATATATTTCAAAATAACACCAAAATTTAGCTATAAAATCGTGACCCTTTTGTGGAAAACATTTTCATCAATCTCCTTCAGGAAGCTAGATATTGATGCTCTTTTTTTTCACATAATATTTTTATTACTTCGGACAGTTTTCTGTCTTATTTATTGACTAACCTTTTTTGATTCGAGCCTTTTCTTTTGTTGATCAAGCAAATCCTTAGCATCAATTTCAATAAGTGGGCGATCCTAAGCTTTTTGGAACTTTTTCATTAATTCTGGTAATTGAGAATTGGTTTTGGAAAGCCACTCTTGCTCTCCCCTCACAATGAGATGGTTGGATACGTTTGAAAATGAATCTGGTAAGATCATATAAACTTATTGAGATACACTACTGAATGATGACAAATACTTTGGAAGTTTGAGAGAGGATGCCAAGCAGTGTATTTCTAAGCCTCTAAGCTTGACGCCAAATAATGTCTTGCATATAATTATTCGTTATTCCTTCCAATGTTTTACTCAAAATAGAATCGAATTCATGGAGTTACTCTTCATTACGCCAAGTCGGACTACATCTTAAAATATATGTTAATTTCGGAATTGCCAAACAGTTTTTCAGAATGAAAAAAGCAATGTGTATTGGAATATCACTCATTCTAGGAGCAATGAGTGATGGTGCCTTCTGTTTTTCAATGAGACATACAGGAAGTGCTTCATCAGATAACGGAGCACAGAAGAGAATACAAATTGTTTTTTTCCTGGAATGTGAATTTTGTTGCTAGGGAGATGAACTTCAACAATTCGTCTGATTTTAAAGTGCTAAAAAAACATTTTGCATTTATTAAAATTCAATTTCAAACCTACGTCCTCAGAAGTGGAAAAGACAGTGCGTAAGTTATCAAGCACTGAATTGAAATCTCCTTCGATGGAACCATCATCTAAATATCAACAGTTAAAATAGACAATCCAAAGATTTGGTTGAGTTGAAAAAGATTTATTTTGGTAACACTGGTTTAGAAAAGGAAAGAGATTGAGAATCATATCCTTGATTTCTTCTAATAAGATGTTGTGTTGGATCGAATTGAAAGCGTTGTTGAAATCTAATTTCAAAAATATTTTGGATGACGGGTTTGGGTGATCATTGATGAATTGTCGAGCAGCATGAGTAACAGATTCACGCAACTACTAGGTGTACCAAAACCAAATCGCACAGGACGAAATAGTTCACCCAGTCGATCTCGTACGTCTAAGCACCCAAGTTTAGCAACCAAGCGACGATAAAATAATCCAATTATGATTGGTCGGATTCCACCAGTTTTCTTTTTGAGAGCTACATATAAGATGGGACAAATCACTGGGTTAACTTTACCTGCTAGCATAAAGTTACATAACAATGTTATCTTTCGAAAATCCTGAACTGTGGCACAAGTCTTGAATGTGAGATGGTCTGAGATAATCCAATTCACTAGAAAAGCCAACGCGGAATGATTTTATTGTTTTCATTACGTCAGACTCTGTAACTTAAAGGGTTTCATCGTCTGGAGCAGATATATTGCATTGATTAGAAGTAGAGAGGTGTTTTGTTTGTTTGTATATGCTTTATTGTCAAAAAATGAACGAGCTTAGTTCATTAAAATAACTGTATAAATCTAATTATGAAGTGTAGACATACAGTTGAAACGTGGACACATGGTTGACATAAAATTAAATTAAAATACAATCATATGAACATATCATGGTTTCATATAAAATAAATACCTGCATACAAGATCAATATGTATCTGTCATAGTATATGGGAATTCTATTTTTCGTTGCAGTAGGGTAAATGTATAACTATAGTAGTCTTAAATATATCTCAGGAATTGCACATTAGTTCAGGGTTCTATTTATACATTTAGGGGGTCACTTAAATATTCTTGTATGTTGTAATATGATTTTTCTACAAATAGGTTCTTGACTTTTTTTTGAAGGAGTTTAAATTCTCAGTTTTTTTTTATTTCAACAGGTAGATGGTTATATAGTTTGATACTGTTATAAATGATGGAGTCCTTCGTCAAAGCAGATGTAGGTGTAGGTAGTTTGATGATGTGATTGTTAGTTTGCCTTGTTGTATAATGAGTGAATGTACTCTCCAGATTGTTATTATTTTTATGAATATGGCTGGCAGTTTCAAGTACAAAAATCAAGGCAAGTGTTAAAATTTTATATTTTCGGAATAGTGGCCTGCATGTATCCCTTGGTTTCGCTTTTGCACGATATCTCATTGCATATTTCTGAGCAACGAAGAGCATTTGGAATAATGTCGTACCACATGTTCCCCAGAACGCAATTCCATGTCTTAGATATGTTTCAACGAGAGCAAATATGCTGTTCGGGTGGCAGTATAATCTAGCTCAATTGAAATTACCCTCATTGCGTAGCATCCCGAGTTTAGTTTCTTACTCAACCTCAGGACGTGTTCTTCAAATTTTAGTTTACTATCTAGTTGTAAACCCAAAAACTTTGAGGTAGGTGTGTTTTGCACAGTGTTGAGTCAAAGCTGAAGTTCTGGTAGTTTATAACAAAAAGTTATTATTTTTCTTGATATCAAAACACAGTAGATTTGAGTCACACCAGTTTTTTATTTTGGCGATGTTAGCGCAGATTGTTTCAGAGAGAAAGTCTATATTATTGAAAAGGGAAACATTCTCAATTGAATATTGATAAAAATATTTTTCTGTGAATTGAAAAATCCACGATTAAAATGAAGTTATTTTTTCCACATCTGATTTTATGAACATCCTGTTTATATTTTCAACAAATCAATCTATATTATTATTATGCCACAGTATTGAGTCATCCGCAAAAAGTGTCAAATCTCCACTTATGGCCATTTTTGTAATGGCATTTACATAGAGCAGGAATAGAACTGGTCCAAGCACATAGCCCTGGGGTACTCCCCATGAGATTGTCTCTCTTCCAGACTATGTCATTGTCTTGAGGAATAGAACTGGTCCAAGCACATAGCCCTGGGGTACTCCCCATGAGATTGTCTCTCTTCCAGACTATGTCATTGTCTTGACCGTCTGATTTCGGTTTGTTAGGTATGATCTAATCTTGTTCAGACTGGAACATCTGAAACCATAGTGTTCTAGCTTGCTGAGCAGTATTCAATGATTCACACAGATCACAAAATACCTCCGCTGTAGCTTCCCCGGAATTGATGTTATATGTGGTTTGCATTAAAGAAGACATAGCATCATTGGAACTTTTTTTTTTACTTGGAATCCTTATTGTTTTTCTGTAGGTATATGTTCTGTTGTTCTATTAGTATATGTGTTTCCCAGAACGACTTCTTTTTACACGCTTTATATTAGCTTCACTTGTATGTTTGTTTGTTTGTAACCGACTCCTTTGGGCGCGATTTTGACCCACTTCCAGACGTCCAAATGATTTGAAATTTGGCAGGTGTACATTATTCCGGTGACAATGCATTAAGACATTTTTGTGCGAAAAAAAAACAAAATGGCGGCTCCAATATGGCGTACGAGTTTTGTGATTATGGTCCGATTCGCTTCAAAATTGGTATCTGAGGGTTTTCGTGGTCGGAGATTATGATTCTTTTGTCAAAATTGAAAAATTCAAGATGGCGGCTCCAAAATGGTGGACGAGTTTTGTGATTATGGTCTGATTCTATGTTTTTGGGGTCGAATATTATGATTATTTTGTAAAAATTGAAAAATTCAAGATGGCGGCCGAGATTTGTGATTATGGTCTGATTCTATTCAAAATTGGTATATGGGGGTTTTTGGGGTCGGAGATTATGATTATTTTGTCAAAATTGAAGGATTTAAGATGGCGGCTCCAAAATGGCCGCGAGTTTTGTGATTATGGTCCGATTCTATTCAATATTGGAAAATAATAGTTGAATAAATTTAATAATAATAATAATAGTTTGAAAAACTGAAAACACGCGTTAATAGAAAACTAAACTAAAAAGTTGAAAATAAATAATAGTTTAAAAAAACACGCTTTTATAGAAAACCAAACTAAAAAAATAAAAATAAGAAAAACATATTTTATTAAAAAAAAAAGTGTGTGGTGCATGGTATCAATAATTATGTAGTACATTACACACCTAGGGCAGTAAAGTAAGAATGTCTCAGATCACAGGTAATTGTTGGCCGAGGCGATACCATGCACCCCACGCTTTTTTTTTAAATAAAATACATTTTTTTCTTATTTTCAATTTTTTTAGTCTGGTTTTCTATAAAAGCATGTTTTTTAGTTTTTTAAAACTATTATTTATTTTAACCAGTTTTTCAATGATCTTAGCAAGGGTTTTGATTGCAGTTCTGAAAGTGTTGAAGTGTCTAAATTAGCAACAGTTTCACTTGAGCTCATTATTAGAATGGCCAAAGAAATATCTCCATCAGAAATTTTACTTATTACACTCTTGGTTAAATTTGGGATACGGGATGAGAAATTTTTCTTGAGTGGCACATCAGAAGTGATTAAATTTGAGGGGTTGTTGATATTTTTCTTTATAAAAGAAGCAAAAGACTGATTGTGTTTATGAATTCTATGAGGAATCATGAAAGTTCTCTAAGCAAACATAAACATATTTCCCAAGCTCGTCAAGCGATAACTTTGCTCAAACATAAAGCAGCAGATATTCTTGCTGTTTTGGGTACTACTCTCTTAATATGTTACAATTTCTCTTGAAGGTAGAAAGTCGAATTAAAATTCCTTTAATAGACTTCAAATCATCAAAATTTAAAGATTCTTGTAAATCGTCATTTACAATTTTCGACTCAGGATTAAAAGATGCTAATTTGGTTTCAAAGGATTTTTCACAAATGATTTATGATGTGATTGAAACGATATTGCTCGTGTCTGTGAATTTTTTGAATTATCTGCTGCATATTTCGAAGTTATTGCAACTGTATTTGAATCATTGGGTGAAACACAAGGGCGTAATTATGACAAGTCTACGCCAATGTGGTTTGTTTATATCTATGAAAGACAGTTGCCAGATGTGTTGGTATGCAATGCAGAATGTTTCAACTAGGGTTGCAAGCTAGACATGTTCACTTTAAGTTCTTGTAAAAAATTACAGTAATAAACCATTTTCAATTTCGAGTTCAGTAGTGATTCTAACTAGAAAAGAAGCAATTCCATTCCAAATCATACAGTCCACCAAGATCCAACACTTGGTCGGTATATTGCAAATTTTGCTTGGTGTCAGCACTATGGAAAGTCAGATCAAATATCAAGTCTTTGCTGTCATATTCCCGTCTTACAATTGGCCAAAAAGCACTTTTAAACAAGGATATCTGGATCTATTTACCAAATCCGAACCACAAGTCTTCAAATAGCACACTGGAGCCTGCTTGGATATTTAATTCACCAAAGCTTCACCACAAAAGAACACTTTAATACCGTAGGATATCTTTTCATCTATTTTTGTTTTATTCAAATGATTTCTAAATTTGGTACATAGGAGTTCTTGAGGTTGATAACGAATGGAGATAGAGAACTTTTTTATTGAAATCCAATAGTTTAAGTTAGTGGTCTCGGGTTTTGAGATATCTTATCTAAATCTATCTTGTGGAGTAGAGGATTATGATGGCAGACAATTTTGTGACTTATCGTCAGAATCTATTCAAATTTGGTATCTGGGTCTTTTGGGCTGGAGATTATTATTTTTTAATTGGATAAAAACAACAGTATTCCACACGGGAGAAGATTGCCTAACATTCCAATACAACTTGTACAAAATGCGACTGTAATGAGATGGAACCAACCTAAATTGCCGTAGGAATTGTCATGTAGGATTATACCCATTTGAGACAGTATAGCGTCAGCTATTTTTTTAATCTAATATGTGAATTCAAAATTACTAACCTGTCTAAGGGAGGTAAGGTTTTGTTCTGAATGGCAGGTACAAATTTTTCTAACATTTCTGGTGTATACTGGGTTCTGTAAAATCCAATGGTTCCTGGATTGATTTTGATCCAATCAGATAAGTCAATATCAGGTACAATAATATCAGTACTCTTAGATTTTAGAACAATGTTCATTGCTTCCTTGGTGGGATTCTTTGAGGCAGCTATAGAAACTGGTATCATCCAGAGATAGTTTTCAGGAGGGTTTGAGCCATCTGCAGTGAATTTTTTTTGGGTGAGTGTCAGTTTGACACTGTTACCATTTCCTGGAAATAAAAAATAGTTTTATAAATTTTTAAATGTTTCCTGTACAACCACCCTTTTTTTGATTACCCTGTGTGAATGTAAGATAATATATTATGCTTATTTTGCTAATACTAACAGTTTGGTGAAAAATGTAAGTATTATAGCATTGTTTGAAGATAAATAGAATAGTTAGGTAGCCTTATGCAAATATCATTTAACTAAACTAGCACTAGATGGAGTTAAGAAGTTGGTCACGAAACTTCTTAGTATATATTTTTTAAACTTTATTAATTCCGAGAAAATGTAGGAATACATATCTATCTTAAATATACATTTGTCAGTATAAAAATTAGTAATGTACATGAAAATAGTAAATAAATTCCAAAAAACACACATCAAAACATTAACAAATTAACAAAAAAAATCATTAAAAAACCATATTTAAATCGCACATTCTCTTAGCTTTGACTGCCAGTTCTCCCATTAACAGATGGTACCAACCTCCTACTTTATGAAACTTCTTCAGATGCAGAGAAATCATACACATAAGCAGGGGCTTGAATAATTTGTATTTGTACAATTCAATATGAACAATCATCACTAAATTATTATTCCAACTTCTGGGAGTTTTAATTTTCAAATATGAAAGCGGGTTGTGGCAAGACAATAATTTGTTGTGTGGAGGTTTCATCATAATAAGAAAATTATACATTGACGAAGAATTGGGAGAACTTTACAAAATTGTTGGTTAAAAAAACAACAAAAAAAAAGAATTTTCTTTATAGATCAATGATTACATAAGTAGATATTCAAAATTGATTTTGAACCAATAGAATAAGTTTTATCCCTGAATAAGCTTTAGGGGATCAAACTCTATAACCATGCAAAATTTGAACTCTCTAGAACAATTTAGATTCTAAAGGCCGTGACATTAAGACATACAGAAACTGGGGTGATAGCATTAGACTTCTTTTTTCACTTACAAAATACTACAAAATCAATGGATTTTTGAAATGAACGATCTTTTTATACCATTTAATGTGTCTTGATCTATCTTGTACTCATTGGAATTTTGAATCTGAAATTAGAGACGAGTTAAAAAAGAAATGAATCTGTTAGTGAGGATAAGCTAATTGAGCATCATTCCATATTTTTTCTGTTATTCCGGTCATGGCAAGGGACTATTGAAATATATAATCAGAATTTTGAAGTATAGTGTGGAGAAGGGTTATTATAATAAAGTGAAAATTGACCTTTTCATTGTTAGATAAACTTTATGTGTATCACATAATGAGTGCCCATTGCATTTGATTGTTCTGGAGTATCTTCTTTATAACAAGCTCCTAACAATATAATGCTGAAGAGCTGACGAATCCTTGGATTCAATATCTAGTGTTTGGATCTCCGAAATAAACTATTTCTCTCACGACCAAGACAACTTTTCAATCCCAGCTCACCTCTAGGTTCATTCACACTCCAATTCTTTCTATAAATCTCATGTTAGTCTGATAAGTTTCGTTGTTTATTATTTGGTTTGTTTCTAATTGACATGTTATTTACATCAGTAAAAAAATAGGATTGTGACTTGTTCTTCTTGATCCGTAAAGTACTGAGACCTAAACATTCTGTGGGTATTTTTTTGTTTTTAGATATGAGATGCGCTGGAGTAGGGGTTTCCTGGTTCGATACAAAGAACCAAATAATAATAATAATAGATTTATTGCCTCTCAAAAATTACATTTTATGGCAAGGGTGCGAGTTATCATTAAACAGGATGAATAAGTGGATATGTGTTAAACCTAATTGTTAATAATGATAATATTAGCCTGATATTACAGGAAACTGGTAAATGATGCATACATAAATATACATACATATGTATTACAAAGCAAAAAAATATTGGGGAAGTACAATCATAAAAACAAGTAGAAAAAGAAACAAATATAGAGAAGTATTAGAGAGTATTATACTGGTGAGCACAGAATAACTTTCATTCAGAAAAAATCGTAGTTTTAGAACTTTCCATAGGTATGTAGCAATGGTTTTAGCTTTATCAACTGAAAGAGTGTCAAGAGTATGGGCCAAAGCAATCATATTTGTTAAAGAATTCAGGAAAGGAGGTGATTTAGCAGAAATGGAATTACATAGTCTTAGCTGTGCAATGGTTATTGTGTACTTGATGGGCATGGTCAAAGAAATATATTTCTGAGGGGAATTATGTAGAATCGGGAAAGAGTTATACATGGTCAGGAATGCTGACCGTTGCAAAAGTAATAGATCAGCCTCATACAGGTTTTCTCTGAATTTCAATAAGAGATATTTCTTCTTGGATTTGATATATTCCAGGAAGAGGTTGTCCCAGATATCATCGGCGTGTATCACCGTAAAAAATGATTTGACCTGCAGTATCCAGTTATATTCTATTCTGCCTGCCTAGTCCGGTGTATGGAATGGGAGTGAAAGAACCCTTTTTAAAAATTGTGTGTGTACTTGTTCGACGATGTCGACATAGCGTAGACCCCAGACAGAAATGCAGTTGGACTTAACACTAAGGACAACAGAGTCAAAGAGACGTAGCCTGATTTGCATTGATTCAACCTTGGTCTTAGCAAGAAGTGGGAGTAATGCAGCAGTAGCTTGCTTAGCTTTGGCATTGGAACCATCAGCCATATCACGAAAAAGGGAAGGCGATTTGAATGAAACGCCAAGATATGTATATGAGTTGGTAGTTTCTATTGGATGTCCATTAAACGAAAAGCGGAAGTCTGTTTTATAGGGACCTCTGGAGAAAACAACAATTTTGGTTTTTGCAGTATTAACTGATAAGACGATTTGAGTAAGTGTAATTCTCCAGAAGCTTGAGTTTTTTAGTTATGTCGGATTGGCTCAGAATATTGATGTCATCGGCATACAAAAGCATTTGAGTTATCTATGTTAATACCACGAGCACCATTGTTCTAAAAAAAGGGCAAATAGTAGCGGACTTAGAACTTCCCCTTGTAAGACTCCTTCAGAAATGGTAAATGTACGAGACAACTCGGCATTTGATTTGACACGCATGATTTCATTTGAGTAAAATGTTCTGAGTAACCTGATCATATAGGAGCTAACACCAAGATGGAAAAGCTTTGATCAGAGGAGTTGGTGATTTACGCTGTCGAAAGCCCTTTTAAAATCAACAAAAATGGCGAATATTTTACGTTTTTTGAAACGGAGGGAGAGGTGAATTACCGAGGACAGTATATAAACATTGTCACTACAACCTCTTTTTTGTCTAAAGCCAGATTGACATTCCGGTAATATGCTAAATGTTTCAGTCCAGCTCACTAGACGGGAATATATTATGTGCATGAAAACTTTGGCGATGCAGTTAACTATAGCTATGCCTCGATAATTAGACGGATCGCTGGTGGGGCCTTTTTTGTGGATCATTTTCAAAATGACTTCAGACCAACTTTTGGGTGGGGACCCAGTGTCTAGAATTGTATTGAAAAATGAGGATAAGAACAAAATCCCGTTATTAGGGAGACTTTTCAGAAACTCAAAGGGAACTTCATAATTTCCGGGGGATTTATTGTTTTTGCAGTTTGCAGTGCATCGTATATATCATGTGTCGTGATTGGGAGATCAAAGTGCGGGTTTCTAGCGTCAAAAAAAAAGTGTGTTGTCTAACACACTTGGCTTATAAATATCTGGGTTTCGAGCTTTATTAATGGCCTTCCAAAAAGTAGCTGAGTTACTAGAATTCGTGAGAGAGATAATCATATTACGTTCATAATCATTCTTCTTGTGAATTAATAATTTCCTATAAGTCTTTTTCAAGTCTAGATATTCAGATTTGAGAACTGGTGGGAAGTTATTAGATTTGCACATTTTAAATTCATGACTTACCTGATGTTTGAGTGCAATACACTCATGATCAAACCACGGTTTGCTTTTGAAAGTGTAGCGACCGGAGGGCTTGAGATTTTTGAGAGAGCTAGAGTGTCACATGCTTCATATATAGTTGTTATTAAGATATTTTGACAATCTTTTATAGTAGGGTTGCCTATTCGACTAATCCAAGGTGAGTTCATCATGTGTAATTTGTAAGGTAATATATCATTTTCAGAGAGTCTGGGAATTTTTGATTTAGGATTAAGAAGGCAGGAGACTGATAAATGATCTGAAATGGAAAACATATTGTCAACGGAGAAACCTTCAATTTTTGACAAAAAAGAATTATCCAAACCAAATCAACAATGCTTTTGCCCATTGCTCCTATAAATGTATACTGACTTGACGGTCAGAGTTACTTCTTCCATTTAGTAGTGTAAAACCATTGCAGTTCATAAAATCAAACAGGGAACGGCCCCTTGGGGTTCGCGTACGATCAAGGCTCAATTTTTGGCTGTATAGATTTGTATTTTCGAATATTTCATGGGAAGAAAAATCAATATCAGAAACCCTGGAGTTCAAGTTGCCCCCCCACTACTATTAGGATATCAGAAATTTTTTCAATGATAAGATGAACTTAATATCTAAGATAGGTTTAAAGTAGACATTACAGATGATAAATTTATAATTAGAATTGGTTTCGATTAGACAAAAGATCCACCAAGGAGACTTATCAATAAGTGTCAGTGAAAAGTTAGGGTTACAGATAATGGAGAGACCACCACTTGCTTGACCAGCTGATTTTTCTTTAATTGCACAAGAACCACAAAATTTAAAAGTGGATAGATGATTTGGAAAATAAGACAGTGCACTAGTCAGCCAAGTTTCGGATAAGCACAGAATATGGATTTGGTCATTGTCAGTAATATATTGTTCCAGATTATTGAAACCTTGACAGTTCCAAAACAAAATTCGAGTGGGTTGCTATTTTTGGCTTATTACATAAGGAATCTTATGAACTTTGAGCCCTTGGTCACGCCTCTTCTTCTCTCAGTCTGTTGCTGGAAAGCTGCACTATTTTTGGAATTCCATGCACATATTTAATGGTAAGATTTTTATCTATTATTGATCTTTCTTGAAGTTCTTGTCGAAGATCAACTTGGTTCAGTTGATGCGATTTGAACTTGATTTTAGGATGCAGATTGGGAAGAATATTTCGAACATTTTTAATTAGACATAGAGCAGCTTCTTGAGATTCCAATACTAAAGATAAGGACGTGGTTTGTCCTTGCTATTAGTGGGTTTACCCAGATCCCAGAACGGATGAGGTTAGCTCTGTTAGGATCCAGTTCAGCAACAGTTTTTTAGTATATTGAAAATCATGCTCTGGAGATTGTTCAGGGATACCCAGAATAATAACATTTTTTCCGCGCTTAAGCCGCTCCAGACTTTCAGCGATAACTTCTTCCTCAGAAAGCAAAGAAGTGGGGGAAGGTCTATTCTCCAAGTACGAAACTCTATCCCAAAGGAGAGAGTTCTCATCACGTAGTGAGGATATGTCTTGGCGACAAGCTGCTAGATCATTTCTGAGGTCGGCTATTGTGCTATTGATAGTCGATAGTTGGCACATAAGGGCGTTGAATTGCATATTGCTAAGTGGAATTGTATCAGTTGAGAGGGAACTTGGGACACAAAACGGACAACGCAGGCGTCTGAGGAGAGCGGTACGTCATCAGCACCACCTGATGCTGAACGAGCACACCTCTTGTGGAATATACGCTGGCACTGAAAGCACTTGATTTGAGCGTCGATATCGGATAGATCGACATTGCAAGCAAGGCATGTACTCGGCATACCTGATGGGTATTTATGATAATACGAATGGACAAAAAATGTACTCCCTTATCCGTTTATAGGAGGTGTGATGCGATGAGGTAGCGGAGATAATAAAAATTAACAGACTTACTGTTGGTGAATTGAAAACACCGAGAGAGAACTTCAAACACTGTGCATTCACAATAAATTGGAGAGTTCTAAGAGACACACGTCTGTGTGATATGAATGATCGACTCACACTCCAAAGCTCATAACACTCCAAAGCTCATAGTTGTGGTTGATGGTCAAAATAAATGAGACATATATTTTGAGTGTATATTCCTTCTTCTTCGGACATCAGCATCTTCGAAGACAAATGTGGATACATTGCTTAAATCTTATGACCAGAAGTTATACTTATTTGCTGATTACAATTTGACAGCCAATTGGTCAAATTATGAGAACTGGTATTATCCGTGGATGCAAGAAACGTCACTTCTGCTCAAATATTATGTGATAGTTTTGCTTTTCATATCTTATATCAACTCACTGGCATAAAAAATTGTAATGGTATGTTCAATAGGAATAATACAAGGTATTGGGCTCAAGAAAATCCTAGCTTGCTGAAAGAAGGTAATTTTCAAGGAAGATTTGGATTCAACATCTGGGTAGGAATCATAGGGACAAGAATCATTGGACCAATTCTGTTCGACTAGCCTTTGATGGGCCAAATATATCTACAATTCTTAGAGAACGATATTCAAAATAATATCAACGATTTACCTGAGAACATCAGGGAAAATATATTTTTTCAGCAGGATGGTGCAGGACCATATAATGCTAACATTGTTCGGCAATATCTTAGTGATACCTATGGGCAGAGATGATTGGAACAAATGGTCCAATCTGATGGCCAGCCAGGTCGCCCGATTCAACCCCTATTGATTTTTATTTATGGGGTCACAAAATCCAAAGTATACTCAAGGAGACCAACTTCTTTGGAGGACTTGAGAGATAGAGTTGAGCGCGCATTTCAGGAAATTCCTGCTCACGAACTGATAAATGTGATGAGGTGTACAATAAGTAGAACTAGGGATACGGGCAACACTTCGAACATATCATTGGTAATTAATAAATAAATGAATTTTCGATGGTTGTGAAACTCTTCTATTGTGAGTAATAATTTGTACATTGAATGTTTCACTGTTTCAGTCGTTAGATTTATTTAAACAGTTTGATTATATTAAAGTTATCTTTTCTGTAATGGGTTTTTGATCATTACATATTGTCAAGTCGATTATTTTTGGTAATTCATTCTTACCATTCTGAAGTAAAGTTTGAAAGAATGAATAGATGTCATGTTACCTAACAAATTTTTCAGATTAATTTCATTTTGTTAGATGACTCTCTGCGTTTTAACAAAAAGAAAGTGGTATATAATGTATATCGATGAATTGGTAATTAAATTCTCTATCGAATGGCAAGATGGCCCTCGGTAGGTACCATTTGAAAAAAACGTTTTTTTCGTTAAGTATGCGTTCAGAAAATTCCAATTCTTGTTGTAGGATTTGTTATTGATTTTATCGATGGAATGAAATCGATGAAAATGACTTACTATGAGTTACTGATGTAAATTAGTATAGATTTTAACCTAATCCTGGGCTGAAAAAAAAGTAGTTTTTTTCAATTGTACAATAAAAATTTGGCAACACTGTCGTATGTAATTTGAGCCGTAAAACCCGAAAAACATCAAACATGGTGTTTCATTTGAAAAATCGAAGTTGGTGGCTATTTTGGCGAAACCGGAAGTCGGCCATTTTGTTTTCATATGTCTGTCAATCCGTAATTGTGTCTCATATCTATGTACAAAATTTCATCCAAATCAGTTGATAAGTGAAGGAGATATAGGCATGGCCCTAGTCCCATTGTCACCCGGAATATAATATATAGAACCTGTAAATAGTGGGATTTTGCAGCAAATAAAAGAGAACTCTTTAAAGGTGGTCCAAGCTTTCGGAAATTTTATTAATTATTTCCATCATCAGGGAAACTACAAAGGTGTAAAAATTATAGTTAGTTTAAAAAAAAAATAGGTTGAAAATGACTTACATCTTTGGTGAGAATGATTATAGAAACGATTTTAGCGCTTCACAAAAGTGATTGCAGATTACATCCAGAAAGATGCGCTTTAGCAGATCATGTGGACAAGTTTGACCACCACATGAATTATGAATTCACGAAGGTCCTTAGCTAGTGAATCACATTCAACAAAAAGATCCTTTCTAGAAATGGCCTATGTTTTTGAAGATAATAACTGCATCAATAAAAAAACAGATATTAATCATCTCAGTGAAATGTATTCATATCTTTTGACGTTGGATAAAAAGTTTTTCAATAACAACTTCACAATTAATTTTTCCAATCTTTAATAAAACAAAATTTATATTGGCAACAGCACACAGTTGGCATCACTGTTTTCAGTCTCATTTCAGTTTTGCCTGTCAGATGTCATGTCAACTACCTGTCAGATGTCAGAAGTACCTAACCTGTACTTGACACTTCTGCCCACGATTCGATGCTTGATGCAGTGTTGCCAATCTGCGTGTAATTACACGATTTTCGGGTATTTTCCTGCTTTGCGTGTATTCTTGTGGGTATTTTAATTTTGCGGGTAAAATTCGGGTATTTCCTTCCATTTTCATCTCATGTGAATTATTTACTGTTTTGATGTTTTGTGGAAGTGAGGCCACTACCACGAAACTTAAAAGGTACAGCTACAGCTTTATAGATATATCATTTCATATGTTTAAAGTCTGTGTATATGTTTTAACTTTTGTGTGTTATGTTTCTATATGAGTGATGATAAATAACTGTGTTTCAAATTATATACATATATATATATATATATATATATATATAAATTTTGTTATGGAGAATTACTTGTTTTATTTATGTTTGAACAATAAATATTTTATTGCAATGTTTTTGTCCTATTTTTACATTTAATACCCTGAAGAATAACTCAATTTCTAATTTTAGTCTTCACACAGAAGATTTTTATAGTAATTGGCGCCGAACGAAAAGATTATCCGCCCAGCTCAATTGAAAGTTGCCTGAAAACGACTCTGTTACTATGTCATTGATAATGCATTTTGTTGACCATCCTTATTCTAGAGTAACTGATATCCATGTTTTAGTATTGACAGGTATGCCAATAGTACCGATTAGTTCTTCCAGAATGAAAATAATGGCCAATAAAACGCAGGTCATCTCGATTGTTCCGACTGATCGTTCTTAAGTTTTTAACAACCTACCCGCCAGAGGCGTAAAGGAGAAAACCTTAGATCATATATGCTATGATATATGATCTAAGGAGAAAACGTATAACCGAAACGCTTCATAATTGTAAGCGGGTAAAATGCGGGTATTTTGAAATTCCCGTGGGTAAAATCGGGTATTTTGGGTCAAAGTAGCGTGCACTTTGTTGATTTGTCATTGGCAACACTGGCTTGATGTTTGACGAGTTCGGACGTGTGTCAGCAATCGGCGAAAACATAAAAAAGCAAACTACAATTGGGATCAGTGATTACTAACCACTCCTATGTTAAATAATCCCCTTTCCTACTTTTGGTGAGTTAGTTAAAAAAACAAATTAGGGGTAGCATAAAGAGCGAAGGAATTATGTTTGGTTCAGGGGGGGGGGAAGGGGACGACCGACGAAAATGTTCTGGATAAGCAAATGGACGACGATAACCTTGAAACGGACGTGCAAAAAACAACAAACCAGGTAAATGATAATGAAAACCCTAGTGATGTGCCTAGACAAAAAACCTTCGAACAACGTTTTTATAAAAGAGGAGACAGTCCAGGTGGGTAGATATGATCATTTGAAAATCGCTACAGAAATTTTCGACCTTCAATTGAGAGAAAAATTAAGGGGATCAACAAACTTGGGGTGGAATTTTGTACCCCAGAATCAGCAAACAAATTTGTGAATAACGAGAGTCTGAAAAATAGAGGGTATATCATGTATATTCCACAAAATTATGTCACTTGTATTATAGTTGTTACTTATTATTATGTTCATACTGTAGATGTTTAGAATTAAAGACAAATGAGAACTGTCACTGTCACGACATAACACATGTAGTAAAATAAAGACTTTTCATCTGGAATTATATATTGAATAAATACCAATAAGTATTTAAAATAATACATGGTGTCAGGTCGGTCACAATCAGTGGAAATCTAAGAAAGTTATGGAATTCAACAAACCTGAACCTTTGGTACTTGAAGATGGAAATGTTAGTCAGAACTGGAAAAGATTCGTTCAACGATTCGAATTGTTCATGGAAGCTACGGATTTAGATGCCAAGCCAGAGAAAAAGAAAATAGCAGTATTCCTCAATTTAATTGGTGATCATGGACTTGAACTTCACAATTCATTCACATATGATGTTGTACCCGAAAAAAGAACTTTGGAAATGATAAAGTTGAAATTTGAAGCATATTGTTCGCCCAAGAAAAATGTTATATTTGAGAGATTTCTTTTTAACAATATAATACAAAAAGAAGGTCAGCCTTTTGATAATTTCTTGACAGAATTCAAAAACTATCAAATCCACGAGTACAAAGACCAAGATTGTATGTTGAGAGATCGAATTGTCACCGGAGTATTTGACAAGTCAATTCAGGAACACCTATTGAGAGAGCCAAATTTAACTTTGGAGAAAGCGATTGATCATTGCAGAGCGAAGGAAACAAGTTCATTCCAATCGAAAACGCCATGGGAAAAAATAATGAACATCAATGAAGTAAAACCAAACAAGCAAGTTGTTAGAAAATATAAAATAAGGAAGCCAAATTGTGATTATTGTGGTTACGAACACGAGCCTAGGAAATGTCCAGCTTTTGGAAAAACGTGTGCAAAGTGCAGAGGAAGAAATCACTTTTCCAGTGTTTGCAAAACAAGATAGTCCAGGATAATAAACAGAGGAATATCAATGAAGTTTTGGTTACAGGATATGAGAATGCGAATCGGACAATGAAATATATATAGATGCTGTGTCGAAAAATATGAAGCCAATGGAGCATACTGTTGGTAGTATAACTGTTTGGACAGAAGAGGTGAAAATCAATGACAAAATTATCACCTTCAAGCTTGATTCTGGCTGAAGTTAATATACTATCCTTGAATCAACTGGATTTTTAGGAAGCAAGTTGAAGAATGCCATCAAACCGAATCAAATGACATTGGTAGCATATGGTAGTGAAAGTTTTAAATTAAGCCTCTTGGTGAGATAGAACTTTTTTGCACTGTTAAAAAAATGGAACCCCTTATATCATTCATTGTAGTTGATACAATGAATCAAACACCTCTTCTAGGTTTACCAGGGTGTATAAAATTGAATTTGATTAAAAAAGTCGATACAGTTTATTAACCAAAGTACCGTTCATTTGAGGATAGTCTTCGAATCTATTCTGTTGTTTTGAGGGATGTGGGAAGTATTCAAAACATCACATTACTTTGAAAGAAAATGCTATACGCGTGTTGTTTCTTGTAGGGGTTCCACATGCTTTACTAGATAGACTTAAAAGTAAATTGGACCAGTTTGAGTCTCAGGATATGAAAAGGAAGGTTGATAAACCAACAGAATGGGTTAAACCTTTGGTCAATGTGGAAAAACCAAATAAGGAATTGAGATTGTGATTGGAGCCAATGTATTTGAATTCTACAATAAAACGAGAACATTTTCCCATACCAACACTTGATGAGATATCTTCAAAATTACTTGGAAAAAATATTTTCAGTATTGGACATGAAGGATGGGTATCTACAGATTGAATTAGATGAAAGTAGTGCTGATTTATGTACATTTGCTACACCTTTTGGAAGATATCAATATCTTCGTCTTCCTTTGGAATCTGTTCGGCTCCTGAAGTATTTCAAAAGAAAAATCAGGAAATTTTGGTGATATTCAAGGGGTAGGCTTATACTTTGATGATTTGATTATTACAGGGCTAATGAGGAGGAACATGATGCAAATTTGAGATTGGTTTTAGAAAAGCATTAAAATATAATGTTAAATTCAACAAATCAAAAGTACAATTCAAACAAAAAGTGTTAAATTCATGGGTCAGATTTTTTCTGAAGAAGGTGTGAAGCCAAATCTTAATTATGTGAAAGCCATTACAGATATGCCTGATCCAAATAATAAATCTGACCTGATGCGATTCTTAGGAATGGTGAAATTTGTAGGAAAATTTATACCTAATTTGTCTCAAATTTCAGCACCACTAAGAGCATTTGACTAGAAATGATGTTGGATGGAGTTGGTCTGAGGAACACAAACAGGTGGTAATGAAACTAAAATATTTATTGTGTAAAGCCCCTGTACTATCTATTTTCAATCCAAATGAGCCTGTGGAAATTGAGACGGACGCATCCAAGGATGGCCTTGGATGTTGTTTGCTTCAAAATGGGCATCCAGTAGCATTTGCATCAAGGAGTTTGAATTCCTCGGAGCAAAAATATGCTCAGATTGAAAAAGAAGCATTGGCGATCGTTTTGCTTATACAAAATTCCAATTATTTCATTTAACGGCCTCCAAAAAATTAAAATAAATTCCGATCATAAGCCATTAGAATCAATTTTTCGAAAAGACTTACATTCAATATCACCCCGTATACAAAGAATGTTGCTTAGGCTCTTGAATTATAGCATACAAGTATGTTATAAGCCAGGAAAGTATTTATATATTTCGGATACACTTTCAAGAGCTTACCTCAAAGAACAAGGGCTTAAATCAGATTCTGAATTTGAATATGCTGTTCACTCCTTATGTAATAATTTGCCCATGTCTTCTGAACGAAAAAATCAGTTCATACGTGCTACTGAGTCAGATGCAGAATTGAAGGAAATTGTTGATTTTCATGTCAGGGGATGGCCTGATAAAAAAAATATACCAAACAACATCAAGCATTACTTCAAACTGAAAGAGAATATTTCATTCAGCAATGGGCTCCTATTCTTAGATAAAAAGTTGATTGTTCCAGAATGTTTACGTGATGAGATGATACGTTCAATTCATGAGGGACATTTTGGTATAGAAAAATCGAAGTCTAGAGCTCGGAAAATATTTTATTGGCCAAATTTAGATTCTGATATAGAAAAATACATTAAAAAATGTAGAGTGTGTGAAAAATTTGCTAGGAAAAATCGAAAAGAGGAATTACTCCCATTTGAAGTTCCTAAACGACCTTGTAGCGACTAGGAACTGATATATTTTCATATGAAACAAATCTTTTTTTGGTAGTATCGATTCCTATTCCAATTGGTTGGAACTTGTTCGATTAGAAAATAAATCGGCTTTGGCGGTTATAAATAACCTGAAATCATTATTCTCTAGATTTGGTAGCCCTGATATTGTAGTTTGTGATAATGTTCCATTCAACAGTTATGTTTTTAAGCAATTCGCAATAGAATGGAATTTTGAAATAAAAACGAAAGCCCTTATTATCCTCGATACAAATGGGTTGGCTGAAAAAGGTGTGTCTTTAGGTAAAACATTATCAAAAAGTGCATTGAAGAAAATGGGGATATTGAGTCTTCATTATTGGTTTATCGAAATACTCCTTTAAAAATATGGATTACACTCCTTCTCAATTGCTGATGAGTCGTTTATGTAAAACTAAAGTGCCCACATCTGAGGATTTATTACAACCTTCCTTTGTGAGAATGTCCAAAATAAGCTCATTAAGAAACAACAGAATGGTGCATATTACTATAATAGATCAGCTAAATCTTTGAACCCATTGAACCAAATTCGAATGTTACAATATATAATCATATAAAAAACATTTGGGAACCTGGGAAGATATTGAATTCACATGAAGCACCTAGGTCATACAAGGTAAGGACTGCTGAAGGTAATGTAATAAGAAGAAATAGAATAGATTTGAGAAAATCCCCAAATGACATCCTTGAGAATGATGTAGAAACAATTATTATGCCATCTACATCCACAGCCACAGGGTGTAAAACACAAAATGATATAACAGAAAGCTCTTTATCGGAGCCACCTACTAGTTCCTCAGTTATATCAGAGTCTCGTGATTGTTCTATCAATTCTTCATCACCTAGTTCGAGATTATCTACTGATTGTGGTAAAAAAGAATCCATTGGGAATTCAAATTATCCCTACACAACAAGATCAGGTAGGGTTGTTAGAAAGCCTATCAAATTTAGTTTTTGATTTTAGGAAAGAGGAAAGATGTATTATAGTTGTTACTTATTATTATGTTCATACTGTAGATGTTTAGAATTAAAGACAAATGAGAACTGTCACTGTCACGACATAACACATGTAGTAAAATAAAGACTTTTCATCTGGAATTATATATTGAATAAATACCAATAAGCATTTAAAATAATACAAATTATGTCACTTGCAAAGATATAAGGTAAACCACCCAGTCTTCGACACCTAGCCAGTCATCGACACTTTCAAATTCATTCTACTAAAATAAGAAAAGTTTTACTTCAAAGTATATGTTCTGCAAATAGTTGGATTCCTTGATATATGTGGCAACTGAACACCACATTTTGTGCCATTCTTAGCCGCCATTCCATCATAGTATGTGGATGAAGTCAACAGGTGCATCATTTGATTATAATTGTGCCCATTGTTAGAGATATTCTTAAGGTAAGGATATAAAAAAATATTTATTATGACCTTTATTTCGTATGAACTATACATTTCCTATATTTCTACCCAATCAATATGCTGATAAGGGAGAAATATCAAATCTAACGTAACCAATAAATGTTTTTACTGAAAAAAACCCAAGTGTCAATTACTGGTAAACGAAAAATCGTGTTGAACCAGTTATTGACACATGTGTCAAACACTAGAATACCAATATTTTTGGGGTTGTGAGTTGCTTGTAGATCTCCGTCAAAAGGTGGTTTTAATATATAATTTTCATTTTCTAAAACCTACAATGTCCAGTTATCGACAGTAGTGTCAATTACTGGACAATAACATGTCAATAATTGGGTTGAACACTTTTCATGGGGCATACCCCAAAAAAAAAACCGGAGCAAATGGCTGCAGCTCTTGGAGCTCTTGAGAGGGGAATACATGTTTCTGCTGCAGCTAAAGAGTTCAATGTACCAAGAATAACACTTCTTTATAAATGGAAAGAAAAGAGTCCAAGAGAATGCTCAATGGGACCATCAACTACTTTAACCGCAATGGAGGAAAATATTCTAGTACAGTGGATAATCGCGATTTCGAAACTTCATTATCCAATAACAAAAGACCAGCTGTTAGACAGTGTGGAGTATATCATAAAAGAATCAAACAGGAAAATCTATACCTTGGACGTTCCGCCCCTTTAAAAGAGCGTTATTTTGGCCTGAACCTGAAGAATCTACAAGGAAGAGGAGATGCAAAGAAAAACACCTTCTGAAATCACATCTGATGCTTGGCAGAAATATCATTCTAGAAAAGAAAATGAGAAGAAAAAAAGCAAGAGGAAAAAGAACAGAAAGCTAGGGTAAGAGCGGAGAAGCAAGGAAAAAGGAAAGGCGAAAATTGACTCGGAAAGTTCGGATGAAGAAGACAGTTTGGATGATGTGACTAATATCAGAAGAAAAAGAATATTGCGAGCTTGGCTGGAATGAACAATGTGTCCGCTGGAGACTATGTCTTAGTGAAATTCTTTGGAGGAAAAAGAAAAAAAAACTCAATATCGTTATGTTTGTGTTGTTCAAAATGTACTACATAAAGAAAATGAGATTGAAGTTATGTCAATGAAAGTATCCAATACTGAAAAAGATGTTTTCAGAGTAGATGAAAGTGATGTGTCATTGGTGGAAATGTCGGCGATAATTGGAAAATTGCCATCACCTGAAATCCTTGTAGTTGGAGACAGGGTGAAATATCAATTCCCAAAACCAGTTGACGTCTTTGAGAGCAAGTAGGGATTCTTTTCATTTTATTATGACCTGACCTCAATTCCTACTTACTTTTTTATTATATTCTTGCTTACTTAAGGAAGTTTAATCTCAATCAATTGTTTATTTTTCACACTACTCAAGTGGAATTCATATATTCATATATGTACATGTATTGAAATGAATAAATTTTTATACTGTCAAACACTGGGTGTCAATTACTGGGTAGCCTCGAAACTTGTTCTGTCAATAACTGGTACAAAAAACGACCAATACTTTAATTTTTTTACAAATATAATTTTATGATTCCCAGCCATTTTCATTAGTAGAAGTGGAGAAGGACAAGTTAAGACATCATCTGGAATAAACAGAACAAAATTATGACTTTTTTTTATCCTGTCATAAAAAAAAACTGAATTTTTTGTTCTAAAGGTGTCAATTATTGGGTGGTTTACCTTAATCAGAAATGTTTCTAAGTATTTGTCCATTGATAGAATCAAGGCTGTAACTCAGAGCCCATTTCAGATTTTGGATGCAAAACGTTTAAATAGAAGAGTAGTAAAAGAAGAAAAAACAGTAGAATATGTAACTACCTCCACTTTGCTTGTAACATTTGAAGGGGTTATCCTCCCAAGATATGTGACAATGAGTTACTTGTCCATGCCAGTCATACCTTATATCCAACCAGTAATGCCATGTTTCTCCTGCCTTGAATTTGGGCACACCAAACGTCAATGCAGAAGCACTAATTCTAAATGTCACAATTGTAGTACTGCCCATGAACGTGAGGTGATTTGCACCAAAAAATGTAAATTTTGCCATAGTATCAACACAATTCACTATACAAAAAATGTCCTGAATACGAAAGACAAAAAGAGATCAAACGTTTAATGGCATATGAAAACATTAGTTATTTTGATGCAAAAGAGTTGGCACCGAAAATGTATGATGCTGGAATCGATGAAGCACCGCAAGCTCACGAATCCAGATCAAACTTTAAATCTAATATCACAGTGGTCCCCCAGGATTTTCCTAGATTAAGGAATATTCCGACAATCGATAACAATGCTACTAGTATTCAACAAAGACTCTCGGTAGCCAAGAATCGTAATTTACAAACCAAAAGGTCTTATAGGGAGGTGGCCAAATCCACACCAAAGAAAATATTAATGTCAGAATCAGGTTTTAGAGGTTTTGAATCCACTTCTCAAGAAATAAACACATCCCCTTCAACATCCAAACAATCTAATGACAAACCTAGGTCAATCTACAATTTTCATTCACAGCCCCACACTCCCATAACTAGACAAGGAACAATTTTATCAAAGCCTTTTAGTGCATCGCAAACATATAATCAGCCTAACAATAGTGCCTCGTATAATAGATCAAATGACGACAGAGTAAAAGAATTTTACAATAACTTTATGCAATTTCCAGAAGATTTCAGGTTAAAGCTTAGAGAGTTGATAAACACAAGCTACCAGCTTTCTAAGCTACCTACCGATATTGATAGTGTAGGTTCAAACTCAACTTAAATAGTACATTCAACCACTAATACATACTAATTATAGGTAAAAAAAAAACAAAAAAAATGGCTACAATTTTTTTTAAAATTATACAATGGAACATTAGAAGCGTTAATTCTAATAGAAGCAATCTTATAAATCAAATCAAAATATACTTTATTGTCTAAGATAGTTTCTTGTTGACAAAGCTTTGTGAAAGGGACATAAACAATTATTAATAATTAATAATAAAAATACTTACTCATAAATACAAATATATACATCACATATACAAACACAACTAATAACACTTCCAAAACATGGTAAAATGTTATTAGTTGATTGTCATACTACTCGTTAAAATTTTAACAATACTCAACAATTAAACATTACATTTAGACATATAAACTACATTCAGTAGTCAGAGGAATTACAATATAATAAAATAAATAAATGGGTGTACAGTGCTAGTCATACATAATCTAACTAAGGTTGTCAGTATAGAATTCCTGCAGGTTGTAATATGCCTTTTTGAGAAGGATATTCTTAATTGAATTTCTAAATGGTGCGAGATTTACTGTGTTCTTGAGAATGCCAGGTAGGTGGTTATAAATCTTCCTACTCTCAAATATAAGGCAATTTTTTGTCAAAGATGATGTTGGTATGGGCATACTAATATTATTGTGTTGACGGGTAAAATAACAGGGTCTATTCTTTGGCTCTTTTGATTTTGTTTTATGTATTAAGCACACTGTTTCAAGAATAAATATACAAGTTAGCGTTAAAATTCGATGTTCAATAAAAAGAGGCTTACAATGAACCCTTGAACGACATTTACAAAAGTACCTCAATGCTCTCTTTTGAAGTACAAATATTGAGTTCATCAACTGGTTAGAGCAGGAACCCCAGAAGGAGATGCCATATCTTATGTGAGATTCAATCAGTGAGAAGACGCTATTCTGCCTGAATTGAGGCCAAGTTCATTGGTAATGACTCGAACAGCATAACAGCCTGATGCTAATGTTTTACTCAGTTTTTTTATGTGCGCTTCAAATTTCAATTTGTCATCTAGGTATAAACCTAGAAATTTGGTGTGGGGTTGGCTAGTTACCCTCTGATTGCCTAAAGCTAGGTTATCAAAGTTGAATTTGAAGGTTAGTATACTTGTTTTCTCAATGTTGAAGCACAGCAAGTTGGAGTCACACCATTGTTTAACTTTCTCCAAATCAGAAGTGATATTTTCTTTCAAGAGTTCAACATTTTTTCCGTGCCACATTATTGTGGTGTCGTCTGCAAACATGGTGAATTTTCCGGAAATGTTGATATTACCAAGATCATTTAAATAAATAAGAAAAAGAATTGGTCCTAATACCGAGCCCTGGGGAACACCATAATCAATATTTGAAGGGTTCGACAATTTATTATTACATTTTACCATCTGAATTCGGTTAGAGAGATACGATTTTAGCCAGTTATAAGCTACACCTCTGATTCCATAGCAATCCAGCTTCTGGAGCAGTATTCCGTGATTCACACAATCGAATGCTTTGGAAAAATCACAAAACACTGCTCCAACAGCTTCACCGGTATTCAATTCTGTTTAAACTGCCTTCAACAGGTTGAAAATAGCATCATTGGTGCTTTTATTGGGTTGGAACCCAAATTGAGAGGACGAAAATATATGATGTCGATTTAAGAATGATACTAATCTTTTCTTAACTAGCTTCTCAATTATTTTCGAGAGGGTTGACAGTAGTGCGATTGGCCTAAAGTTCGAGGGTTCTTCGAGTTGACCACCTTTATGCAGTGGAATTATAATAGCAGTTTTTAAGCAAGTAGGGAATTCACCTGTCATAAATGAAATGTTAATTGCTTTGACTAATACATGCAACGCCTCATCTGGCAAATTTTGTAATATTTTCACTGATATTTCATCCAACCCACAAGATTTTTTATTTTTCATTTGGTTAAAGATCGATTTGAGTTCGTCAATGTCAGTGTTATATAAGTAAAAGCTATCTGATATGGATATATGTTTGAGATAATGCAAGGGGTCAGTCATTGGTACTATGTCTAGGGTCAGTTTTTTAGCTACTGTACAATAAAATTCATTAAGTTTGTTTGGTTCAATATTCATATGGGAGGGGAGATGAGTACTTTTGCCCCTTAGGTTGTTTATTATAGACCAGTTTTCGCACATTTTATTTTTTGCATTCTCTATTCTGTGTTTGTAGTAGTTTTCCTTAGCAGCTTTTATTACGACTTTATAGATACGTCTATAATTATAGAAGTAGAGTAAAAACCACTCATTAGTGGTGTGCTTTCTTATTATGTTCAATGACCTAAGGTTTGCAGCCGATTTTTTGATTCCTAGGGATATCCATGTTTTTTTCTTTATCTTTTATTTTCTGTAGAGGAAAACAATTTTGAAAGGCAAGCAGAAGAGTTTTGTGAAATGCATTGAAGGGTTCAGGGGAATTCAGAACTGGCAACCAGTTTATTGTAGAAGATAATTCATTGAATTTGTCAAAATTCGCTCTACTGAAGATTCTGCCAAACCTGTGCCTCTTTTTCTTCGGGATCTCATTTATTAGGAAGGAGGTGTAGATTGCCTCATGGTCAGAGAATCCTGCATGAATGACAGTGCAATCAATACTTTTACTATCAAGGTTGAAACAGACATAGTCTATGACAGTTGATGAGTGTGAGGAGATTCGGGTAGGATTTGATACATGCATAGTCTGATTGAAAGAAGTTAACAGATTTTTCAGAGTGAGTGTAACTGGGGATTGCTCATTCGAGAAATCTATATTGAGATCGCCGGCTATAATTAATTTCGAGTTGATGGGTAATTGTGTAAGAATAGATTCAAAATTATTGAAGAATATGTTCAAATCTGAGTTTGGAGTCCTATACATGCAAATTATATATAGATTATTGGCCCTATTGTATACCAAGGAAAACTCGAAAGTATGCTCTACAATTAAACTATCATAATTAGTTATATTTTCCAATACGAATGTATTGGAGAAGTTATTTTTTATTAATATCAGCGTTCCACCATTGTTTAAAGTTTTTCTGCAATATAGGAACATAATAGGGTTCATTTTCTTTAAGTCAGTGCTCTGTTATTAGAATTAATTCTGGTAATTCCTGATTTTCAATAAATAAATTTAATTCGAGATGAACAACCACATATTATCTTACTAAACGAAACTCTTCTGAAACCCAACTATACATTTTTTATAAAAAATCACAATATTGTAAGCATGGATAGACAAGATATTTTGGAGAACACCAATAAAGATCATGGCGGAGGTATAGCAACCCTTGTCAGGAGGGACATAAAATTCGAACAGGTCCACGTACCTATGAGATAGCAAACAAAAGATTTTCAGATCATCATTGTGAAATATAATAACATAAACATTATGAATATTTATTCAACGCTTCAGAATAAATTATCTACCCAATGTTTTGACCAAATTATGAAAAATCTTGAAGGCCTTTCGATCTTAATGGGAGATTTCAACTCCCATCATCTTTTATGGGGAATCTCTCACTGTGACAGAAACGGGAAGTAATCGAAATGATTTCAAATCACACTTTTGTTATACTAAATGATGGGACGCCAACACGTTTATCAAATCCGAATGAAAACCCCAGTCCTCTTGACTGAACATTAGTGTCTAGTCAACTAGCACACAGAACATCATGGGAGGTACTGAAAGACTGTGGCAACAGCGATCATTTTCCTACAGTTTGCCAACTCAACAGAGGTAAACCGGTTTCACAAACAAATACAAATAATAATACAATAGTCAAACGATTGTACAATAAAGCTGATTGGGAATTATATCATAGGGAAATAATACTGTCATGTCAGGATAACTTAGATAACATGAACTATGGTGCATTGGTTGGTGTGATCAACGATGCTGCTGATATTGCAATACCACAAAAAATAAATAGCGATATAAATTATTCCAAAAAAGTAGAATGTCCCTGGTGGGATGCAGAGTGCTCAAATAAAATCAAAGAACGCAAAAACGCAATAAATTTGTTGAAAATCAACCCCACAATTGAAAATTACCTACTTGCTAAGAGAACAATTGCAGTAAGCAGAAAATATCTGAAACAAAAAAAGATATCAAAGTTTATGAGTTTCTGTTCCTCCTTGAACAGGGAATCTAATCCTTCACATGTGTGGAGGGCTGTTAGAAAATCCAGTTCAATTCATCAAGGAAAACCTATTAAGACCCTCCCAGATCGAAATATATGTCTAAATATTTTGGATGACTTATCAGTACGCCATATTGACCCGGAATTTCACCTAACAGTAGCAAATGACTCAAAACCATTCAATATCAAGGAACTAAGTAACGTCCTAACACATAGAAAACAGTTAGCACCAGGCATAGACAACATAACCTATAACAAGATAAAAAAACCTACCACTTTCGGTTAAATTCAAAATGTTGAAATTTTCAACAACTGCTTAGAGGGGGGAGAAATTCCTCACCAATGGAGGGAATATCTAATTGTTGCGTTCGTCAAACCTAACAGAGACTCACTTTTAGTAAATAGCTACAGAGCCATCGTTTTAGCTTCATGTATAGGCACGGTGTTAGAAAACATGATAAAGAATAGACTGGAATGGTTTGCGGAAAATACACAAATATTCTCCCCACACCAAACGGGATTCAGAAAAGGAATGAGCACCTACAATAATGTTGCACAATTAGTCATGTACACACAACTAGCGTTTAGTAATGAGGAAGGGGTATTGGCGGTATTTTTAGACATTAAAGCTGCTTACGATCACGTTGATATTAGTATATTATATAAGTATCTCAGAGAAATGGAAACCACAAAATTAGCCAATCTTATTGCTAGGTTACTCGGGAATAGACAAACATTCATTAAAGACAGTGATGAAAACATCTGGGGCCCTAGGCTTCTAACAACGGGTATCCCACAAGGATCCCCATTGAGTCCACTATTGTTCAATATATACATTAGATCATTGTACGAAGCCATACCAGACGATTTCATTCTACTGTCCTATGCGGATGACCTCACACTTCTTGTTAAGGGTAAGAATATTCAAAGTATGAGCAAAGTAATGAACGAAACCCTCAACAAAATCGCAATATGGATGCAAAAAGATAATTTTGAAATATCGGTGGAAAAAAGCGAAAGCATTTGGCTTACCAAAGACAACAGATCACGAAATGCAATTCCTCCTTTACCGTTATTTTATAAGGACCAAAATATTCCATATAAAAGTCATGTTAAGTACCTTGGGTTCTACATCACTCAAAATTTCAACTGGGGCATGCACATAGACCACATCAAATCTAAAGCGCTCAAAGGAATTAACATACAGCAACCCTGCAAATGGCTTATAATGGACTCGTTAAATCTCATTTAGATTATGGATCAATATTCCTTAAACCTTCCCCGATAAATAACCTAAAAGGGTGATTACTGGATGCATGAGATCAACACCAACCAATGCACTATTAGCAGACACTTCAGAAATTTCTCTTGAACACAGGAGACAATGGTTGGCATGGAAATTTATAACGAAGAATTTTTCATATGACAATCACTCACTTATTAACAACCTAACAACTCTAAAACTACACTGTTCACAAAACTCGGGATACTGGTACTGGAAACCACTCCTTACCTTGTAGAGGCAATCAATATGTTGAACCCATACAAAAATGATATTTATCACAATGAAAAATTACCATGTTTTGAATTTGGTTATGACTTACACTATGGTCGGTGGCTATATCAATCTTAATATGAAAAAACAAAACCAGCCTAACGAACTTGTGTTTAAACAGGTTACCCAAAATTTTTCAGACTCCTACACTTTCGTATTTACAGACGCATCCAAAAACAACATCGGCAATACAGAAGAAAAAACGGGGAATTGGAGTATACATACCTAAAATCAATTATTCTTTTTCCTCTCGGGCACCAGATCTTCTCAACATGCAATGCAATGCAGAAATCGCAGCAATTAATTCAGGCATCGGAACTTGTTCACAAAAAAATACCAAAAAATGCATCGTCTTTACAGATTCCCTCTTGCCATTCATAAATTAAAGCAAAACAAGGTTCAAACATCCAATGATTTAATTTCTCTTACCACCAAGCAAATGATTTTCGAATCCAATGAAAATGGGATGGACTATCACCTAGCATGGATACCCGGACACGCAAACATAAGGGAAATGAAAAAGCCGATACACTGGCCTCAATTGGTAGAAATTTAAATGTTCCTCATAAAATTAAACTCAGTAAAAAAGATATATTACCTACTCTGAGGAGACAGATTAAAACCAGATTTGATATTGGAAAAGAACAACCCACGACAAGGGAAAATGGTACTCACAGATACAGGAAAATTTTCCACATATACCATGGTACAAAAAATTCCCATTTATTGACAGGCGACACATCACGACAATTATCAGAATGAGGACAGGGCACTGTCTAACTGGTCCCATCTATATAGAATTGGATGCAGAGAATCTCCACTGTGTGAATGTGGAAAAGTCGAAGACCTCAACCATATGATTCTAGAATGTCCAATAAACCAAATACCTAATGTGAACTTGTACCAAGAATTTCAAAATTTAGGTGTACCAACACCATTATCTATTCAAAGCATACTATATACCATGAGCTTGAAATCAATGCTACTCCTAATTAAATTTTTAAATCATAACAGAACGAAGTTTGGTTTTTTTACAGATCCTTACTCTTTCTATGACCTGGGTGCTTCTAAAACCGAGGCAACATTTCGGGTTTGTGTAATGCTCCGCCGTTGCCCCGGAGAAAAGTCTATTCCTTTGTTGTGCTATCTGTCTCATAACCTCCTTTTCATCTAGTAATTATCTTGACACTTATACTTGGAAAGTTTTGAGTTATTTTTAGAGTTTTTAGACCAAATATATCAAGTTACAGCATCAAGCAGGACAAAGAAAATACGGGCATTTATGGTATCACTTCGAGTGAGACGACCAGAATGCCTAAAGAAGGGTGATTGAGAAAATCACTGAAAACTGGCAGAGTGCCCCTAAGGAGCAGAGCCATAAAACAAGCAAGCAAGCAACTTCTGCCCACATGGGGACAAGATAGTCACTAATAGAAATAGTATATATATATATATATATATATATATATATATATATATATATATATATGTATATATATATATATATATATATATATATATATATATATATATATATAAATGTGAAAGTGGGAAATTGAGAAAGAGAGAAATTATGAAAAAGGAAATTGTGGCATAATGGACAGATTATTAAATTAAAGAAAAAAAGCATCCTCAAGTGGGACTCGAACACACAACCCTATGCTTTCCGGGCATACACTCTTACCACTGAGCTATCGAGGCTATGAGAATCGACACACACTCGTGAACACTTTAATTCCTTAATATAATGTGAGTGTTGGAATGAATCGAAAATCGAACGTACTTATCAATGGCCGTCGAGACCCGGTACCTATTCAACCCAACATCATCATCGAATTGACGATTTCAGTAGAAAATATCTAGGAGGATGATCTCCAACCACTGATAAGATTTAGCCAGATATATATGTGAAAGTGGGAAATTGTTGTCCAAGAGAAATTATGAAAAAGGAAATTGTGGCATAATGGACAGATTAGTAATTAAAGAAAAAAGCATTCTCAAGTGGGACTCGAACCCACAACCCTATGCTTTCCGGGCATACACTCTTACCACTGAGCTATCGAGGCTATGAGAATCGACACACACTCGTGAACACTTTAATTCCTTAATTTAATGTGAATGTTGGAACGAATCGAAAATCGAACGTACTTATCAATGGCCGTCGAGACCCGGTACCTATTCAACCCAACATCATCATCGAATTGACGATTTCAGTAGAAGATATCTAGGAGGATGATCTTATCAGTGGATGGAGATATGACAATATTATCATATTGTGTGAACACCTGTTCCAAGTTACTCCCTATTAAGTTGTCATTTCTACAGTTCAAAAGTAAAAATAAATATTGAAATTTACGTCAGTGCAAATTTCATAAAATAATCTATGAACCTGTGTGATTCCAATGGATAGATCACCTAATTCAAAGAGAAATTTGCATTACTTATTTGCACAAAGGAATGTTATGGTGCATAAAAATATAACAAAAAAGTACAAAGTGAAGAAACTTGGAAAAAACCCCACTGAATAAAAATACCTGTGAAATAGATACTCCATAAATATATGTCAAGATAAGCAGGCAGTGGCGTATCAATTCAAGATAAAATGGAAAAGGTATTTAAATGTTGCAAAAAAAACTTTAATAATCTCTGTTGTATTACGTGTTATGACATATTCCACCTAAGCTGCCTTGACAGAAGAAGCGATTATAAAGAATTAGGTGGTTATAAAATTTACTGCTCAACAAAATGTGAAGAAAAAGATCAAAAAAATAAAAGAAACGAAGAAAATAATATCAAAGAAATAAGAAAGTTGAAAAATGATATAATCCAAAGGGACGAGCTTATGAACAAATTGGGATATGAAAAGGAAGATAAGCTAAACGAACTACAGAAGAAGATACATGTACTAGAGAGGGAAATAAAAGAAAAAGATGCTGCTTATAACAGGGAGAAAAGAAAAACTTTGGATTTTGAATATGATGTAATAGAAACTGATCAAAGGCTTGCCATCATACTGAAACAATTATGAAATTGAACGAGAAAATAAGCAACCTAAGTCACACAAATGACGAATTGCAAACCAAATTGAAAAGTAAGGTGGAAGAATTGACCAAAAAAGATCATGACCTTGGGGAACTGAAGGAAATAAATAAGGGCATAGTTTCCTCAATTAAACTACAAAAAAAGAATAACGAGGATTATATTAGGGAACTTTTTAGACAGATTGAAACTGAGAAGGAAGCTAATATTAAACTGAATGAAGATATTACGGAACTCAACTTACTAAGTCGAAATATGGTTTCCACCATCGTTACTCTTGAAGCAGAATATAATGAATGTGTGCAATCGGCAAAATTATTCAGAATGGAATTAGAGAAAAGAGAACATATTTCTTTAAAGGTCGAAGAAAAAGGAATTGTTGATATACATGGAAGCGAAACTAAACCAAATAAAATCCTATTCATAGCTGGAAGTCATGGAAGACACCTTGTGAATCTTCTTCCCAGTAAACTGCCACACAGTTACCAGTTCCTGTCTATTTTGAAACCTAATGCAACAGATAATGAGTTACTAGAAACAGCCATACATAATAGTGAAAATCTCACAAAAAACGATGTAGTCATATTTTGGCCCAATAAGATAAGTAGTAGTCTAAGGGTGGTCTTTTATAGATAGATTAAATTTTACAAAAACTATTATTATTACTGAGCCATATCGATACGATAAGAGTCATTTAAATAATTGTATATATGATCGTAACATCTCCTTGATAAAGGAACTGCACTATAGTGGCTTACTCTGTTCCCATCTAATTAAAGTAGATACAATCATTGAAGAACAAATTATCATTCCAATGGGATCAGTATTAATAGAGTAGGTAAATGGTTCTTGGGCCAAGCAATCATAAAACTTATAGATTATTTTTGTAGTGACAATCATTCCAATAATGTACCTTACTGTACTAATAATACTGTAGTTTCAACCATGGGAAATAAAAATATTGTTGTTTCAAATACTGAAGATGGAAATAGTGTTGCTTTAATCACTGCCAATGAGAATATTGTGACTCAACAAATAGATTTACCGAATCAAATCACTCCTAGCCAGGGCAATTCTTTTTTAGAAGTTCAAAAAGTGATAGTATCATAGGCATGAAAAAAAATATTATATTTTATGCAAATGCTGCTAGTCTTGTATGCAATTTAAATAATGTTTTAATGAACATACATTGTCATAACCCATTGTTATTATGTATAACCGAGACTCGTATCACTGATGATATTAATCAAAATGAAACAAAAATAGATGGTTTTGATATGTTAAATTGTAAATCTACGAGTAGACACACTGGTGGGGTCAGCATTTATGTTAAGACAGGTTTGGAATACCAACAAGTAATGAACAAATCAATCTATATGAACACGTGGATGTTAGCAGCAAAGGTAAGACTCAGTGACTGGATGTTTAGAGAAAATAGGGAATGAATATTTCCCTATTTTCTCTAAACATCCAGTCACTGAGGAACAAAGTTGACGAACTATTCATACTAGTGGAAAACCAAAAATTTCCTGATTTTGTTACACTAACTGAGCACTAGCTGAGTGAAGAGGAGCCAGTCCACCTACCCAACTACATACCAGTGGCCAGATACAACAGGACAAACTCAATCCATGGTGGAACTATAATCTTCATGAAGGACTCCTTAGTTGACACTCTCAACTTTGTTCATCTTAATAAATTCAATAATATTTTAGAGGAAAAACAGTTCGAAAGTGCAATTATTTTCTCTATTAAGCTTAACATGTACATCCTAAGTATATATAGGGCTCCGTCCTCAGATGTAAACATATTCCTAAACAAACTCGAATTGCTCTTATCACAACTACCAACCCATTCGAATATAGTAATCACAGGCGATTTGAATATAAACTTCTCTGATCCAGAGTCCTTACCTAGCCTCCAACTAATTAATTCTTTAATTCCTATAATTTAAGAATGCATGTAAATGAACCTACTCGATTATCAAAATTCACTGCAACCATCATTGATTACCTTTGCACCACTTCAGAAGAAACTTCATGCTCGGTTGTCCCCTCAGGCCTTTCCGATCACAAAGCTATTCTCGGCTCCATACCGCTCAACATAAAAACTCCTGCACCTAAGTTCAAATATAGTCGTCTATTTAGTACAAATTTTTTTAATAAATTCCACGAGTTTTGCTCAAATAGTCGCTGGCAGGATATTTTCCATTCCATAGATCCCTTTTATACATTTCATACTCTTCTTATAAATAATTTTAATAGGGCTTTTCCAATTCAAAAAATAAAGGTGAAAGATAAGAAACAATGGCTAACAAAGGGAATAAAGACATCCGCAAAAAATTTAAAATTTCTTCACTCAATTAGAAAATTTACCACTGAACCATTCTTTCATAAATACTACAATAGCTACCGCAATTTATATCGAAAAGTATTAAAATCTGCAAAAGATATGTCATGAGAATGAGAATGTCATGTGCTGAGTAGACGTGTTTTTGCTACCTCCAGCAACTTGTCAGTTATCCCTTTTAACACCAGTTTTAGTAAAACGATAAGAAGTTCAAGTGTTAGTTAGTGAAGTTTGTTCTCAAATGAATGCGTAATCAAATTCCCAAACTTGAAGCCTACCCTACTAATTGGTAAAATATATCAATATTTATCTACAACTATCACCGGCCATAATTCGTATTTCAAAGACCAAGGTGGCAAACACAGGCATGCGCGATTGAAATCAACAACTGATAAGAATCTCAACTTCAGTCAGCGTGTCGGCGATCAGCTATTTTCTTTGGTTATCAGTTGTCCTGTAGCAGTAGAGGAAGTACGGTCATGCCGCGGCACAATATGACATCGCTATCTCAGACAAATTTCGAACTACGTTCGCAAAGGAATGCTTCCAATGATTTGTTACACGAGTCCACGATAAAACAAATTATCAAACAAGTATCCGAAAATGTATCTGCTAGTATAGAGTCGAAATTTGACGAACTGCAGCAGACTTTGGGTGTGTTCAAAATGCAAGTTGAACAAAACACTCAGAAAATTAGCCAGCTAGACCAACGTCTCGATCACTTTGAACAATATACTCGCAGATGCTCACTGAGAATTTTCGGAATCGAAAGTTCCTCTAGTGAAAATCTATTGGCAAATATCCATGACCTTTTCAAAAATGTTATAAAAATTAAAGACGTCGCACAGGCCGATATAGAACATACCTACAGAATATCAGATAAGGTGGTACTGGTTAAACTTAAATTTTTTGATATGAAAAAACATATTTTTAAGTCTAAATCTATATTGAAAGGTACTAACTTTTCGATAAAAGAAGATCTTACGCCCCAACGCTATCAATCAGTCATTGCACTGGCTAAAAAATTCGGACAAAAGAATGTCTGGACAATCGACGGGAAAATTCGTGTTATTATCAAAGGTAGGATAATGAAACCCACCATGGATGAGATTCAAGCCCTGATTGGGTAAATGGAAGAAGCACACCAATCGTCATGAAATTTTGAAAACACATTTGATTCAAGTAACATTATTTATGGAGGTCTGAATCTTCACTTATTCTTTACATTGTTTTTGCCACGACATGTTTAACATTTTGATGCTAAATTTTTGTTTTTTGTTTCTGTTTTTATGAAAGTTTCGTTTCCATTTAAATTATTTTTTGGAAACTATGATTCCGCAATCTCTCTTTTTATTTTTATTTCATACGATATAGGTACCAACGTTTTTGTCACTGTATAATGATAAGGTGAAATAATTTATTTGATATTATATTAGGCTGATTCTATGAGTGCATTTGATCGTTTTGCATTTGTTACCTCTTCTTGACTGTAAATATTCTTTCAATAATTAGAATAATATGTTGGAGGTAGGCACATCCATTACTGTGATTATTATTTTTTATTATCATTGTTATTATAAATGTACATGACGTTGTTCATTTGAATCACACTTGGTTGAGTGGAAGAATAGCTATGAGCTAAACTCCGCCAAGTAAAATAAAGTCCATTTATTATTATTATATTATTATATACATTATAAATCAAGAATTGATAAATCCTCCAACAAATCTAAGGAAAGCTGGAGAATAATGAACGACCTTAGAGGAAAACAGAAAATTCCGCTTGAAATCCCATTGAACCCAAATACTCTTAATGTCTATTATTGTACTGTAGCCTCCAAATTAACTGCACACTTGAGCCCCAACAACATTGATCATTACATGTTAAATCTATATGTCGAAGAAACCTTCAATTTTTCTCTAACACATACAATTGAACTGAAAGAAGTCATTAGAGGTATAAAAAATAAAATGGCATCAGGTCAAGATGAACTTTCAATCAACATATTTGCAAACCTTCCAGATTCAGCTCTTGATGTACTGGCTGCTCTCATCAATCATTCACTCGAACAGGGCATCTTTTCCCAATTCTTGAAAAACTCAATTATAATACCACTACATAAAGGAGGAGATCCAGCAGACCCATCAAATTATCGACCAATATCACTTATACCTACCTTGGCTAAGATAATTGAAAAATTAGTTCAGAAGAGAGTTATGGAATTTCTACTTAAAAATAATATCTTGAGCAAGAACCAGTTTGGTTTTCAAAAAGGTTAGAGCACCAATGATGCTATATTTTCCCTTCTTTCAAAAGTTTATGATGAAATTAATCATGGAGAGCTGGCCGCTGCTGTGTTTTGTGACCTTTCAAAGCTTCGACTGTGTTAGTCACGAATTCTGCTACTAAACTAGAATACCATGATTTTAGAGGAACTAGCCTGCAGTGGTTCAAATCATACCTAGAAAATCGCACTCAAATGATAAAAACCAACCACCTCTCCCATGCCCAGACAATTCAATGTGGTGTGCCACAGGGTTCTGTACTTGGGCCAATATTGTTCCTGCTTTATATAAACGACCTTACAAAAATTAATATATCCGGCAAGTATACATTATTTGCACATGACACCACGATATTTTGGCATGACACAAACGAGAATACATTACATCACAATATTCAAAAAGACATTGAATAAATTAAATCCTGGTGTGATGATAACTTGCTTGTCTTCAATGCCTCTAAAACGAATTTACTTACATTCCGCTGCGAGCTCTCTACCCTCAACTTAGGAACTAACACCATTAAAAATGTCTCCTTCACCAAATTCCTCGGACTTCACATCGATAAAAAATTGAAATTTGACGAACATGTTACAAAATTGTGCAAGAAATTGTCCTCCGGATGCTATGCCGTTAGGATAATATCACGTGAGTTGGGTTTTACCGCCGACAAAACGGCATATTTTGCTCTTATTGAATCCCATCTGATATACGGTATAGCATTCTGGGGAGTGTGTAGCAATCAATTATCACAGATGGTGCAAGTTATTCAAAAAAGAGCCATTAGGGCTCTCTGTAAAGTTAAACCGCGTGACTCTTGCAGGGAACTCTTCAAAATCCACAGAATCCTCAGTCACCTCGATTTTCATTTTAGAAAACACTCGTTCTCCTAAAAAATTATAGCTAAAGAATCTACATCTACAACGAAAAAATTTAATTTTCGAAAAATTTAGACTACCATTACCATACCTAAAAGTAATCTTGCTAAAGAATCCATCATCTACAACGGCTAAAAATTTATAATTGCTTACCATTAAACCTAAGAGAAATTGAAGCATTTGCATTATTCAAAAAACAACTAAAAGAACTACTATACATTCATCCTATCTACAACATAGAGGAATTTTTTAGTTGTGAACTCTTTCGTTTATAGTGAACTACACTAGCCCCTTCATTAAGGAATTATTTTAATATGTTTGCATCTTGGGGATGTACCCTCTTATTATTTTACATTTCTTAATTCTTAACTTTTTAAACTATACAAATTTTAAGTAGTCTGTCCCTGTACCATTTTTATTATTGTTTAGTTTTTAATGTTTATTTCTCTGTTTTAATATGTATTTCTTTAACGTCTTTGTCGATAAGACCAGTTGAAGGAAGTACAAGAATTACTAAAGACTCGTCTACATTGATTGATTATGTGTTAATAAGTGATAAAATATAATATACTTATCTCGCTGATAACAAATGAAGTGAAATTGAATTTAAATACAGCAACTGTCAAAAGAAACTTAAAGAATTTTAATAAGCTAGAGTTTCAAAAATCGTTATTTGATCTGGAGTGGGATACAAATAGTACTGATGTGAATAAACTGGCAGACTCATTCGTTAATAATGTTGTAAAAATTCTAGATGAACATGCACCTTGGATAGAATATAGAACATTCAATAACTTCAAACTGAAAGTATGGTTTACAGACGAGATCATGGAACAAATAAAATATAGGGACTTTTTGTATAAAGTGGCTAGGGATTCGGCATTAGAGGAGGACTGGATTAACTATAAGAAAGTTAGAAATGTTGTTACTTCACTGATTAGGCAGGAAACGAAAGAATACTACAAAGAACAAATTGATCAAAACAAAGGAGATGCAAAGGCAATGTGGAGGTCTCTCAAAGAGTTAATAAATAGAAAACCTCAAAACAGGCCTTCTAAAATGAATTTCGGTAATCATTGGGAAGAAAATGACGCAGATATAACAAATTCTTCCAATTCATACTTCATAGAAAGTATATTGGAAATTGTAAGCGACATCAAACCTGTTCACAGCTCTGATTATATCTTGAATGTTTTGCCTCGACACCAAATGACGCTTACCACATTTGAAGCACTCACAATGAATGACCTCAAAATATTAATAAATAGGATGAAGAAAAACGGTTGTGATAAATACGGCATCAACTTGGAAATATTAAAATTAACATTCGAAGTTGCTGGTAATCATATATTATATTTGTGTAGCCACAATTGTGCCTATTGAAAAAGTGTCCAATACAACCTCTTGTTCGGAATTCCGCCCAATTAATACACTTCCTATCTATGAGAAAATATTAGAATTAGTGGTAAAGGATCAGCTACTACAATTTGTAGCAGATAGTAATATACTAGTAAAGGAACAATCAGGATTCAGGCAGGCACATTCGTGTGAAACTGCATTGCATTATTTATTGTCTAAATGGAAAACTGAGATAATCAATAATAAAAAGATCATTATTGTTATATTTTTAGACTTAAAGAGAGCCTTTGAAACTGTAAATATCTCTCTGCTTCTGAGAAAACTCGAGAAATTTGGCATTTTAGGAAAATGCCCTGAAATGGTTTGAAAGCTATCTTTCTGGTAGGTCTAAATAGTTAAATATAATAATACATCTTCTGGCAGCAACGACATACATTATGGAGTCCCTCAAGGAAGTGCTCTAGGGCCAATATTATTCATTTTGTTCATCAATGACATAGTACACAATGTTCAAAATTGCAAAATAAAATTGTTTGCTGATGATACTATGATCTATTGCGAAGGAGATGTAGAGGATGTTCAGAGTACTATATCATTAATAAATCAAGATTTGAGAAATTTGTCCATATGGCTGAATGACAATGGTTTGAAATTGAACATAAATAAAACCAAATACATGGTAATATCAAATAAACATAACTTGAACAAATTGAAAAATGTAACATCCAGCTACCATTTATTTATTGATAATAATGTTATTGAAGAAGCTAAACATTTCAAGTACCTGGGCTTCATGATAGATAATGAACTGAATCTAAAATCACATTGTGAGTATATTAAGAAGAAAATGGCAAGAAAAATTAATTTCCTATATAGATTGAATAATATGGTATCATCTTTTACCAAGTTAACTATATATAAAACCATAATATCTCCTCATCTTGATTTCTGTGGAACATGCATATACCTGATGAATAATGAACAAATTGATACATTACAAAAAGTACAAAATCGAGCTATGAGAGTCATTCTATTATGTAGAAAACGAACATCAATAGCTTACATGTTGGAATCCTTGAATTTATTGAATGTTCGACAGAGAGCTGCTTATAATATGCTCAAGTTTGTGTATAAACTCAAGTCAGGATGCTTACCAACCTATCTAACTGAAGAAATAACTTATCTCCAAGAAATACATAATCACAATACCAGATCACATGCTTCCAATGATTTCTATATTAATATTGCTAATGCTGCTACAAACACAGTGTTCATCAAAGGTTTACAGCTTTACAACTCATTACCAAGAGAATTGAAAGAATACTCGTCATTTAGAGAATTCAAAAGCCAGTGTGTAAAATATATAAAAGGTTTATAACCCATCATTGTAATATCTCTTCTTCTATTATTTAGATTTTATACTGCTAATTTAACTTGTTTGTGCATTGTATTTTATATGTGTTCTTACTTTATTTATGCCATTTTACTTATACTATACTATTTCATTTATACATTTTATATTACAACTATTTCATTTATACTATTTATAATTGAGAGCTGATGCTAATAAAGATTATTATTATTAGTATGGGGCGGATCATATGAGAACACCCTTCATCCACTAAATGTAGTCCAAAATTACATACTAAAAGTTATGTTCAATAGAGGTAAGCTCTTTTCAACCAGTTTATTTTATAATGAAAACATTTTAAATGTCAGATATCTTTATTTCATAACAATTTCAACATTCTACTACAAAAATAGTCAATATCTACAACAAATATCTCATTCTTATAACACAGAGCAAAACATAATGAAAAATAGCAATTCCAATGTTCAAAAAAGACTCCTCGCAAAGATTTGTGAATTATTTGGCACCAAAAGTTTTTAATATACTGCCTCTAGAAATAAGAACACTAGCAATGTGAAACTATTCAATAAACATTGTAAAAAATAATTTGTACAAACTACAATAAGTTTGAAGCTTTGTTATGAAAGCCATTTGTAAACTTAAAAGATACTCAACAAATTTTAGGTTAATTATTCATGTTACCGATTATCATCTACACATTAGAATATATTATAATTATAAAACCGAACAAACACCAGATACTCGCCCTATATCTTAAATTACAATAATCTAGTTAATCGATACTTGCACATACAAGTGTATACACTGAGGTGCAAAAGAAAAAATTAAATGCAACTTATTATTTCCATAGTTTTTATACAAATGTAATAACTGTATATTATGTGAGCAATAAATAAATACATATATCTGTGTATAGTGGGAATAAGCACATAAGTCAATAGGTAATGTGAAACTACATAAGTCTGACTTATATTATTATACCCACCGTATATCATAGCATTTTGACTAATCTGTATATACACAATCATTTTTGACCTATTATTTCGTTATTGACTGTTGTGATTTTACACAGTCATACATTTGCAGTTATTGTTGACGAATATGACTTATTACAAAAATGCGATATTTTGACTTATTCCCACTGTACACAGATATATTGTTATGATATGAAGTATATGTTAAATATAAAAAGAATTAACATTTGATACAATGATATTGATACATTACATGAATACCTGATTGTTTTAAAAAATTTTCTGTGTACTTTGCATCTCTGAAACCTTTGGCCATCTTATAGTCAACGCAGATGATCCAAGAGTTTAGCAGTGGAACTTTTCTATTATCATCAGAATGTTTCCAACAATCCATTTAATTTGCACAACCTATAAAAGTATGAAAATCAAAATCCACAAATAAAACTTTAGAATTAAAATAGACAAAAATAATCTTCAAGCAAGAACATCCTGTATGCTAATCTTGAGTCACAAGGGACATGTCAAACTATTTTCCATTGGAAATAATCAAAATAACAGATTTGAGAACAGAAAATGGGTAAATATGAATTTTGAACAGTTCTGTATAAATAATGTTAGGTGTAAATATAGAAATTGTGAATAAAATTGAATCATTTGTTAGACTTAGCAAAATATGTTTCAAGAAAGTGTGCAAAAAGTGAAATTCAGATCGGGAAAACAAAAGTGATGGTTTCCTGGTGAAAAAAAAAATGGTGAGTCAAAAAATAATTTTGGAAAAAAGCGGTAACAAAAATTTTTCATCATCGAAAATCAACGCAAATAAGCAGACAACAAATTCAACAACAATTTCAACCCTAAATTTAAAACAAGAAACTTCCTGGCAAATATTCGACCAAAGAGCCACTTACCTCCAATCCAAATCAGATCATATTTCCAATGCATGACATGACCAGCCAACAACAAGGGGGCCAACATCAGCTAACTTCACTCTCAGTAGCCATTGAACATCTACTCCAGGATTTTCGTGAGTGCACGAACTGAATTTACAAAAGGTATTTCATCAACAAAAACTAAACACAGTGAAACTTTTTGCACTAGACACTTTTTATGGTTCTATTTAATAAAACCGATTCACAGTGATGAACTTTCTTCCGTGCTCATGATCATAATATAAATAAAACCTCTAAATATTTACTTTCAATATTCGCTGAATGCGCATGAGCGAGCATTTGATGTTTTGAATTTTGATTGTCTCAATTACATTAATCATAAGGTAGATATCGCAGGAATATTTGAAAATTTATTTGAATAAAAAAAAACAATCATTTAACTATTTTCTGGACTTGTTTTTATCATTTGATCATATTACAAGCTATATTTCCATGAAACAGTAAATTGACTTCAAGCAAAACAACTAGATTATTATCTACTTACCATGAAAAAACAATCTTTAATAATTTTTTGGTAAAAATAAATTTACTTTTGCAAATCAAAACATTTATTGTATTGATAAACATGACGATCTTTCGGTTCATTGGTAAGTTATCTAACAATTTGCTATTGCATTAGAATAATTAATGCATGCATATCATAATAATTTATTTTATAAATGAAAAGTTGAACAGAAGATAACAAGTTAACTAAAAAGTAACATTTATAAATTCTAACTAGCGTTTTGGCGTTTGCTATCAAAAATTCATTTGTTTTTTCAGTGCATCCTAGATTAAATGTCAATGTGTAGACAAATTGATACTACACAGAATTTGTGCATCCTAGATTAAATGTTGATCTGTAGACACAAGTTATCAATGCTAATAAAGAGAAGAGTTAGTAAAAATAACAAAATCTGTTTTTTCATGGTGGATGGATAATATTGGATATCTGACCGTATATTTCAATTAGGATCAAGTTTACATTTTTCAACAAACCTCGTATACAAATGCAAAAAAAATATATCTGATTGATTATTTCATTGTGGGTTATAGGCCATGCAGAACTTTTTATTAGGAATAACTTTTTTTCATAAAACAAATAATACAAATGTTTTCCATATGGGGCCGACTTAATTGGACTTATATATATATATATATATATATATATATATATATATATATATTTTGTGTATTTTTTGTGATGAATAAATTGATTCTGTTGAAAAGGGAAACATTCTCAATTGAATATTGATAGAAAGATTCCACATATGATTTTATGAACATCCTGTTTATATTTTCAACAAATAAATTGATTCTGATTCTGAATACTGCAAATAAAATAAGTTTTAATATCGCTTTTAGGCCTTCTGGCTAAGTTGTCGGCTTTACAAAATCACTGTAAGGGCGAAAATGTTTCGATCAACATGGATATTCAATAGGATATTAAAGAAATATTAAATTTCTTTTCCAATTATTCATTCCAATGAAAATCCAAAACCTACATTTACTTATCAATTTGGCAAATATAAAAGGAATGCTTTTAAAAGGTTAATATAGTAATTACAAATTAATTCATTAATCTAAATGTCCAGTCTATTAGAAATAAAACGGATGAACTGACCTTACTACTTGAGAGCCTGGAGTTCCCAGACATTCTTCTCATAACTGAGCACTGGTTGAAACCAGACGAACCATTTGTCCTCCCGAATTACATTATTATTTCTAAATATTGTCGAACTGATTATATTCATGGAGGTACTTTAATACTTATCCAGGAAGAGTTTTTAACACACAATCACTTTTATTATTTTGATAAACACAATGATCTTTTAACTGAAAAAGAATTTGAATTTTCTATAGCATTCAGTCAGGATGTCAACCTCTACATCATTTGTATTTATAGGTACCCCTCCACTAACTTAGACATTTTTTTACTTAAATTAGAAACACTTTTATCTCGCTTTCCTCTCAATGCTTCAGTTTTATTAACAGGGGATTTCAACATCAATTACTAAGATAACTCAATGGTTTATAAAAGATCGTTAGATGATTTACTTGATTCCTTCAACATAACTATGCATGTTAAATTGCCTACTCGAAATTGTAAATACTCATCAAGCCTTTTAGATTATGTCTGCTCCAATCTTCAGGCCAAGGCAGTGAGTTGTGAGGTGGTCAATGCAGGTATTTCTGACCACGACGCAGTTTTATGTAAATACTCTTATGATTCTATAAAGAGAACAGTAGCTACTAATAAGTATGGCAGGATCTACAGTAAAAACAACTTCAAGAAGTTTTCAGAAATTTGTTTTGTTTCGACTTGGGACCATTTATCAAAAACAGATAATCCTCTTAATGACTTTCACCAACAATTGATGTCTTTGTTTAATGAGGCTTTTCCTATACAGAACATTAGAGTAAAAAAAAAGAAACCTTGGGTTACCAAAGGCATAAAAATGGCTTCTAAAAATATGAGATGTCTCCATTACATCCGAAAATATTTCATGGAAAATGCTTTTTTCATTAATTACTTTAACTGTTACAGAAAAATGTATAGGAGTATAATTAAAGTTGCCAAAAAAAGACATTTTAGTGAACGATTGACTAACGCGAAGAATATGCAAAAGGAATCTTGGAAGATTGTTAATGAAATCAGAGGAAAAACAAAATCTGCTCCGGTCAAAAGCAGTCTATTTTCTGAAGAACTGAATACTTTCTACTGCTCTATGGCTGGTAATCTAACTGACAATATACCGCGGGAAACAAATCCTACAACTTATCTTAATTATATTGCTATGTCAAATTCATTTAGTTACTCACCAACTTCTGCAAATGAAATAAAAGAGATTTTAGCCGAAATTAAAAATAAGAATTCTTCAGGATGGGATGATATTTCATTGAAAATATTTTTCCATTTACCGGATAATGTTTTGGATATTTTGGCAGAAACTATTAACAAAACTATATTAAATGGTATTTTTCCATCGTGTTTGAAAATTGCTACAGTCATACCATTATTCAAAGGTGGTGATCCTGACATTCCAACAAACTTCAGACCCATTTCTCTACTTTCCACATTAGCAAAAATTATTGAAAAACTAATGAAAAAAAGAATGCTTAGCTTTCTGGGAAAAAATAATATTCTGCATCCCAAACAGTTTGGATTTAGAGCTACAAAAAGCACTAATGATGCAATTTTTTCTCTTCTGGATGACCTCTATCTCCAGATGAATAATGGAGAGTTTGCTGCAACAGTGTTCTGTGATTTGTCAAAGGCATTCGACTGCGTAAACCATGAGATTTTGTTAAAAAACTTGAATTGTATGGTTTTAGAGGAACATATCACTGTGGTTTGAATCGTATTCATCAGGCCGAACGCAAAAGGTAACTTTCAATGGTATAACATCTAATGAAATGGAAAACACCTGCGGAGTGCCACAAGGGTCTGTTCTCGGCCCACTGCTCTTTTTACTGTATATCAACGATTTGGAAAATATATCTATTGGTCCATTCTTTGGCATAACAAGAATCTAAATACACTGCAGAACAATATTGAACATGATCTGAAAGAAGTTAAAAAATGGTGTGATGCAAACCTATTAACATTTAATGTCTCCAAAACTAACATTTTAACTTTCAAATGCAACATAGAACCCATTTTTCTTGATAACCAAATCATTGAGTCCAAACAAGTGAACAAATTTTTAGGTCTACATATAGATAAAAATTTGAAATTTGATAATCACATCAATTATTTGTGCAAAAAGTTATCATCAAACTGCTATGCCATTAGAACCATCTCTAGTTCTCTCGACCTCAATTCAGCTAGAAACGCCTATTTTGCACTATGTGAATCCCACGTTATGGTATATGTTACTGGGGTACAGGCTCCCAAAATATTATCAAACCTATCTTCACTCTCCAAAAGAGAGCTCTCAGATATATTTGTCAAGCTGGAGTCAGAGATTCCTGTAGAGCTCTTTTCAAAACACAAGGAATTCTGCCTCTGGCATGCCTATTCATCTTGGAAACGGTCTGTTTGATCCGTAAAAAACACTTAAATAACATTATGTCTCAGTCAGTCTATGCAACCCGCCTTACTACTAACATCAGTCTTCCTATCCCATCAACAACACTAATTAAGAATTCAATTATCTATAATGGAAAAAAACTATTTAACCATCTTCCATCTACTATAAGAAAACTGGAAGGAGAAAATAAATTTCGAAAAGAAGTGAAAAAACTGCTGCTCCAAAAAGTATATTATAATTTGAATGAATACTTCACGGACAACCTCACAGCTCACTCCTAAATATACAGAAAACTTTATTTTATATTATAAACTATTTTAATGTGTTGTCTGAATTGTTTTTATGCTTTGTGACAAACTGTAATGTGATATTTTATATATAACTTTAACATTACGTATGTACTGCATTAAATTTTATCCTATTTTTATGTATCTTAGATTTAGGCAAGCTTTGTCAACATAATTGATATTATATGACAATAAAGCATTTCTGATTCTGTCTATTTTTAATCTTTCAAAAAACTGCTGCTTTGCGAAATTGCTTTGTGGCTGTCTGTGAAACCTTTAAAGCATACACTTGCCAATAATTATCCTGCTGCAGTAACTCCTTGCAACTTCTATGCGATCGACTCTGGTAGACTGGGTTGTACTTAATATTTATTGTTGAAGACAATTATACAGCAACACGAGAACAAAGATCATTACTACAACTACGACGCTACTACTATTCGAAGCTACTCGACAGCAAGTAATACCAACAATATGGTAAATATAAGTATTCAGGTTCAAAATACATGGTAATAAGAATTGTGTGATATTTGATACAATCTACAAACAAGTAACTACAACTTATATGCAACCAGTAATACATAATACCTTGAATATTGTCATTCACAACACATGGTACCTATATGTCCAATGAAATATTAAATCAGTGTCAAAGATTTGTTTTCTGCAGACGGTAAGTCAACTGAGTGCATCAGATCTTATTTAGGATAGGGCTCGCTTCAAAAGCTTATACCTTAATTATTTTTGGAGAAATTGCAATTTAGTTTTCATTTCTTGTTTCAATGAGCCCAAACCTTCAGCTCACTTAAAATAACCATTTGGTTTTCTTAAAGAAGGGCGAGCTTTCATAAAAAAAGCGGCACTTTAAATTTTGCCTAGGCTGGCAGAATAATTTACGACAGCCTTGATTTCAGGTAATGTAAAATAATGTTGGATAGCGTAGAACAACTTCGGTCTTATTTTACTGCTTTACAAAAATATCTTACCTGTAGGCTGACTCGTAACTGTAACAACTGGAAAACCCATTTGCTTGGTCCAAGTTGACATTACTTCTCTGACAGGTTTATTACTTGCTTCCTCAAGAGCAGCCCATAGATCCTCAGTGAAGGTGTTTTTATATTGATGTTTGGTTAAGTACAAATGCATGCCCTTTCTAAAGTCACTATCTCCTATGTAATGGTGTAGCATTCTTATAACTGATGCTCCTTTATTATAACTTATATCATCAAAAATTTCATCTATTTCTGAGGGGTTTTCAACAGGTACTTCAATGGGATGAGAATTTTTCAGACTGTCAAGCTCCAGAGCCCTTATATAAGAATCGTTAACAAACTGCGTCCAGATGTCATATTCTGGAAAGAGGTGATTCACACATATGAATTCCACGAAAGATGCGTAGCCTTCATTGAGCCACAAGTGGGTCCACCATTCCATTGTTACTAAGTTTCCGAACCACTGATGGGCAAGCTCATGACCTACTACAAGGGCTATCCATTGTTTACTGACAGCTGACGTATTCTGTGGATCCACCAAAAGACAAGTTTCCCTGAAAAAGAGATATGTTAAATTTTCTTCATGATATATAATATAATATCCTCCTCCCATTCATACACTTCTACAGCCCTACATTTCAACGATTTTTCAGTATTCTCACGGGTCAAGGGTTAACTAAAAGAATTGTTTTTTACAATAGATTAATTTAGAATATATTTACCCTCTACAATAAATTGTGATATGAGTAAACTATTATATATCATAATGAAAGAAAAAGCCATATGAAGGGGATAAGATATGAAATGAAATGCATAAAGCACACACAAAGTCGTCTTCACAAAAGGTTCAATATAAATTGAAACAATTGGTAGACCGACAGGCGAAAAACAACTACTCTCCTAGCAAATACCACCCAGAACGTTGAATGATATTCCCCTGACAATCCATGCAAACTTCCATTCCATTTATATGGAAGTTTGCATGGATTGTCAGGGGAATATCATTCAACGTTCTGCGTGGTATTTGCTAGGAAAGTAGTTGTTTTTCGTCTGTCAGTCTACCAATTGTTTCACTTTGTGTGTGCTTTATGCATTTCATTTTATATATTATATATCATCCAGAAAATGTCAGTAGTGGTTCAAAAAAAAATATATAGATTTTTCAATTACTAAGATTATTTCAATGTAGTGCTAATGTCAGAATTGAGACAATAATAGTATAAATAGCGTACGACTTTCCAAGCAATTCAATTCAAATATGGCCATATGACACAGTGCAAAAATTGAATTGACCTAGAACAACAAGTGTATCACCTAACATCATTTCGAGTAAAGTTCAATACTCGGAGACAAAAGTTGATCAAAATTAAGTTCTGTTGCTGGTAAGAGAGAGGCATTTCTAAAAATATTTGGATTTATTCAACAAAAGTAGTATATTTTCCTTGTTATTCATCATTTCAATGCAAATATAAAAAAAAAGACATTTACGATTATTATTGAGTGAGAATGGTCTGGGTGTAAACATAGAGTATACAAGAGCCCATTCATACATGAAGTGTATGCTACACAGACATTCTTGTATGAAGTTATAAAATTACAAAATACTGAAGAAAAATATGAAACAGTACAGTATGATGAAAACAAATCTGAATAAAAACTTTTTAGTACTCGATTTGACGATCTAAACATTTTTTCAAAGTTGAAACTGAGGGTGCATTTACTATATCAGCATCTATGTTCCATGCTGAGAAAACATAATTAACTATAAAGTTTCCGCGTCCAGAAATGTTATGTCTTAAGTTCGTCCAATCAATCAAATATCAGTATTCATCTGAAACATATTGCCTATTGCCAATATTTTAGGATGAAATCTTCAAGGCTTAGTTGATACGTTCTTGGTAAGATGAGACCAAAGGGCATTCAGGTCGCTCACCATTGCAGGGATTCCAACATTCCATGCCACTAACCAATTTTGGAGTTAGTAAAAGGTGACGTTTTCAAAAATACTTCCTTCAGAAGGTACAATTTTGTAAGTTCATTGTGGTATTTCTAATCTTTATAAATGATTTGTGTTACATAATGGAAAATGGAAATGGGAGCATAACCATATTTGCGGATAATATAAATTTGGCTGAAGATGAACAAAAACTTTCAATTGAAGCAACAAAGGCAAAAAACTGGTTCGAACAAAATAAACTTATTTTAAACGAGGATAAAACAAAGATGATGATTTGTAGAGCAAGTCACAGTAGGAAAAACAAACCAGAAAATATTAAATTGGGAAACCAAAACTTGGAAATCATCATACAAAGTTGTTAGGCATTTATAATAAACAGCTTTCTTGACTGGAAACGAGTAAACTAAACAAGGATTGCTGTGTAAATAGAATAACTGCAAAATATTTAAATGAACACATACTAAGAACATTGTACCAACCAGCCAATTTTGAATCAGTCATGCGAAATGGACTGATATTTTGGGGAATTGGCACAACTGTAGAAAACATTTTCATTATTCATAAGAAGGTACTGAGAATTACATATAAGATAGATTTAAAAATTCATGCAGAGGACTTTTCATAGAGAAAAGGCTTTTCACTATATATGGTCTTAATCAATCAGATATGAAACCAGATTTCTTAACAGATTTATATGTGTATTTGATAAGCTGGAACTTGGAAACTCAAGAACCACCGCAAGGTAACAAGAAAGCTTCTAAACAAAGCAAAAAGAACAAAACTACCACTCCACTGGGAAAACTATAGATCTGCCCAGATAAAGTACAAAAAGGCCATAAGGCAATCTCAAAGAAACAACTGGCGGGCCTGCTGCGCTAACGTTAACACAATGTCTTTAGCAGCAAGGCTCTTTGCAAAGTTCTCTACAAAAATACTGGGAAGAAAATGTGTACACTGTCCCTACCTGATGGACGGAAACCACATCAGTGGAGGAGACTTTACAACACCTGATCTCCATACACTTCCATGATCAGAACCGATCACTCAGCCACCCTTGAGGACGAACCCAATGAGAAAAACTCATATGGGCTATGATGGCCTCATGAGCGGTAAAGTAAGATAGGGTGAGATGGGTCGTAAAGACCTTCTCACCATTGAAATCACCACGGGAATATGGTATATTTCCGACCCTCCTCCAATATTTCATAGTATTATGCCAGCAAACACGTTACATCACTTGGCAGTTTTGCAAAGTCTCAAATAAAACATTAAAGAATATTTGTTGAAAACATATTTATTTTGCGACATTGATTTGCTAACAAAAATTCGAAAATGCAGTGATAATAATTTGAGGATATTAATAAATAAACACAATGCCGGATCCACAGAAAGTGGTAAATTTTTAGTTAAAAAGTTTGTCATCGAGCAACATCTCAACAAAGTCTATTTGAGAACATCACAATGTTAACATGAATTGGATAATATTTCAATTTATTTTTGAGTGTGTCACTTTATATTCCCAATGTTTATTCTCGTGAATGTAAGTGGTAAATTCTTTGCTCAGTTGGGCCTGGCTGAATACAATTCTATCTCGATCTCCCTCAGAGGACAGGTGTTCTCTGACTTGACGGTCACAGGCCGCTGATCTTCACTCTTTAGTAGTGTTGTTCATGCAATGCAGTGAGTGAGTGATTGAAGTACTACATTCTTTATACTAAATATTAATAACTAACGATTATATATGAACTATTAGACAATTAATTATATTACAGTTTCATCCAGCCAGAGGTAAGTTACCTATTTCATTATACATGGTCATTAATTATAGGTTTTCAAGTATGATTTGTGAAATTAATACATGGGTTATATGTTCGTGTTTGGTCATGAGTGATATAAAGTGGCGTGTAATTTTCTATTATAAATGTAGGAATACTGAGGGAAAATGATATAATTTTCAAGTATTGAATCGAAACAGCAGAGGATTCGGCAAAAATTTTCGGTTGGGAGGAGTGTGCTCACCGGCGTCGGTGTTTAGCCTTGGTAGCAGAAATAGGCCGACTTTAAATAAAGAAGAAAAAAAGTCTCGCACGCATGCGTATTTGTTTAAAATTTCAGCCACCGACAGTCAGGCAGACAAATAGGCACGAAAGCGGTTAAAAACAAACAAAACAATTTGAGTACATCAAACCTTCCTGCGGTGACTGTCAGAGATAATACATCGTGCAACGTAATCCTAACCAGTGATCGCTCAGCGAAATCCTAACCAGAGATCCCATTCATTTGTAGAAAGTATCCTAACAAGAAAGTGGGTTCTATATTATTCTCGTTTAACCTCTTTATATCAATCATTTACAAAGAGAACTTCCATATCTGATTTGAAAAGAGAAACATCTTCACGTGGATTCATACACGATTTCCCGTCTTTTTTGTTAATATATACTCTATTGGGGAATAAGTATATGATAAATACTTTAGTAAAGAATTAGACAGATTTAAATTGGGGACTCAATCCCCCCCCCGGAGAATCATTAAATGACCAAGATGAATGTACAAATTATATAGACTTAATAAACAGGTCGCCGACGACTAAGATGGCCGTTGGCAATCTGTCTAGTTTAGCTATAGGAAAAATGTTCCATCAGAACTCAAAATACAATCCATGTAATATTGAAAGAAGAGGGAAAAATAGGATCACATCATTCAAAAATATTCAGGAGGCCAACAACTTACTAGAAGATGGCCCCTTTCTTACAAAACATAACATTAAGGCTTCCATTCCCACCAACTTTATAACTTCCAAAGCAATTATAAAAGATATCGACACTTCATTCTCTATTAGGATATCATATTAGTTACGTTCAGAGGAAAAAATCACCCTAACAAAAGTCTTCATATATTCATGCTCTTTCGACACTCAAATATATCATGCACCTGTGATACAATGTCATAACTGTTTAAGATACGGTCACACCAAGGCCTTATGTAATGGAAAGGAGAGATGTCCCAAATGAGGAGAGTCTCACGCAGAAGAATCCTGCACAGAGGAAAAAAATATGTGTCTGTATTGTGGAAAAGATCACTTAACCACAGAATCTAACACTTCCTTTAAAAATCGTGTGTGTCCAGAATTTATTAGACAAAGAAGTATCAAACAATTAATGGGAGAAACATCTCCTTTTTTTATGCATCTAAACTTATCCCAGCCACATTCAATAATAAACCAAAAAAAAATGATAATAATTATGTGTTTAGATAGATAGATAGATAAATAGACTTTATTAAAGCTTCAATTTGAACAGTTGAAAAACTCAAGTCAATAAGTAATGGTAATATAAATGACTTTCGCCAATTACCTGAAAATGAGATGTCATTAATACTATCTCAAAATGAAAGGACTCCTAATAGGTCCTATTCTCCTCAAGGATATAATAAAATAGTCAAAAATAATCAATTCAGCACAAACAAAATTAGAAAAGAATATGTACCAACTAAATGAGGATTTGAAGAACAACACAAATAGTGCTTAATAAATCCAAATGGATAAATCAAAGGGTGACTCCTACAAGGTTCAACGTTAATAATCTCTCCTTAAAGCCTCCTCCTTCAGAGAACTACTTAAAACAAAAAATGAGAGAGGACCTCAACGCCCTCTCTAATAAATTCCCAGATCTATTTCTTGAAATAATTAAGGAGTTCACTCCATATAATAATATTATTATCACAAACAAAGAATCACATTCATGACAAAATTAAAAATATTAACTTGCAACATAAGAAGTATTATTTCAAATAAAATTAACTTATAGGTATAAGCTTTTAGAAGACACTTTACCTGGCATTGTATGTATATCGGAACTTGGATAAAACCAAATTCGTATACTGCAATTGAGGGTTACCCTTCATTAAGGGTTAACCTTCATTCGCATGACAGGGATGATGGAAAGGAGGGATCAGGGATCCTGATCAAAAAGGAAATTAATATAGTAATCTATGTATTAATTTTCATATTCCTCCTAGAGTGAATATAGTAGGAATTAAAGTAAAAAATATAAAACATTTATGCTATATACATTGCAGATAGGAACATACCTCAAGGGGAACACCATAAATTGCTGGGATTAAATTTTGATAGAAAATTGTCATGGAAAATACATATAAATGAAATAAAGAAAATATGCCTCAAAATTTTAAACATCTTCAAATATCTTTCCAAGGTGAATTGGGGTGCAAATCCTAAGATTATGCTTAAATGTAAATCATTTCCTAAATGGAATACTGTCTAATCATCTATGGAAATACTAGTAAAACAAATATTAAAAACTATACAATTCAAATCACTCAGAATTTGTCTAGGATTGATGAATTCAACTCCTACAAACTCCATATTAGTCGAATCAAATATACTCCCCATAGACATGAAACAAAATATGAGACGCTTAATTTCATCTTGAAATGTCTAGCTATTCAATCTAACCCTACTATTAAAAAAATAACTTTTTGAGGAAAATATCACTCACTCGAATTCAAATATACGATTTTATATAAATCTATCCGAGAATCTTTGATTCCCCCTTTCAGTCAGACCATGTCGTGTAGGTAACCCCATATTCATTGCATCTATAGAAATTCAGTATGGTATATTTGAAGTATATAGTGATATAACCTTAAAAAAATCAGATAAGATACATAAAAATATCAATTCTACCTTCCTAGACAAAGTCAATGAAAATTTACCAAATTATAAGATAATTTTTACCGATTTCATTAAAAATTATAAACAGAATTCCATGTTGATTACACTACGGCAATCAGCAATAAATTCTCTCTAATTGGTATGATTTTCATGAACGCACATCTTGGGGTTCTGATTTTACGAGGGGTGTAAAGAATTGAAGTTGCCGTTAAAAATAATTTTCTCGACAACTATATGGGTGACAAAGAAAATGATTCCACAACGATAATCGATATGAAATTCTCTATAACTGGTGTGATTTTAATGAACGAGTTATAGGAACAATAATGCTATTTAAAATGAATTATATCTATTTATTTGTAGCGCAGAATGAATAAACTGCTGATTATTACTTTTAAGATAAGCAGGTGTGCTCCTTTCCAATGTATTCGAATGATGAAAATAAATTAGTTTACATAGAGACACCAAGCTGTATGTTTGCTCCGTTTTCCAAAACTTGTGTTTTTTAAAAAGTTAATTTCCAGTTCCGAATACTTAACTGGCGCAGTCGTTGTAGGATTTGTCAAACGATTCGACAAAAATCGCGAAATCGATCTGTATCAACAGTTTATTGACAAACTCTGAAAAAGTGTGTTAGAAGCCGAAAGACTCGAAGAAAACCAAGTGGAAAGCAGGGTTGGACGAGGACTACATCGCCAAATTCAACACATTCAAAGCAGAGGGCCCAAATCGCCGAAGTTTCGAAAAACTGGTGGAGAACCACATCGTTGAAGCCAGCCTAGTTATAGGAAGTCCAGAGAAGAGGGAAAGCATCCCCCAAATCTTATTGGCAGTAGCTTAAGGAACCAACAGAAGAAAGAAAAAGATGAAAGCAATCATCACACTACAGTAAGAGAAACATTCCTTTCTTTCTTTTTCTATATCGAATTTTAAATGTAAATTTCATTTCTACAAAGGAATATATAATCATAAAATAGATATAAAAATAGATTAATTATTGATTTATGACAGAAATTGATATAGATAATTTGTCAAGTTTGTTTGATTCAATTTCTACTGAAGACATAGTTGAAACAATGGCTCAACCCGTAAATTATCAACTACTCAGACTATATGTCAATACTATTCCAAATTTTGATGGAAATACCCAAACTTTGAGTTTTTTTATTACAAATTGAGAAAGTTTGCTAATTTAATTTAGTGATCCAAATAATGATTCTCTTATTAAATTTATATTACAAGCAATCGTGGGAAAATTAGTAGCTAGGGCTTTAGCTCTTATTGGTTCGAGAATTGAATTAAATAAATGGAATTATATAAAAGCTGCATTAAACTTAAGTTTGAAACCCCACATAATTTTGGCATGCAATGTCAAGATGCACGAAGTTTGATTATAACAAAATTAAATTCTTTACCATTATCAGCAGAAGAGAAAGTAGTTCAACTAAAAAATTATAACGATTTGGCATTGAATTTTCATTAGAGGAATACCCAGCAATCAAATTCAGAACAATATTCGTTTGAGAGATCCAGATTCTCTTGAAAATGCTATGTCACTTTTGATAGAAGAAGAAAATTTTCTTTACATCCAAAATAGGAGTAACAGTCTACAATTCCAAAATTCTTTCAAATCTACTCAAAACTCACTAAATCCAAAAATAAATCCAAATTTTCAAAGACCTATACAACCACAGTTTCAGCAACAAAACTTGAGACCACATTTCCAAAATCAACAAATAAGACCTTTGAACTTTTCTCAAAAAATTACCCCAAACCATTTATAAAAAATCAACAAAGACCATTTCTGCAACAACCACATCAATGGCAACCAAATAACAGATTTCCCACTCAAAGACATCCATTTTTTCAACAAAACACGAATCAAATAGTTCGAAATCAACAACAGTTTCCTAATCAAAATAGAAATTTTCAAAATGTTCAGAAACCATTTAAACCAGAACCAAAGGATACAACCAAAGAAAAATTTCACTAGCACCGAATTATTTACACAAAATGTAAATGAATTCGAAAATCCATACAAAAAAAAAAAAATTATTATGAACAAGATTCTTATTATACAGAACAAGATGTTGGATACCAATATGAACCAAATTATTCTGATTTTGAGAACCCAAATCATGACAATAATATTTACTCAGAACAAGAACCAGAAATACCGTCTTCTTCAGAAAATTATACAAATGTAAATTTTCTGCAGGACAGTTCTCAAGATAATCCCACATAATAAATCTCGATCTTTCTATAGCAAATCTTCCATATATATTTATCCCGGAATTAAAAGCAAATTTTCTTATTGATACAGGTAGTACTTGTAGTTTGATTAATCCAGAATTAGCATATAAATTTTATAAAAATTTCATTACAAAAGAGGACTTCAATATTCAAACGGCCCATAACATCAGCTATCATGATGAAATTATAGTAATTCTAATTTTTAAAAATTTTAATGTACAGGGAAAACATAAATTTTACCTTCTCAGATTCAGTCAAAAATATGATGGATTCGTTGGTATAGATTTACTCAGACAACTTCAAGCCTCCATAAATGTTAATGAAAAAAACGATATCAACTCCTTTTGTTAAAATTCCTATAATTTTTGAAACCGAAAAAAATACGAAACAAGAGAAAAATGCAATTAATAATCATACATTGATAATTCCAGCTAGAACAGAACAAGACATTAAAATACCGGTTAATCAAAAACAAGGTATAGGATTATTAGACTATATTCAATTTGAATATTTAGTTGAATCCCCAAAAGCCTTAGTAAACATTGAAATTATTTTGCAATCACTACTATTAGGATTCTAATTCAAAACCAGTTAAAATTGAATTTTTGAAACCATACGAGATAGAAATTCTAAATATTCAAAATATTAATTTTATAGAAAAAATTGAAACTAATGAAGAGATCGATGAATACATGGACTCTGTTCAAAAATCAAATATGAAAAATCTTACATTGAATCACTGTAATCATGAAGAAAAACAAGCAATAAAAAATGTATGTTTCGAATATTGTGATATTTTTTATAATGAAAAAGTTCCATTGACGTTCACGAATAAAATACAACACAAAATTAACTTAACTGACGAATCCCCATATATATATATATATATATATATATATATATATATATATATATATATATATATATAAAAACATATCGATATCCAGAAATACACAAAAATGAAGTGAAAGACCAGATTTAAAAAATGTTGAATCAAGGCATAATTCAAAATTCAAATTCTTCATGGTCAAGTCCCATATGGATTGTTCCAAAAAAACTTGATGCCTCTGGGAAGAAAAAATGGCGTGTAGTAATTGACTACCGGTAAATTGAATGAAAAGACAATTAATGATAAATATCCCCTTCCAAATATTACAGAAACTTTAGATAAACTCGGAAAAAGTCAATTAGTACACTTGATTTAGCTAATTGATTTCATCAAATTGAGATGAATCCGGATGATATTCAAAAAACAGCATTCTCTATACATAACGGATATTATGAATTCAAAAGAATGCCTTTTGGACTCAAAAATGCCCCCTCCACTTTCCAACGGGCCATGGATAATGTACTTAGAGGCCTACAAAACGAATTTTGCTTGGTATATCTAGATGATATTGTTATTTTTAGCAAATCACTTCAAGAACATATCGAAAAATTGAAAAAAGTATTTGAACGACTAAGAAATGCGAATTTTAGAGTTCAACTTGATAAATCCGAATTTTTAAGAAAAGAAGTAGCATACTTAGGAAATATTATAAGACCTGAAGGAGTAAAACCGAATCCTGATAAAATTCAAGCTATTAAGAATTTTCCTATTCCAAAAACTCAAAAAGAAATAAAAAGGTTCTTAGTATTATTAGGATATTATAGAAAATACATACAATATTTTCAAAAATTACTAAACCAATGACAATTTGTTTGAAAAAAATGCCAAAGTGAATCATACTCAAGAATGTATTTCTACCTTTAATATTTGTAAAAAATTATTAATTAATGCCCCAATTCTTCAATATCCAGATCAAATGTCGCACTAGGATCAGTTCTTTCTCAAGGTCCAGTAGGTTCAGACAAACCTATTGCTTTTGCTTCACGAACCCTGGACGAATCAGAACAAAAATACAGCACTATAGAAAAAGAATTACTTGCGATAGTATGGGCTTGTAAATATTTCAGACCATATTTATTTGGCAGAAAATTCACTATCTATACAGATCGTAGACCCCTTGTCTGGTTAATTAATTCAAAATTAATGAGATGGCGTCTCAAATTAGAAGAATTTGATTATCATATAATTTATAAAAAAGGTTCATTGAATCTGAATGCCGATGCATTATCACGAGTAAAAATAAATGTTTTAAATGCTTTGGAAAATGAATTAGTTATTAATAATCCAGGTGAAATAAATCAAGAAACATTAGAATATTTACGAAATCTTGCTGAAAATCCTCTTCAAGATGAACTCCAGCCTTCTACAAGTAAACAAACCCCGAAAAAAAAATCCAAAGATTAATATTATTTCTGATAGTATAATAAAACCTGCAGATTAACCCATAACCAAATCTGATGAACCAATCGATAATGAAAGTTCTAGTGAATCAAATGAATCGACACAACATACTACTAACAATGAGACTATGAATGATGGAATCAAAATTTATGATGAAATAATAAATAATAAAGTTAGTCAAATAATAGTTTTTCCACATCCATATAAATGATGAGAAGTAAGCCATGAAACTTATGAAAATCATAAAATTATGAAAGTAAAAATTCCTATTTCAAAAATGTATGAGGAAAATACTGTTTTCCAATTCCTGAAAGAATATACCATTTAAAAGGAACTCTACTGTATATATTTTCATAAATGAAAATTTTATATCAAGTTTTCAATAAAATCTATTTGAAAAACTTTTCTGAAAAAGATCCTAAGCTTATCAGATGTACTAAATTAGTAAATACCATACCAGATGAAGAAGAACAAATAATGTTAACAAAAAACTGTCATGAAGGAAAAACAAATCATAGAGGAATAAATGAAACTTTACAATCCTTTAAACGAAATTATTATTGGAAAAATATGAAAACCACCATAACTGAATTTATTAATTCATGTGAAACTTGTCAAAGAGCTAAATACTCTAGAAAACTCCCATTAGTATTAACAGAAACAGCCTCAAAACCTTTCCAAATTGTACATATTGATTTATTCTTTTACCACCAAAAAATATATTTAACAATTGTAGATTCTTTCACGAAGTTTGCTCAAGCATACGAAATAACTGGAAAAACTGCAATACATATTACTTCAGCTCTTATTAAATATTTTGCCTCATTTGGAATACCTGAAAAATTAATAATTGACAATGGAACGGAGTTCAATAATGAAACCATTAAAGAAATCCTGAATTTATATAAAATAAAAATTCATTTCACTATCCCTACTCATCATGAATCAAATAGCATTGCTGAAAGATTTCATTAAAGTATTATTGAACATCTTAGAATTCTAGAAGAAATGTGCCCCAATGATAACGAAAACCTTATTGCATATAATAATTCCATACATAGTGCAACTACGTATACTCTTTTTGAATTAACATTTGGACATACTAACTCGAGAAATCCTAATGAAATATTCTTACCAAATGCATTTTTTACCGACTATGCAGAACATCATAAGGAAAAACTTGATCATGTCTATAGAAATGTTCATGATGTCTTACAAGAAAAAAAACGAAAAAGTTATAAAGAAAACTAATATACAAGGTGATACAAACTCTGAGTTTAAATTAGGTCAAACAGTGTTTAAACAAAACCCACAAAAACGTAATAAAAAGAGTAATAAATTCATAGGCCCTTATGAGATAACTGAAATATTAGAAAGAAACAAAGTTGAAATAACTAATAAAAAGAATAAAAATAAGAAAGAAATTATTCATATTAAAGAACTAAGGAAACCCCCTCTTGTTGCAGGCTTATCAGCTGCACCAACGGAAAATTAATCCAACCAAGATTCTACTACCTTGAAGACAACCCTGGTCTCCTACCTTTCAAAATTGGAAATGCCCAAAATAAGATTGACCACTGGTCATTTATCCAAATATTTGACATTAATCACATAATCGAAGAATTTCATGTACTTCAAAAACAATTTACTACATTGAAAGACACTTTTATATTGAACTCTACTAAAGCCAACTATAAAAAAGAATTCTATAATTCATACGAATTAATTCAAACAATTGAACGAAAAATATATTCTCAAATTAATCAACTGAACCCTTTAAATGATAAAAGAATAAAATGTGGTTTAATTCATGGATTAGGATCCTATCAAATCCCTAACAGGAAATTTAGACCAAAATACGCTGAAAAATATGATAAAGCTATCATGACATTATCTGAAAATCAATCAATTAAAAACCATTGTGAAAGATCAAATCACCCTTCTTCAAAAATCTATTGAAAGATTTCAAAATACTACAAGAACTATGGCACATAATGAGATTTTAATGCAAAATCGTATTACTGAGATTGAAAAAATTCTACAAACTATAAAAATGGAAAATTTCAAAACTTATGAATATTTTCCCATTCAACTAATGATTTCTCAGATGACCACAGCTTTTCAAGTAATTTGGATATTTTAGAAAGAAAGAAATGCAATTATTTTTGAAAAAATTTAATTCCATTACTGAACCAAATGAAATTTTGCAAGAATTAAAAATAATTGTTTGTCAATTAACAAATAATAATAAAATACCATTCAAACCAAAAGTTGAAAATACAATTTTTTTTGAAAAAATAATGAAAATCAAAAGTTATAGTAAAGGAAATAAAATAATTTTCATCATAGAAATACCAATTGTGGAGAATGAAAGTTATAATTACTTCCACCTATATTCCTTACCAATACCTACAGAAGAATAATTTAAAATCATCTCACCTCAATCAAAATACCTTATCCTCAATGAAGAAAATTATATATTTCTCAAAACGAAATATCAAGAGATTACTTCTGAAGAATATATTTGCCATGAGACCAATCCCATGAAACTACGAGAACAAGGACTTCCCTGTGAAATTCAACTGTTGAAACTCGTCAAGAATATTACGAATTGTCAGCAGATCCCAGTCAAGATCAAAAACATCAAAATCCAAAAAATTGAGAAAAATAATTGGATTATTTCAACACCCAAAAATATTGTGGCTATCCAAAAATGTGGTACGAATAAAGACAATATTTTACTTCACGGGACAATTGTTTTAGAACTCAATTCAAAATGTGAAGTAATAATTAAAGACATTACCTTACGAAGTTATCATGACTTCAATGGAAGACTCAAATTTGTTGAACTTCCGAATTCAGAAGTACGAAAATACTCGAATATTGACCCTCAAATTAAGTTTAAACCTTTGAAAATTGATTCTATTAATTTAGATGATATAAAAAATGTTCAAAGTGCTTTAGAAATGCAAACAAAAAAGTTGACTCTATTTCAGACTTTCCAGTACTTACTCATAGAATAAGTGTTTGGACTATATTAATCTATAAGTATATTTATTATTGTATCTGTACTATATGCCTTCATTGCGAAAGCAGGCGGAGGCTGCCTACAAGGAGGAGTTCTGACAGTGTGGGAAACCATAATAGGCGATCTCATACAAAGACTGATCCAAAAAGGCTTCCATTGCCTTGGATATGCTGACAACCTAGAGTCGTCGAAGGCCGGTTTACGGGAATAACCTCATCATGGACGCATACCTGGAAAACTGCCAAGAAAAAACAAGCCGAGATAGGGACAATAAAACGGTTTGGTGGAATAAGAGCTTGAGGATTTGAGGTCCGAAGTTCGGAGGCTATTCAATAGAGCCAAAGGAAATTCAGATTGGAATACGTACAAAAATAAATTAACGCTGTACAAGGAAATCCGAAAAGCCAAGAGGAACTCCTGGGGGAAGTTCTGCGAGGAGATAAACGAGACTCCCAGGATGCTCAAGAATCCATAAGGTTCTGGCAAAGGACGGGGGTAGATAGATAGATGGAACCTACACAGAAACAAAAATGGAAAGCCTCGAGGAACTCATGAAAGTCCACTTTTCGGCCTCAAAGATAATAAGGAGATCCAAAAGAGCATAACAGCCCCGAATGGAATTTATCCTGCATTTCTACAAATGGCAGTGGACGACCTGATATCACACCTCTGCGAAATCCTTGAAGCCTGTGTAGCATGGGCATACATACCAACTGCATGGCAAAAAGTGAAAGTGATCTTTCTTCCCAAGGTGGCCAGAGTGACAGACCTAACACCAAAGTCATACAGACCCATCAGTCTGAAATCTGAAATCATTTCTTCAAAAAACTTTGGAGAGATTGCTAGACAGATACATCAGAGACGAAATACTGAAAAAAACCCTCTGAGTAACCGTCAAAATGCATACCAACCTGGAAAATCAACAGACTCCGCGCTGGATGACCTAAACAGGCTGACCTCAAAGTCAATAGCGGACAAAGAAATAGACATGACAACGTTCTTAGACATAGAAGGAGCATTCAACAACGCTACCACAGACGCACTAGTGAATGCACAAACGAGAAGAGGGGTTCCGCCATGCCTATGCAGATGGATAAGGGCCAGTCTAGAGAGAAGGACAATCATATCCACTCTAGGAGAGGACACCATCATTGCGAAAGCAGGCGGAGGCTCCCCACAAGGAGTAGTTCTGACAACCCTAATGGGCGATCTCATACAAAGACTGACCCAAAAAGGCTTCAATTGCCTTGGATATGCAGACGACCTAGCAATATCGTCGAAGGCCGGTTTACGGGAATAATCTCAGAAAGAACACAAAAGCCTAAACAACGTAGACAATTGGTTAAAAAAAAAGAGCTATCAGTCAAATTGTCGCTTTTACGAAAAAACGAGCGCTGCAAGGCCTAAAATCACCTGTGCTGGAGGGTACAGAAATTTCATTGGCCAAAGAAGCAAAGTACCTAGTGGTAATATTTTATCAAAGGCTGACATGGAAAGCCCATACCACAAAAATCGCTAAAAAAAGAATCCATAGCACTAGACAGGTGCAGGAGGATGTGTGGCAAGAACTGGGGAATCAATCCCAAGATGACCATATGGCTATACACAAGGGTAATCAGGCCCATGATATCATATGGGTCAGTGGCGTGGTGGCCAAAGACTTTTCAGTCAGAAAATGCCATTAACAGGCTTACGAAGAGTCTCATTGGGGGCCATGAAAACCACCCCCACGGCTGCGATGGAGGTCATCCTGAACCTTCCACCATTACATATTTACATACAGGCAAAGGCAAGAGCTGTCACCTACAGACTCATGCAAGGGCCATCACCCATCATTAAACTCCATGAGACAGAATATCAAAGGCTAGAAAAAGAGCTACAGGAATGCCCAGCGACACCATGATATCTAAATACAGGTTCAATAGAAAATATGAAGTTAATAGTCCAGAAAGCGAACACTGGGAGGCAGCATCAATCTGGTACACAGACGGCTCGAAGACCGAAAGAGTCGGAGCCGGAATATACGGGCAAAAACCAAGGATCCCAGTGAGCCTGTCAAAAGACACAACAGTATTTCAAGCAGAAGTAGCAGCAATACACCACTGCATCGGAGAAAAAAACAAGCAGGATAGGATCGGCCATTCCATTGTGATATTCTCCCACAGCCAGGCAACATTTAAAGCATATTGTATGCCACACAAATTAACTCCAAACTTGTGGGACTGTGCCTGTGCCCTGAATGAACTAGTAAACCGTAAGAAAGGGACCCTGGCATGGGTTCCAGGACACAAATGTCACCAAGGGAACGAAAAAGCTGACGAACTGGCCAGACAAGGTTTGTCAATGGTATTCTATGGCCCGGAACCCTTCTGCGGCATAGCAAAAGCAACGGTTAGGAAAACAATAAGCAAGAGGGTGGAAAAGCAGGCCCAAAGCTGGTGGGAACAATCCCCAGGAGAGAGGCAGGCAAAAAAGTTTCTCAGAAAACCATCACCTTCGCTCACGGCAGACCTACTGAGCAAGGACAGGAGGTCCGTAAAGGCAATAGAAGGCATGCTTACAGGACACTGTAAACTCAATAAGTATATGAAAAACAGGTCTGGCAGAAGAAACCACTTACAGGTTTTACCAGACAGAAGAAGAAACCGCCGTCCATATACTATGCGAATGTATGCAAGGACAAGGTTTTCACTGAGGGGAACGTTATACCCAGAGGCAGAAAGCTACGTTAATGAGCCTCTGTCAGGGATCCTGAACATACTAAAAAGGATGAAGCTCTCACAAGTCATCTAAATATCAAGAAACCACAATAGATCTGCAAAGGTCGCAGTGGAAATAGGCCGCAGGGCCACCATTTGTACACATAAAGATGCAAACCAAAAATTTACGACCAGGCTTATAAGACAGTATAAACTATTCTCGAAACGATCTAAGGCCCGATATTATAATGTCAGTTTGAACTCCGAAAACCTTAAACCAGTTTATCTTCAAGTTTAAACCAAAGGTGGTGAAAAATTCGTTTTATAAAAACACATAAGATTTTTATTTTCCATGTATATAAATGTCATCTGTCACTTGGCCTTATGGTGTTTCTTTTCGTTTCCTTCAAACCATACCTGAGGTAGGGTTTAAGGTTTAAACTCGATGACGTCACTCAATAGTTTAAACTGACATTATAATATCGGGCCTTAGTGTCATATTTTCGATAACTACTTGACATATGTGAAGGTAGTCTCTATGTCCTCATGTTAATGTACATACTCATCAACTATAATGCTAATAGTAAGATACTAAAAAACACTGCCCATACAGACCTATGGTCTAGGTGCAAATACTCATTATCTGCTAACTAATAGTACGATAAGATGACTTATATTGTATCTATTAATAATGTACACTATTATTATACTATTTATGAGTATGAGTTTTGTTTTCAAATGGACTGTAACTTTTGTTGCTGGAAAAACTGCTACCGCTCTTGAAGTTTGTAATAAAACCAGGATGGTGACTTCTAGTAGTTTTATTACTTCTGGCTAACAAATCTTGATAATTGCGAATATAGAGTTTTTATAGATGTTGTTGACAATATTGTTTTTCTAGTCGTTCTGAACGATGATACCTGACATTTGTCATTAATTATTTAAGGGTTGGTGCAGAGGAATGTAAAAATGCGTAAAACGCAACATCGCCCCCGGCATTGAAAGTATCACTTTTAAAAGAGAAATATAAGAAAAAAAAACAATGAAGATAACTTAATTATAGAAAAATAATATTTGGAATGATCCAGTAATAAACAATAAAAAGGAAATCATTCATTTTTGCTTCTCAATCGGTAAGGGACATATTTTAGTAAATGCACATTTAACAGTTCCTGTTGATGTTCTTATGGTTGCTACTCTAGCAACATTGTCCTTGCCAGGATGAAGTTGCACTATTCTTCCTAACGCCCACTTCAATGGAGGTTGGTTGTCTTCCTTAATCAAAACAAGATCGCCAAGCTTCAGTTTTCCATGTTCTTGAGACCACTTGCTCCTCTGCTGTAATTCGGATATATATTCTAAAGACCACCTGTTCCAAAAGTGGCGTTGAATTTGCTGTATGGGTTGAAAGTGGGATAGTCTGTTCACTGGTAAATGCGTCAAGTCCGGGTCAGCGGCTAACATCAGGGGGCGCCCAATTAGAAAATGCCCAGGAGTCAATGGGGAAAGATCGGAAAGGTCAGAGGATAAGGGAGATATTGGACGGGAGTTTAAAATACATTCAATCTGAACCAACAAAGTATAAAATTGTTCAAAAGTTAACGTGGCATTACCTGATACTCTTTTCAAATGGTGTTTCATAGACTTTACTCCGGCCTCCCAGAGGCCACCAAAATGTGGAGAATGAGCTGGAATAAATGACCAAGGTATGCCTTGATTTTCAATACAAGCGGATAACTCATTGGAATTAGATTCTAAAAACTTGCTGAGCTCTTTAAGTTCATTATTTGCACCAATAAAAGAGGAACCATTATCAGAGTAGACTTGAGCAGGTTTTCCTCGTCGTCCAATAAAACGTCTAAATGCCGCTAAAAAAGCTTCTTTTGTTAAGTCTGATACATGTTCTAAGTGTATAGCACACGTAGTGAAACAAATAAACAGACTTATATATGATTTTGTGATTTTACAGCCCCGTCCTTTTTTGTCTTTAATGAAAAACGGGCCTGCATAATCAACCCCAGTAGTGTTGAAAGGTGGCCCCAGTAGTGTTGAAAGGTGGAGCAGGAATAACTCTTCTGCTAGGTAAATTTCCCATAATTAGATTTATGGTATGAGGTTTAACCTTGAAGCACATTATACATTCATGTACTATCTTTCTAGCAAGATTTCGCCCTGAAAGTGGCCAGAATTTCTCACGAATGGAGCTCAACAAATGCTGTGGCCGAGCATGTATCAAAATCTTGTGCTCTCTCTCAAATAAGAGCTTGGTAAACCAATGTTTTGATGATAATATAATAGGCAATTTTTTGTCAAAACTAAAATCTGAGTTAGCCAATTTACCTCCAACACGTAAAACGTTCTGACTATCTAAGAAGGGATTTAGTTTCAAAAGCTTACTTTTTTTTTGAAGAGGTTCATTATTTTTCAGTGCCTGTATTTCTGCGCTGAAACCTTCTAACTGTACTATTTTTATGATATGAACAATAGCCTTTCGGATTTCATTACAACGCAAATCTGAGAAATTTCGCTCAGAACTACGTTTCCCACAATTTTCTTTGAATCGCAAACAGTAGGCTACAACCCTTTCCAATCGGGTCAAATTCGAAATTTTTTTCGAATGGAATAATTCTAGAGTTTTGAGAGGATTGCTAAAGAACAAATACTTTGAGATTTTAAATCCTTTTTCATTACAGGTAAATTTTTCTCTGGAGAATGCCTAGAGGGCCATGAAGGCTCATCAAACATTAACCAATTTGGCCCGTGCCAATAGATATCAAGTTTTTGTAACATACTGGGTTTCACACCACGTGACACGTAGTCAGCTGGGTTATCTGTAGTAGAGACATGTCTCCAGTCATTAGCATTTGATAACTCTTGGATACCAGCAATGCGATTTGCAACGAAAACTTGAAGGTTATTAGGAAAAATATTTAGCCAATCTAACACTATTGTGGAGTCGCACCAATACGTAACGTCTGCAGAAACTTCTAAGGCAGATTTTACTTTATCCACTAATTTTGCTAACATCAAAGCAGCGACACTCCAACCGAGGAATGGTTTGCACCTTCAGAGGGGCTACTTTAGATTTAGCGCAAATTAATCTAATAAAAGTATCACCATTTTCATTTTTTGACTTCATAAATACGCAAGCACCATACGCTTTCAAAGAACTGTCTGAAAACCCGTGTAATTCTATTCTAATGGGGTCCAGACAAGTTATTTGTCGGGGTATTTTGATATCGTTCAAATGAATCAGTTCATCTCGAAAAGATAACCAACTTGTGTGCAAGTGATTAGGAAGTACATCGTCCCATCCTAATTTCTCAGACCATAACTCTTGTAGCAAAATTTTCGCTGAGATTACAACACAACTAAGTAATCCGAGGTGGTCGAATATTTGCGATATTTCAGAGAGTATAGAGCGTTTAGCAACACGTTTCTGAAACCTATCATTAATTATGTATGTAAAACAATATAGTTTCCCATTCCATGATAAACCTAATGTTTTGATATTTTCCTTATCCCTCAAATCAAGGATATCTGTACTTTCTATACTATTAATACCCGCAAGAATATCAGGGCTGTTAGAAACCCATTTTCTCAACTTGAAACCACCTACTGAAGCACACTAGATACTGTATTTGCAATGAAAATCACTTCATTTATTGTATCACCACCAGTCAACATGTCATCAACATAAAAATGATTTTTAATAACGTTTGATATCAGTGGGTTAGTGCATTCAACCCCTAATTGGTATAGACATCTAATGGCGAGGTAACTACCAGATGAAGTACCATAAACTACGCGAGTTATTTCATAAACATCAATATGATCTTGAATATTGTCTCTCCATAGAATTCGTTGCAATGATGTCTGACTTGGGTTTACTAAACACATTCTGTACATTTTCTCAATGTCACTTGATATCACATAATTGTATTTTCTGTAACGAATAAGAGCATTGAAAAGTCCAGGTTGGATAGTTGGACCTATCATCTGAATATCATTGAGAGATAGACCTGTATTTGTTGGACAAGAAGCATCAAACACAACACGCAAGCGTGTGGTCAAACTGCTTTCGTTGATAACACTATGATGGGGCATATAATAAGCAATTTTTGATTCATCCTTATTTTCTACTTTACGCATTCGAAATTCATCCATAAATTTGAAATATTCAATTTTATGTTCTGGATGCCTTTCGAGTTTACGTTCTAGAGTGTGAAACCTTTTCTTAGCAGTTTCATAGGAGTCACCTAATTTTTGAGGAGAATCTTTCAGTGGTATAGTGACTACGAATTGACCATTTTCATTTCGTGAAAAAGTCTCTGAGAAATGTGATTCACATGCTGTTTTCAACCTGAGAAAGAGGTTTAAAATTTGAGAATGTTTCGAGTTCCCAAAATCAGCTGATTTGCTTGTCAATTTGACTATCAGAATTATGAATAAAGTTACAATGTACTACTGAGGGAGGTAATGATTGTATAGGACCAGACACTAGCCATACAAACCTAGTGTTCTGTAGAATAGGACCTTGGTGCCCTAATTTTATTTGTCCAACACACAAAAATTGCCAAAAACAATCAGCCAATTTTATGTGTGATGGTATTTTTATTGACCTCATGTCCACCTTAAAGTTAGGCAGATTACTAGTTATTTGAGGAACAACAAGACATGAAAGTTTTATTGAAAATGAGTTGTGTTTTGACTGTATGCATATCATACAAGAAGCTTTTATATTGGTTAGATTTTCATTTATGCAAGATACATTGATATCAACTCTTTTTCTGGTAAGATTCAACATATCACAAAGTTCTGAAGTAACAAAGCTACTCTGACTTCCAGGATCTAATAAAGCTATGTTATATTTATTTTCATTATCATTAACACGCAGAAGAACTGTTGAAAGAAGGACCTGATGATTTTTTGTTATATGACTAGTAGCTAAATTAACGCATTCCTGTACACTATTTATCGGAGATGGATCAGAATTTGTCCTATTTCCTCTTTCGATATGTAAAAGGGTATGATGTCTAGATTTACAGCGTTTACAAGAACTGGAATGGTATTGTTTTATTAAATGCCCAAATCTAAGACAATTTATGCACAGCTTTAAAGCCTTGGTTTTTTCAATACGATCATTGACAGATAACTTTATGAATTCGGGACAATCCTGTATAAAATGTTGATTATTTTTACAAAGTGAACACCAAACTTTCTGTGAAATCTTGTTCGACTGATTTGAGGTTAAAAAAGTTTTGCTTTTGATCTCTTGTTTAGTTTTACTCAAGTTTTTATTGCTGCATTGATTATGCTCTATAGATTCAAGAAGGTCTGCACGATCTTTCATGAATGTGAATAAATTCTCCAAACTGGGTGATGGATAAGAAGCTTTCTTTTCCTCCCATTCCCTGTTTGTGTTAGAATCTAATTTCATAGAAATAAGATGGATGATCAATGTGTCCCAATTGTCAGTAGGTTGATTCAATGATTTCAATGCACGCATATGTTTTTTAACGTTATCCGTAAGGGTTCTAAGAGAGACAGAATATTCATTATGAATTTTTGCCAAATTGAATAGAGCTTTTACGTGGTTTTGTATTAAGATTCTAGAGTTGTTATATCGGTTGGAGACTAAATCCCAGGCAATTGGATAATTTGCACAAGTAATTTCAAATCAAATCAAAATATACTTTATTGTCGGAAGATTAGTATCTCATTGACAAAGTCTTGAAAAAATAACAGTAAATGTATATATAATATAAAAACACATGTCACGCAACAATTTCTAAACTAGCTATAACTTGCCTGGCACCACCTTGCAACGCAGAACGAAGATAATGAAATTTTTGAATTTCATTGATTGAAGTGTTTCTATGGATAAGTGATTCGAAAATATCTCTGAATTCTATCCAAACGTCAAAGCTGCCGTCAAATTTTGGCAAGTCAATTATTGGCAATCTAATATTTTGAGACATACCTTGATCAGTTTGGCTCGTGGCCCCTATATTACTAGTAGGGCTCGTTGAAACTAAATTGTTCGTCATGCTCGTGTTGCCTACGCTACTATTTTGATCTAATCTAGAAAAATTCAAAATATTCTTTGCCTTTGTGGTGGAGGTATAAAAAATGTGCTCGAATGTTTCGCGTTCTAGAATTTGTGACTCTACCTCAGTAGGCAATAATTCAATATCCAACTGAACTGCTTCAAAGTCATCCAGAAGAGAGGCAGAGCGCTCCAAACGTTGTTCTAATTCAAGCAATAAATTTTCGTCAGTTATTGGCAGTTATGACAAATTTAGAGAAAATTGTTAGTTTACCTTTTATTACTGCTCTCCTTTTTACTAATAGGTCTATATCAGCCATTCTGACTCAGTAGATTATAAAAAATGTATGTCAACTCTCGAACAACTACAACCAAAATCAAGATTAAATATATTTCAAACGATTGTGAAAAGGAAAGGAAATGGCAAGGAAAATACTGACTTTGACTTCTGGCGATGAAAGACAATGACGTTTGTTGCTCTTGGGTAATCAAAAACAATATAGGTAGATAGTCTCTCTAACGGGAGTCACGGGAAGGCCCTTTATTTTCTTCTCTCTGCACAACTGAACAGCTTGGGAAATTTTTTTGGACTTCCTCGACTAGCTACTTCAGTAAAGGTTTCAGAATAGATTTCGATCAATATCCCGGTCGATGGACCATGTCTATGAGTATGAGTTTTGTTTTCAAATGGACTGTAACTTTTGTTGCTGGAAAAACTGCTACCGATCTTGAAGTTTGTAATGAAACCAGGATGGTGACTTCTAGTAGTTTTATTACTTCTAGCTAACAAATCTTGATCATTGCGAATATAGAGTTTTTATAGATGTTGTTGACAATATTGTTTTTCTAGTCGTTCTGAACGACGATACCTGACATTTGTCATTAATTATTTAAGGGTTGGTGCAGAGGAATGTAAAAATGTGTAAAACGCAACATATACAATTACATTATTATTATAACACCAACCTTTTGTTCTTGGATTCTCTCGATGTCTGGCTGGAGTACCCCTGTTGTATGTGAGCGGGGGTGGTAGAAAAAAATTATTTTTTCTTGAAATGAGGTTGTGGGGGGGAAGGTGTCAACACTTGTAACTCTTAGTAAAGTGTAATGTATAAGATGAATTTTAGGTTATATTATTTTGGATAATAATTGTTAATTTTTCAATCTTATTGAGATATTTAATGGTTTGAAGGAAATAATAATTTGAATTAAATTTATTTGAAATATGATTTAAATAAGTTTTTGAGTTAATTAGATATGTTTTGCTATGTAAAGAAAAAAATAGGAAGAATTAGAGTTTGGGTACAATAAGAATAATTTTATTTGATTTTTTTGGAAAACTTTGATTGTTTAATTGAGAAGTATAGGTGAGATAGCCATATTCCTAGATATGGTATTAACTAATAGGCAACCATCGACATTCGAGCTTGGCGATGGGGAAGTGTATTTTATTTCGTGACTAAATTATTATCGGGCTCAGAACTTTCAATAATAAGATGTTTATTCAAAGCAGGAAGTTATGGCTAGATTATTCAGTTAACTGAGTCATTATTCTAGAGAAATCATTTTTGCTGAAATTGCAAAAATTGGTCTGTGAGAAAAATTTGACGTGGAAAAAAGGTCTCAGATTGTGGCCAATAGAATTTGAATACGTCAAGGGACCCGAGCGAAAACCAATCAACTAATTGAGTCGAGGCTACGCCTAATGATGCTAACTTGAAACGCGAAAACAGATGGAAAAAAATATTGTCAGTTTTCGGCGGGTTTTAGAGGCGATCAGCTTAGTTTTTTTTCGACAGTAGAGTCTTTGACGGGTTTTAAGGTGATTAGGTTGAGTTACGGTACTTTTTTTTTTGGTGATAGGACAGTCCCGGATGGTTTTTTTTTGGCGAATAGTTGGCTCTCTAGTTTGTTTTCAGCGATAGGAATTATTTTCCGGGAGATTTTTTTTAAAGCGAATAGTGTGTTTTGGTGATAATCAGAGTTCTGGAGCAAAAATAAAATAATACGGTGGCCTTTTTTTGACTTGCCCAAGAAACCTTCGCTGGAATAATTATATCACTTTTGGTAAGAAAACTTTTGGTAATCAGGATTTAATTGTGGAGTGTTTAACAATATGTTGGATTTAGTGGTTTGGATATTTGAATAACGCTTTTTGAGGTGGGTAGTAAATATGATACCCATTGTATGCGTTTGAAATTTTATAAATGAAAACTGTAAGCATGATTGTTGATATTGATTTGAAGAATTGCGAGCAACAATATAATATTATCCCTAAGTAAAACTATATCGAGATATTTTCACGAATTTTCGGGTGTTAGACTCAAGAAAAATTAATTATAAGGTATTCTAGAACCCGTACTAAGTGTTGGTAGTTATTACATAAGTTTAATTTAGAAGTAGCCTTAGACTTTTTGATTATGAAAACTGTAACTATTTGAAATGGCCATTATGGGGTCGGCTTTAGAATAGCCCCATGGTAAATCCTGCCTGTCGTAAGAGGCGACTAAAAGGATAACCGTAGGTGGAAGATGGTCTCATCGCCCGGTGAAATACCACCATATCGACTTTGTGTGCTGTGAAATGGACCATTCCATGTTTCAGTGTTCGGTCGATACTTTCCGGTCTCCCTCTTTCCTTTTCCCCAATTCCTCCTTTATTTTCAGGTGCATCCTAATAGTAATAATGATGATGTCTCCTAGAGTAAAACACTCGAAGTAAAATACCTCCATTCGATTTCCGGGCGAGAGGTACTCGAGGGGACTCAACATTAAAAATTAATTTTGCAACATCCGCGACTCAACAAGAACATCAATGACGTCCACCATCTCCTACAGACGGAAAACCGGATATTCTGGCTCTAACAGAAACACAAGTAAACTCGTCCACCAACAAGGTCCATATGCTTTGTCCTGGTTACGAACTCCATTCTCGATTCAGGTTCAAAGGTGGAGTCTGCCTTTACGCTAAGGCTAACCTTTCATGCCAGCTGAAGGAGTTTGGAACCGAAAGACTTTGATGTGATGTGGTTCAAGCTATCTGATACCAAACTGACTAAGTTCCTCTGCTGCCTTTACCTATCACCTGATGAACCTTCATATAACGACCTCTTTGAGTTTTATCACTCAAACTGGACTACATTCAGGAGAACCATTCAACAGCTGAAACCATAATCATGGGAGACTTTAATGTACATAACGCTGCCTGGCTCAAATTCTCTAACAAAACAGATGATGCAGGTCGTCAGCCGAGGCCTTCGCCATCACTCATGGTCTAGAACAACTGGTCGAGCTACCAACCCGCATCCCTGATGTCAACAACCAGTCTGCCAATACACTAGATCTTTTCCTCACCACCAATCCTGACCGTATAGAATAGAAGTTTGTGCCCCACTTGGAAACTCTGACCACACCCTCATCTCCACAACATGCTCTTTCCATTTACCATCGAGCTGCACAATACCACCCCGTCTCATGTGGCATTACAATTCGGCCGACTGGGAAGGTCTTCGTATGTTTTTCTCAGCGTTTCCATGGAAGAGAGTTTGTTTCTCTTCAGTAGATCCAACACGCATGTGCTGAGACAATTTCTGAAATCATCATGTTGGGGATGCAAACTTACATACCGAATACCGAAAGAAGAACCTCATCCGATAAGACCTGGTTTAACAGAAACTGCTCTAGAGCTGTGGCTTCCAAACAGGCAGCATACCATCGATGGCTAAAAAATCCGGGCCCTGAGACCAGAGCAGCATATGTCGAGGCTAGAGGCATATGTAAAGAGACAATAGAATGCTCAAAAGATGCCCACAAAGCCAAAATAAGATCAAAACTTGCTGAATGTCCTAACGGATCCCTTCATTTTGGTCTTTCGTAAAGCTGTGGAAGAAACTTCACTTCCAGCTCATTTCCTCCCTAACCAAAGAAGATGGTACACTAGCAACGACTGCCCAGGAAAAGCCAATATCTTTGCGCACCTATTTGCTGGAAATTCCACTCTGATTCATCGGAAAACAACCCCGAACATTACACCTATTGACAGTCACATGCCCGAGATCACCTTTCGCAACGTATATCAGAAAGATTTTGCTGGGTCTCAACACCAACAAAGCCTGTGGATCTGACGGAATCCCGCCGATTGTTCTCAAGAAATGTGCCCTCGAACTAACACCTGTTCTTTGCAAGTTGTTCAACCACTCTTACAATTTGGGGTATTTCCGTCCAATTGGAAAATTGCAAGAGTACAGCCAGTCCCTAAAAAGGCAAAAGGCCCTACCTAGCAACTACAGACCTATCGCACTGCTATCTATTATTTCAAAGGCCATGGAAAAGCCATCAACATCGAGCTCATGAAATATCTGGAAGACTCTAGGAATTGTCAACGATAGGCAATATGGCTTCCGCCATCAGAGATCAACTGGTGACCTGCTCGCTACGCTCACATATATGGCAGCTATCTATTGAAAAGTATGGAGAAACTTTAGCTGTGGCATTAGATATCTCCAAGCGCTCGATCGAGTTTGGCACCAGGGACTCCTCGCAAGCTTCCGCTTATGGCTTGCCCCTCAGCTGTGTTCTCTGCTTGCTAGTTTTCTCTCAAACAGGTCTCTCCATGTAGTGGTCGATGGAGTTTCATCTGACACTCTACTCATAAATGCTGGTGATTCCGCAAGGATCCATTCTCGCACCAACACTATTTATACTTCACATCAACGAACTATTGAAAGCAACTTCATGTCCAGAACACAGCATTGCAGATGATAGTACCCACCATACCGACTTCTCTTCCAGGGCCCCTATATCAGCCCGTGAAACCAGAAATGAACGAGGAAGAAATGTTAATAATATAAATATGGACTTAGCAACAATTCTCGAATGGGGATCTAATAACTTGGTAGAATTCAATGCAAACAAAACACAAGCATGTCTTTTCTCTAGAAAAGCCGATCTCACTGTGCCTAACATAACTTTGTCAGGAGTAACCATACCACTGAAGCCCTCCATATCGATGCTTGGTATTACTATCAGCAATAACCTTTCCTGGGAAAACCACGTGAGGTCCATTGCCAAAAGTGCATCCCAAAAACTTGGTTTCCTGTTTCGTGCCAAGAACTATTTCACCCCCAGTCAGCTGCTTATGATCTATAAGGCACAGATCCGACCTGTCCTGGAATACTGTTCCCATATTTGGAGTGCGGCACCTAAACATATCCTGAGGCTATTGGATTCTGTCCAAAAAAGGGCAATTCGTCTCGTCGGTGATGCCTCGCTTACAAACTCGCTCACTTGTCTGGAACACCGTAGAAAAGTTGGCGATTTGTCTCTATTTTATAGATATTTTCATGGGCGATCCTCTGCTGAAAGATCAACAATCGTGCCTGCTGTAGCAGTCTCTCTCGAGATTAACCCGTCAAGTTCAGTCATCACACCGCTTCGTGGTCACTTTGGAGACCTGCAGAACATCACTTCCCAAAGACTCGTTCATCCAACGAACAGCGAGGCTTTGGAACTCATTGCCTAGGGAGGTGTTCCCCGAGGCATACAACCTTCAGAAATTTAAGAAGAACACCAACTCCTACCTTCTTTCCCTAGGTTCCCACGATGTTCTCTGAACATTACAGGATATCCCTTTTCGTGGGAACCGGAACATATAAAAAAAAAAAATTTATACTTTTATTTTTCATTATATGGTAAGATTCAATCTATCAGTTTTATTTATAGTCATTAGGTAGAACCTTCAAACATTGAGAGTAAAGTAGTTGTTTTCAAAAATTTTTAGAACCTCTAGAAAAAAATTACAAAAGATCCATCAATGGCTTTGGGCCGAACTTAACCTCTTTTGGATAATAGGTGAAAACAGAAAACCAGTGTATAAGAAGTTAAGAGCGTTTTAATGGAATAAATGGTGACAGATTGGGAGCCCATTCTTTGAATTTTATTTGTAAGAAAACAAAAAAAAAAGATTTTTTGAGTGTAAGAAATGAGACCTGCTAAGGAAGGGGATTCTCATGGAAAGAATTATCAGTAGGTATGATTTTTTTTTTGCCCACGCTAAAGCCAGATAATTTTTTTTTTTATTTTGACTAAGTTATAATTTTTGAGAAAAGAAAGTTGAAATATATCTTTTTTGATGTATATTTTTTTATAAACAAAAAAAAATACAAACAAAAATGGTGGTGTCCGTTACATACTATACAATTAATCATTCTAACCTGATACCTAAATACATAAACTCAAGAAAAAGAAATACTTGCACTCACATGACAATCAAGTCTTCAAAAAAAGATCAAGTTAAAAAAATATTGCAAGAAATACAATGATAACTGAGAAATTTTGTATGTTTCAATTTAATTTTTTTTCTAATAGGCAAAACTTAGTATACGACAAGTTACTGACTAATTGTTTTTTTTTTTTCGTTCATGAAAAATAATTTGGTGTACGCAGTGACTTGTCGGGACAAAGTAATTTCTTGTCCTTCTACAATTCCTTGATCCATTCAATTTTGTTTCCAGATTGTGAAAGGTTATAATCCCAAAAAACAGTATTCCTCCACAAAAATAAGTTTCAAATAAGAAAAACGATATCAACTCTCTGACAGCTAACACCAAAATGATGTGTATTGGCTGATGAAATTAAGATTGTTATAATGAAAACAAATGGAATTTGTCAATTATTGGGACATTTAGTTTAGTTGCCTGAGTGACTGTTGGAATGTTGGTATATTTATTGTTGTTAAGTTTTGGTAAATTTTTCCATCTAGGTATGAAATAAAATGAATAAAATTATACTTTAAATATTCATGAAAAAATTGCACCACGAAAAATTACTTACCTATAGGTAACAAGTCCCCAGTTTTCCATAGCTCCGGCACTGAAATCAGCTATTGCAATCAAATCAATTTTTGGTAACGGGTATGCAATGTCAAAATATTCTTTGTAAAATGGCAATACTTTTGTGGCTACTTCAAGAGCAAACTTTCCTTGTTCTTTTTTTCCTTTTGGAGTGTATACTCTGACTAGAACTCCATCACTGGACTCATCTTCTATATAGTCATATTCTCCTATTACTGCTGCTACTAAGTATGTACTCATGACAGGAGTTTTTTCAAAATCATATCTGTAAAAATAGAATAATTATTAAAAAAACTACAATTTTCTCAGATTATATGATTTTTACCTCAATTGAAATCATAAGACATATTTTGAATAATCTTCTAACATATTTGAGGGAACCATATAGAAAATAATATAATTATTCTGTATAAAAAACATGTTAGATTACAATGATATGTATAACACTGAATATAAATGAAATATCATAATACACAATCTCATATGTAAATTGGTATATTGATTTGTATGAGAATATGAGCACAGTGATAATAAAATCAGATGTGAAATCATCTGTGACTAAAAGATAAACTAAAATCACTATCTTCCATCGTTCGAGAAAAATCCAAACTCAAGATAGTGATTAAGTGAAGAGTCGGTACAAGTAGCACATTATTCAGCCTTTGGCGATCTGAAAATATCCGATCTGAATGATAATATAGTGTAGTGAAATTGGCTTCAGCAATTCATTTCATTACTTTGTCATAACTTCCAAACCCAATGGAGATTTTTACTATAGGTTTCCTGCACATTCGACAGATTCACTTTTCTCATTTCTGCTTGGTTTGCTTTGGTAAACATCTTCATCACTGAAAAAACTGATGTATGGTATGGAGCAAGAAATAGTTTTGCCAACTGCTTGGTTCCTTTTCATGAACAGTTTTGTGAGAGAGTAAAGCAAAGGATTTTTGATCAAATTAATTCAACCTGAATAACAGAAAGAGACTGGCTGAATGGGCATTGCACCCTTATGCCAAAACAAAAAAAAAACAACCTGAAGCTCTGGGTGAATATTTCACAAAAATACAGCCATGACCTAGAGAAGCTGTTTTAAATCAATAGCAGCCATTACCAAGCAAACCTGTACCTTCTTCATATGGTATGTGCCAACAGGAAGATGACATAAAAAATCCTATTATAGCTTGTGGGTCTAGCCAATGCCTAAGCAGCAGTGCAGGATTTATACTCACTTACGCCGGGGGCTAATTCCTACGATGCCGCCGCCAATTGGTATTAATTGTTAGTTTCAAAGTACCCATTTAATGTTTATTTTTTTCATAACATATGACTCTAAGAAAAAATATTACATATAACGAAACAAATTTTATTCACCTCACAAACTTAAATCTAACAACAAATATATTTTTCTATATAAATACTGTTTTGGATTTTTTTTATTAGAACTCATCATTGGCATCATCAAAATTCAGCTCTAATAACAAGTCACGTTGAAATTCAAAATCGATAGGCTATTCAAAGTATCCTCTAGTATCGAATTCCTGAGGTAAGTTTTTTTACTCTTTTTAAAGTTGAGAATGACCTTTCACCACTGGCATTACTAATCATCAGGGATAGGAACATTGTCGGAGCTACTTCTACGTTGCAAAAAGTATATTTTATTTGTGCAAAAGCGCCATTAATGAATGCGGCTTGCGGTATTTTTTTTCTTTTTCAACCGCAGCCGCCTGTATATACGTTCTAGGCACCGCTGCCGCTCGAGATCAAAGAGAATTTAATTTTCACAAAACAGTATCCTTTTGATGCGGCGGTCGTGATTTGCACGTTAGCTTGAAGATTGCTGGTTGCTTTTTCTTTGCCCTTTAATTGCCGCCTCTTAAAGTTTACCGCCGGGGGCTAATAGTCCTACAGCCCCTCCCTAAATCCGACACTGCTAAGCAGAGTCAACAGAATAACATTGCTGTGATGTGGCAAGAAAGCTGATCTGACAAAAGAAGGCCCTACATTATAATTTATAGGACCCAAGCCTTCTTTGGAATATCGAAGAGCAAAGCGTGAGAAGTGTTTTCAGGCTGGTTGGAGCAAAGAAAATGCCAGAACTGGTCTGAAATGGTAGAACATTAACACTAGAAGGCATTCATGTAAATCCCATTGAAGAAAAGGAACGCTGCCGTTAGATCTGAATGGAAAAAATCTGAGGATAATAACAGTACCACTGATCAAACATTGTCAACAGTACACAAAACATTGCACACAGTTGGTTATGCAGAAACGGTATATAATGCCACTTCTCCAGGAAGAAGAAGAAAGTGTAGAGTACATTTTTACTATTCTGTGCAGATGTGAAGCAAACAAGATTTAACTGTATAGACTACAGCCAGCTGGAGCCAAAAGACTCAGCAATTGAATCTCCTGGTGTAATCATTAACTTAATTAGAATTGGGCTGGCAGGTGAACTCTAATTATAAGATTCAGTTATTCAGAAATTCTTGCTGAAAATTGGAATATTAATGTGATTTTTGTAAAGAATCTGAAACCCGAATGTTTATTTTCTTTGTATTCATCACAACTCCAAGGATAAACATATTTGAATGAAAATTAATTTTATATAGAATGTGTATAATTTTTTCGAAACTGTTAATTGTATGCATAATTATTGAAAATAAAACATTTGTAATGGATGAATTATTCATTTCATTAATGAAAGGAATAATTCAACTAAATAGCAATATGAAAAAAATAAATGTGGGAAATCCGTAAACTTCAGACGAATTCCCGTATCCACTTGGGCAATTGTGTGCGCATGATCAAAAATACATTCGTGTCGCATAGAAGCTATAGAGTGGGTAGCGATAATGTGTATTCGCTGTGTGCAAGACTGGTAATGCCCTCTAGTGACTCGATAGCTGAAGTTTTCCTGTTTTATTTCCAATACTCACTATGTAACAATTTCAATTTTTTTATAATTTCTAAATAATCTACCACGATGTAACAATGTTGTGCTTCCAGATGAATCGAAGTTTTTTCTGTCAAAGAAAAAAGTAACTAAATGATAAAAAATATGTGTATTGATACGATAGTTTACCGCATTTGGAGGTTATCCATGTAAAGTTATGACATTGTCTAAATGATATTTTGAATATCATAAAGTAATGCTACTTCTGTGTACTTTTAGGTACGGCAACTAATGTGCTTGCTCGTTAGTTTATTAAGGTCCTGAGAACATAAAAAAGTGAGGGAGCCAAGTAGTTCAACAAATTAAAAAAAGTAGCCATATAACCCTGGCTAGCTTTAACCTGACGGGGAAACCACTAAATAACTTCAGATTCAACGCAAAACTATTCAATGAAATTCTCAAATAATATAATAAACAGGAAAGGAATGAGGTTCCCAATTGTACCTGAATATGGGATCCCTCTTTTAACTCTTGCAAGGATGTAAGAACGTTGAACGGTCCCTAAATAATACAAACACGTTCAACACTCTCTAACACATATAATTGTCAACAAAATATTGGGTATTGCTTATACAGCACAAGTAATGATGTTTACTCTTGAACTGAATTACATTTAACATTAGTTCATATGTAAGGCCAATTGCTTTTGTCAGTTTGTGAAAATCAAAAATCCTCTGCGAGGTACTTTGCCCTGATAGAATGCCGTGTATGAAAGACAACTCGGAAAGACATCAAAAGTATATCTGTCCTCTGTTCATAAGGCTTCACACCGTCCAGGCGTTCCTGAACTCGCAGTTTAAGTCGCTCTTTGCTTTTCATGACCGGCTAACACCGTCCCACGGAACTTGATTAATACTTTTACTATCCACTTCTAGACGATCGAATAGAAAACATCTCAAATATTTATCGAATGAAAACTTCACGTTCCGGAATTAGAGATTGAAATATCGTGGAATAACAGAACACTTATCTCTTTGCTGCAGTTTTTGTGATGCAGTTGGAAATGTATAAAATGTACACATATTATTTTTGCAATCGACTACACATCAATAGCGAGGGCTCATTGTTATTATATGTATGTTGTTATTATACTACCCAACCGTGACCGTTGCTTCTAACTAATAATAATGTTTATTCATCTGAAGTATGGTACAATATTTTTAAGTGATTTGTGAATAAACAGGGAGACCTCATAAACTGAAAGTTTTCAGCTTCTGCTTGTGATTACCAGGATCATTACCTACTTCTGCCACCATGGGCGCTGTCATAGTTTCATCTATCCCCTCCAGCCTAATGCACACAGCGAATACTGAGTATGACACATTCTTCAATGAGATCAAGCACAGAGTCGTTGGACTATTGGAATAAACTATTAAAGGTGGATTTAGTCAATTTTTATTAGCAATAGCAATAATAGGAATAAGGATAGCAATAATCGTAAGAATGATTATGTACTGAACCTATTTTATACAACGAATTTAGATTCAGACTGTTCGCTCAGTTCTGTATTCTAGTAAATAAAACTTATTTGGCTATTTTTAATTTGAAATGTGTTTTGTTTATATTGCAATCATAAAGATGAACGAAAGGGAAAGCATCAACAGCATTGCAATTATGTCTCAGCAGGTTAATTGTGATTAAAAAATTGACGTGGAACTATAGACAACATTTTAGCGGTAGCCTTAATAATCTGGAAGTTTTAATATTTAAAGTCGCGATTATAAAGTTATCGTTGTTGCTAAAATTAAAATAGTTGACTAAATGAAACCATTTGATCCAACATTTTCAAATCTTAACGTTATTGCTATTGCTATTAGTATTGCAATAAAATGTTGACTAAATCACCCTTTAGTTACCCAACTCCAACAAGGTCAACATGGAAGTATTTGGCAGTTATGTTATCTCAACCCAGGAATTGACAGGCTAATCGATCCAGCCATTCGAATGAATTATTTGAATGACTTTCGTGATATTATAATTGCTCAAACTACATAATTTTAGGAGCATGATTCAGGTTAGTTGCTTTAGTGGAAAGAAAAAATCCCAATATTTTATTTATTTGTTCTACTATGGACTTGTGGAAAAAGCTGCAGATGATAACAATGGTGAGGCAGAGACTGATCAAGAGATAGCTGCTGGTGACAATGATGTCATTGGAGATCTAGTGAGGCGCTTCCACTACCTAACCATAACGTAAACATATGGTTTGTGCAATATGTTACAGCATCTCCTTCATCGCCCTTCAGACAATGGAGGATATATCGAACAGTTGTGTGCGATTTGCTTGAATTTATATGGCGTCAAACATCATCAGGCGGATGCCATACATTAGTTCAGTCAACAGGGAAAAAAATTGCCGCCGTAAAACATGAGGTTACAGTAGCTATTTTTTTATTCCACGTGATAGGGGGGTTGATCCTGAGGATAACTCTGAGTTGGCGCGGCTCCTCTTAAATTCCCTCTGTAAATCACTCAACAGTTCTTCCGAATTCACCCAGTCTTCGTGCTTCAATTTTTCATCCCTGCCAATGACCTTTCATTTTACAACAAATTCATTTGGAAATCCTCTCTCTGCTCCTCGTTTACCTTGCCACTGTTCATGTTCCTTACCTCAGTCTCATTGTATGTAAAGAATTTTCGTTTAGGTTTCTACCGTGGAAAAACTATTGTAGATAGAAAAAAAGTTCAGGACAATATTTGTAGACAATTTTCCGTTCTACAATTATTAATATAACTATTTTTCACGTAGGATCAATTGTTTTTCAGTTATTCGCAGAAAAAGCATACATTCCAACTGTTAAAGGGAAAATTTATCAACCCATTGTTTTTATCCATTACATGTTATGTCACATATTTCACATAATGTAAAAACAGTAAAAACACTCGTGGGAACCAAGAATTCAAAATGCGTCATTTGTAACCAGGATCACGTTTACCATAATTGTTCAAAATTCCTCAACTTAGATCCTAGTTTTAGATTCAATGAAGCGAAACGACTCAAACTCTGTATTAATTGTCTTAGAAAGAATCACGCAACTAAAGAATGTACAGCTTCTAAATGTCGCAAATGTGGCAATTTACATTTTCTGCATTTTACGATCAAAATCAGCCAATTTCAAATTCAAATGAAAATACCACGAATTCCAATATTTAAAATACAGAGGATAATCAAGCATCACCATCTACATTGCTATGTTCAACACAGGATAAAAAATACACTCTGCTTTCCACAGCTATAATTGATATAATGGACAATGATGGGCACTTACATAGTTGCAGGGCATTACTCGATAGTGGCTGAGAAAGTAATTACATTACCAAAAGTTTAAGTAAGAGGCTCAACTTGAAAACGAATAAATGCAAAATTCTGGTAACCGGTATTAATCAAATTTCATCATCTCTTGACACCAGAGCATGTGTTAAAATTGAATCTAGGATAAACTCATTCAAATAATCGATCAAATTACGGGAAATATTCCTTCAATTTCATTCAACCCCAACATGATCGAAAACCTTCGAATTTAATACTAGCAGACCCAAACTTCAATAAAAGCGATTCCATAGACATACTTCTAGGAAATGATGTATTTTATGACTTGTTATGTGTTGGACAAATAAAGTTAGGCAAGAGATTACCGACACTACAAAAAAACTCATTTTAGATGGAAAATCTCTGGTCCTTTATTTTTTGAAAATACATCCGCAATAAAAACTCATTGTTATTCAAGTACTAGTATAACTCATATCAATAAACAAATTCAGCGTTTCTGGAATATCGAATAAATTCCCTCAAAAACACATCTTTCTCCCAAGGAGTCTTTTTGTGAACATCATTTTAAAATTAACACATTTCAAGATTCTTCAGGACGATTTGTAGTTAGTCTTCCTTTCAAGGAACCATCTATCAAACTAGGCGATTCATTAAAGATTGCAACAAAACGGTTCTATGCTGCAGAACAAAAAATGAATAAATCTGAGGATCTTAAATAAATTAATTTTATGACCGAATATATCACATTGGGTCATATGTCAAAATTGAACGTAATTCCTGAAGATGGTTATTACCTACCTCATCATTGTGTTTTTAAAGAGGATAGCACGACGACTAAAATTCGGGTTGTATTCGAAGGTTCACCAAAAACAACTTCAGGTTATTCGCTCAATGACATTTTAGCTGTCGGACCGACCATACAAGACGACTTGATGTCAATTATTTTACGATTTCGTATCCATAATGTTGTTCTTGCTGGCGACATTGAAAAAATGTATAGGCAAGTCCTTGTAAAACCAGAAGAAAGAAAATTTCTGAAATTTTTATGGCGTTCATGTCCGTCTGAACCTTCATATGCGTATGAGCTCAATACAGCAACATATGGCACAGCGTCGGCGATTTTTTTATGCATTCGTGCTTTGCGTGAAGTTGCATAGCCTTTGTAAGGTCGAAGGTCTTTTTTTATTTGAAAAAAAAACTGACATTTACAAGCAGGTGTGCTCCTGCTCTCTCGTTGTATTCAGTTAAATGCAGTTGAAAATGAATTTAAAATTGTAAAATTTCCTAAAGTGTATCCTTCTGAAAATCATGCACTATCCCAGTTATTTAGTTTTTGTGTAATGGCTGTTGAAGTTACCTAACTTCAAATAAGAAGATCTACTCCACGTTAACAATAAATTCCCATCCTGGATAAAAACATAACAAAAAGTGTTTACACACAAAAAAAGCTAAAGCACAAAAAAAACTAATTACTCTTATCACTCTTTTTACGATGCTGCTCCTTACAAATAAATAGTCCAGCAAAATTAAGAACTTCTTGAACTCTTATAACAATTTCAAGAATGGCGGCGTTTTTCAAGTGTTGCAAAAGTAAGGAGTTTCAATTTATTTGCTGCATACAATGCCTCAGTGTGTTCCACAACAGCTGCTTAGACAGAAAAAAGAGTTGTGTGAAACTAGATGGTCACAAAATACTATGCTCCAAGGAATGCAGTATTAAAAGGGAGAATGAAGAATACAATTTAGCTGAACTTGAAGCAAACTATTCGAGAGTGACCGAAGAACTCCAACTCAAATTAAGGAACTAGACAACAAGGAGAATGAACAAGAGGTTTATTTGACTAACATCAGGGACGAATTTTCCAAACTACAAATTGAAATAAAAGAAAAAGACAATTTTATCATGCGACTGAAAAGATCTTCAACTGACTTTGAAAACGAAATTCAAAATATGGAACAAAGCTATATCACCGAAATAAATAAACAAAAAGCATATGTTAGAGAAGTAAACAGGGAAAATTTAAGATTAGTATACAAATATCAACTGTTGTTAGAAGAAAATTCAAAAATATCAACAGAATTAAACAATGTACTTAAAGACCTAGATAACATCTACATTACCAGGAACGAAATGTCAACATCACTACAGGTCCTATCTCATGACAACAAGCTCCTACTTGAAGAACTAAAACAACACAAATCAGATAAATGTACTACAACGATATCTCAAAGTACAAGTCAAAACGACAGTAGAACTCTGAATCAAATTGAGATAAATAAAATATCACATTTAAATCTAAATTACTCCAATCAAAGCAAAAAACAGTCCCCACCACCCCCGAGAGCTTCTAAGCGAGATAACCATAAAAAACTTATGAATAAAAAAATACTCCTAATTTCGAACTCACAGGGAAAAGACCTATTATATTACTTGTGGAACATTTCAAACAATTACTCAACGCAATCATGGTTAAAAACAGGAGCAACCGACGAGGAGCTGGTTCATACAGCTCTCATGTCTTCAAAGAACTTCACACGAGACGATATTGTCATACTGTGGACAAACAAGTGCAACCAAAGGCTTTTGGAAGAATTTGTAAACTGTCAACATACTCATGTAGTATTAATTTCTGAGCCATACAGATTTAATAGGCTAGCTAGTATGAACAAACTCAAATACGAAAATAATCTAAATTTCCTCAAAGCTCTGCACAGACAACAATCAACCACAGCCAGATTTCTGGACTGTAATAACATATTCCGTAGAAATAACTACACACCCGATGGCTACAACTTGAAAAGAGTGCAGAAATTCACCTCGCTAGAGCCTTATTGAATTTAATCAAAACCTGGAATCTCGAAAACCTGAACAAGGTCAAGGTCAATATCAGCAACATACAAACGATTGCATCCAATAACTACACAAGCTCCATATTGCCAAATTATTCTCAATCACAAAAGAAAAGCTTGGAGGAAGAAGCCTCTAAATCTAAGAACCATTTTTTAGAGGTCACCCGCCAGACAAGATGAATATTTCCCTATTTTCTCTAAACATCCAGTCACTGAGGAACAAAGTTGACGAACTATTCATACTATTGGAAAACCATAAATTTCCTGATTTTGTTACACTAACTGAGCACTGGCTGAGTGAAGAGGAGCCAGTCCACCTACCCAACTACATACCAGTGGCCAGATACAACAGGACAAACTCAATCCATGGTGGAACTATAATCTTCATGAAGGACTCCTTAGTTGACACTCTCAACTTTGTTCATCTTAATAAATTCAATAATATTTTAGAGGAAAAACAGTTCGAAAGTGCAATTATTTTCTCTATTAAGCTTAACATGTACATCCTAAGTATATATAGGGCTCCGTCCTCAGATGTAAACATATTCCTAAACAAACTCGAATTGCCTTATCACAACTACCAACCCATTCAAATAAGAATACAGGCGATTTGAATATAAACTTCTCTGATCCAGAGTCCTTACCTAGCCTCCAACTAATTAATTTACTTGATTCCTATAATTTAAGAATTCATGTAAATGAACCTACTCGATTATCAAAATTCACTGCAACCATCATTGATTACCTTTGCACCACTTCAGAAGAAACTTCATGCTCGGTTGTCCCCTCAGGCCTTTCCGATCACGAAGCTATTCTCGGCTCCATACCGCTCAACATAAAAACTCCTGCACCTAAGTTCAAATATAGTCGTCTATTTAGTACAAAAAAATTTAATAAATTCCACGAGTTTTGCTCAAATAGTCGCTGGCAGGATATTTTCCATTCCATAGATCCTTTTTATACATTTTATACTCTCCTTATAAATAATTTTAATAGGGCTTTTCCAATTCAAAAAATAAAGGTGAAAGATAAGAAACAATGGCTAACAAAGGAAATAAAGACATCCGCAAAAAATTTAAAATTTCTTCACTCAATTAGAAAATTTACCACTGAACCATTCTTTCATAAATACTACAATAGCTACCGCAATTTATATCGAAAAGTATTAAAATCTGCAATAGATATACATTATAAATCAAGAATTGATAAATCCTCCAACAAATCTAAGGAAAGCTGGAGAATAATGAACGACCTTAGAGGAAAACAGAAAATTCCGCTTGAAATCCCATTGAACCCAAATACCCTTAATGACTATTATTGTACTGTAGCCTCCAAATTAACTGCACACTTGAGCCCCAACAACATTGATCATTACATTTTAAATCTCTATGTCGAAGAAACCTTCAATTTTTCTCTAACACATACAATTGAACTGAAAGAAGTCATTAGAGGTATAAAAAATAAAAAGGCATCAGGTCAAGATGAACTTTTAATCAACATATTTGCAAACCTTCCAGATTCAGCTCTTGATGTACTGGCTGCTCTCATCAATCATTCACTCGAACAGGGCATCTTTCCCCAATTCTTGAAAAACTCAATTATAATACCACTACATAAAGGAGGAGATCCAGCAGACCCATCAAATTATCGACCAATATCACTTATACCTACCTTGGCTAAGATAATTGAAAAATTAGTTCAGAAGAGAGTTATGGAATTTCTACTTAAAAATAATATCTTGAGCAAGAACCAGTTTGGTTTTCAAAAAGGTTAGAGCACCAATGATGTTATATTTTCCCTTCTTTCAAAAGTTTATGATGAAATTAATCATGGAGAGCTGGCCGCTGCTGTGTGTTGTGACCTTTCCAAGGCGTTCGACTGTGTTAGTCACGGAATTCTGCTACGCAAACTAGAATACTATGGTTTTAGAGGAACTAGCCTGCAGTGGTTCAAATCATACCTAGAAAATCGCACTCAAATGATAAAAACCAACCACCTCTCCCATGCCCAGACAATTCAATGTGGTGTGCCACAGGGTTCTGTACTTGGGCCAATATTGTTCCTGCTTTATATAAACGACCTTACAAAAATTAATATATCCGGCAAGTATACATTATTTGCAGATGACATCCATTGAATCCCATCTGATATATGGTATAGTATTCTGGGGAGTGTGTAGCAATCAATTATTACAGATGGTGCAAGTTATTAAAAAAAGAGCCATTAGGGCTCTCTGTAAAGTTAAACCGCGTGACTCTTGCAGGGAACTCTTCAAAATACACAGAATCCTCACAGTCACCTCGATTTTTATTTTAGAAACTACATGTCTAATTCATAGAAACAGTGACAAATATATATCAGCGCCTCTAAATCATAACACTCGTTCTTCGCAAAAATTTAGACTACCATTACCTATACCTAAAAGTAATCTTGCTAAAGAATCCATCATCTCAACGGGCTAAAAATTTATAATTGCTTACCATTAAACCTAAGAGAAATTGAAGCATTTGCATTATTCAAAAAACAACTAAAAGAACTACTATACATTCATCCTTTCTACAATATAGAGGAATTTTTTAGTTGTGAACTCTTTCGTTTATAGTGAACTACACTAGCCCCTTCATTAAGGAATTATTTTAATATGTTTGCATCTTGGGGATGTACCCTCTTATTATTTTACATTTCTTAATTCTTAACTTTTTAAACTATACAAATTTTAATTAGTCTGTCCCTGTACCATTTGTCGTTTTTATTATTATTGTTTAGTTTTTAATGTTTATTTTTCTGTTTTAATATGTATTTCTTTAACGTTTTTGTCGATAAGACCAGTTTCTTCTGACAATAAAGCATAGTTTGATTGATTGATTGATTGAAGATAATATCCCCTTCCGGATTTTGGCTCGAGAGCTAGATTATGTCTTTTTTGTTCGGCTAATTGTTCACGATTGGTTTTAGCATCGTTCACCGCTTTTGCAATGCTCGCACTGCCACCCGCCACTGCCCCAAGGGCTCCCAACAATGTTAGTAAAAATGGAAGGAATCCTCCTTTTTTGGGTGCAAGAATAATTCGTTTGTTTTTTCGTCGACGCCGTCGAAGCTTCTTTTTCAGTCCCATTCAAAGTTTACGTTTTTTCTTCATTGCAATTGTTACGAACCAAGCAGATGCTTTTTCTCCTAGTTTAGTGTCTTCGCTTTAACTCTTTCCCAAGCTTTATTTTCCAATATTTCGTCAGCTCGATGTCTGTCACTAAGGGTTTTACTTTTAGAATACGCTATATCGTCATGCGTCATCCAGATAATTAATGCCAGAATCTCCACGTTCTAATCGTTGTTGTAATTTAGTTCCCGCTATAGAAAAACGGTAAAATAAAACAAAATTAACCTCTATAAAGTTGATCACTCACGTCCACAATAATTGTAATTCGGTAGATGGAATTCAAAAGGTAATTTATCTATTGATGAGTTGACAAAACCTCTGCCTCTTTGTCTTCTTCTTCTGTGACCTCTTGTTCCTTTTTTGGATTTTACCCTTCTAATCTGTCATATATGTCGGCACACCCTTATATATATTCTCAGTCACTATGAAGTTACAAAAACAAAACGTTTCACTGCCCATCAACAATTATGATTTTAAAAATGATAACGATGAGCAAAATGCTGGAGGAAAACATGGTGTACTATTGGGCGATTCTAAACGTGGGTTTATCGTCGGTAGTAGTGGGTGTGGTAAAACAACATTATGTTGTCACAAATAGAACATAATGGATTAAAATTAGAAAATTTCTATCTATACTCTAAATCATTGACTCAGCCCAAATATCAATATTTACGTACTTTACTTCAACCACTTAGTGAAATTGGATATTATGAATATACTAGTGAAGATGTACCTTCTGCAGATAACATTAAAACGAATTCCGTCATAATATTTGATAATGTAGCAACTTGTGATCAAAATATAATCAAAGATTATTTTTCCTTTGGCCGACATAAAAAAACCAGATTGTTTTTATATTTGTCAAACATATTCTACCATTCCGAAGCAACTCATTCGCGACAATGCAAATTTATAAATTATAATACCACAAGACACCCCTAATTATTTATAATGATCATGCAAATATCGATATGGACTTTCAACAGTTCAAAGAAGTAGCATCTTGTTGTTGGAAACAAAAATTTGACTTTTTTGTTATCGATAAAGATTTGTCTTCGGGTAGGTGTAGAAAGGGCTTCGATACATATATTCATATATAAAGATGAATTCTTGAAACATAATCAGTAGTTGAAATGGATCCCCAATTAGCGAAACAACAACTTGTTCGAGCCAGACACGCACTAAGAAAAAAGTATAAAACTATAAAGGGTAACACGGCGAGATCACAAACTCAATTGGAAAAATCATATCAACCCATCACCCAATCTCTAAAACAATTGCTTCCAACATTGGGTGATGCGGCGGCGGCGGAATCCACAACGATCAAACAAGAAACTAAATATCCAAAGTTGGAGAAATTCAAGACGGCAACACCATCACCAAACTCATATAGTCAATTAACATTTTTATCGCCAATACCGAACATGAAACTCCAATGATGGAGCTACCGAGTTTTTTCAGAAACGAAGAAACTTACGAATCACGCAATGAGGAGGGCGAATTGCCCGATAAAACAAGATAAGATCAATTTATCGATGACACCCTATCTCAATTTTGTCAAACAATTACAAATCCAGACGTTCTTCACGAATACTTTGAACAATTTGAAATACCATTACCCAGAACTTACATTGAAAGCATGATAAAAGATACTAAAAATAAATATGATCATTTTTGGGTATTTTCCATAACCCGGTAGAAGACAAATTTTTCATAGGAGATTCACAAGTTGACTCTATAGGATCCAATGTTATTGTGAAAAGTATCACTTACAATGGAATTGATGAGAGACTTTATGAGTTACTTTTTCTAAAGAAACCCGTTACTTACACCAAACAAGACATTGAAAATTATGTAGATATTATTGAAAGGACGAATGCATATCGCCGTGATAATAATGCCGATTTGCCAATTAGAAAATTTCCCCGACATCAAAGAAAAGTATATTTACATTATAAAACCTAATTTAGAGAAAACTCGTCCAAGATCTAGTTCAGTACCATAATCTTTATTGAGGGGCGTACTTACCAGAAAGATGACAAGAAAAGGGAAAGAGGCTAAAATGACAATGATAAAATATGATAATGAACCTATAGATTATAAATATTTTAATGATTACAACGAACTTGTAGATAGATTACGTTTGCTTGTCGCTTCCAAAACAGCAGGCAACACTACCGCCCACAACAATAAAATTCTACAATTCGTGCCAAACCCAGTGAAATGAATAATAAAAATGCAAAATTTGTAACTTCATTCTGGCATTTGAAAACTTTTGTCCCAAAAAAACGAAATTTATGAAAGGAGACTGGGTTCGTATATCCAGGTATCGACATGTACAAAATCGTATACATGTATAAGTATGCACAAAATCATATACGTCCAATTGGACCACATATATTTTAAAAGATAGTAAAAAAGTGCAAATTCAGGGAGGATTCTACACTGAAGAATTACAAAAAGCCAAGTATCCAGATATTCATCTGGTAGAGAGAGTTCTACATATAAGGGCCAACAAACTATATGTCAAATGGTTGGGATTTGATTCATCACATAATTCTTGGATAAATAAAAGGATTTAGTTTAAATATACTTGTACATATTTAAAAAAATCAAAATAAAGAATAGTAAACAATATAAGTTTTTTATTTTTTCATAAACCTTATTCCTGTGGCTTTTATGTAAAATATGATTTAAAGATGGGGCTGCTTCCCTAATGCGACGCTGGAATTGTTCACGATCACGAGCTGCTGTTTCCCAAGGTCTTTGTCTCGCAGATTGATAGGCATATTTCCATAAGTACAGTAAATGAATCTCTACTGTGCCAAACGTCACTTTTTTTTATATCCCAATAATTATTCTTCTTGAAGGAGTTCAGGATGATGATATGTCACTTCCAATCCAAGAGTATATACTTCAGGATTCATTTATTTTATTGTATCAAGTAACTTCAATGATCTGTTGATTATAACTTTTTTCACACCCAATTGTAGTTTATTCATAACCATATCAAATCTCAACGATTTCAAGTCATACATTCTATATTGAAGATTAGGTATAAAAAGCCAAAGTTTTGACAGTGATTCACAATTTAAACGAATACTGGAATCACCACTGTGAATCCTGATACTATCTGCTTGAGATTGTTTATACTCTACAGCAAATCGTCCAACATCTATTGTATCCACATTTTCTGATGATACCAGCAATCTGTCAATGGCTTCCTTATTTTTCACTAATTCAGTCCATTCCTTTTCAGTGAATACTAAAGTATCACCTTCAATGTCGGATATCACAACACAAAGGACATAACCCAGATGCACTGATATACAGACCGACACATACTGGGATTTATTAGGGTTTTAAAACCGACGTTCACCTAAAATGTATTTTGTTTGTTTTGAAATAAATTCATTTTGACTGACACTCTAGTTTTTGTTTTCATTGTTATTATATCGTTAGAAAGAGGTGTGGTTTTCCAAGGTTCAATCAGTCACTTCGATTATATTTTTATTAACCTTTACAATCATTACACGTGTAATCAAGGAGAAAAATCGTAAAAAATATAATAATTACTAAAACCAATGTCATACACGAAATAAAAAACATTAAATGTATTTCTTCTTGCATACTGCAGTTACTTCTTTTATTAAAATTCATACTTTGCCATTCATGTTGATCAAATTCAGAATTATCAGTAAATATAATTTTCAATTTATAGTTGAAATGTGTTGAGTTCGTTTCTGGAATCTCAATTGGAAATACAGACAAGTGGCCATAATTTTTTTCCGATAAGCTCAATAGTTTCCATGAAGTTTGGTTACATTCTTCTTTTATATTTTCTATATCGAAACACACTGCGACATATTGAACATTTTTCGGTACATTCGTATATAATATTCCGTTCATATATGAAATTTTATTCTGATAGAGCCATTTTTCTTTAATAAAAAATATTTGTCTTCTCTTCTGAATGAACTGTATATTACTAACTATTTCATCATCGAGAATAACTTTTAAAATTATTTTAGAGTGATATCAGACGAACCAAAACTTCTTTCACCCCTCCCAGTGGTACTTAAAGAATCAACTTCTTCAATAAGTGGAATACAGTATCGTTCGCATATTAATTGAGCTATTTTGTCTCCCCTTTTAAAATAAACTTTTTCAGACAGTGAATTATACAATAAAATTTTAATTGTTCCCCTATAATCTTGATCTATCATACCAGCAAAGATTCTATTCCAAACTTCAAAGCTAACCCAGATCTTGGAGAGATTCTTCCATAAACTTCTGGTGGGAGCTTTATTTTCAACAAACTATCTACGAGTTATTTTTCTCTAGCAGGAAAAATCTGTTGGTGTTCGTAAGTCACACCCAGCAGAATAAGAAGTTGCACTGGTTGGGATGTAAGCCGTTTCATCAATTTTCATAACTTTAAGAACCTTAAAATATGTTTAAATATCAATTGAAAAAAATATTATTAATGTAAATAAAAATATTTATCTTTATAAATTGTTGTTCATTTTCACCAAAGTTTTGTAACAGCTCAAAGGGTGTTAATTCAGTTTGTACACAATCAATGGCGAAAATCAAATTTATTTTAGGAAGAGAATATTCTAGACGTTTTCTTTGTATACAATCAAAATGCACCTGAAAATTCATAATTCTCAAAAATAACTTTTTTAATCCTTTAGTGAATAAAAACACATACCTCAATTTTGTAACAGGGTCTTACTTCTATCATATACATCACTTCTTCAAAACGTTCGTAACAGTAAGCACCCAAACTGTTTCTTAAACTGATCTCTGAATTATAATTTTCCCTGTATTTAAAGGGTTATTTGACAAAAAGCATTTCAATATCACGTATGCAAAGCAAACCAATGGTGACCTTTTCTATATAAAAATTTGCCGCTCCTATAATACACACGAACATTACATTGACATGAATACGTAATAAAAACATTTCACGATTCTGTTGAAATAAAAATAATTATGCAGTTCACTTATTCCCATTTAGTATATATCACACTCAATTTTTCTTACCGACCTGGACCAACGATCAAAATTCCATATTCGATATATTCGTATTTCTATATAGAAAAATTCGTCGAGTATTATTCTCAAATCCTTCAAGAAATTAATTTTAGGCATAAAGTAGAACCAGTTACCTGAAATAATTCCAAATTCTAGTTTTTAAAAACAAAATAATTCAATCTATGCATTTTATCGAATGCTCCATATTAGGGGACTCCCAAATTTATTTAATTCGAATGCTTATCGTCTATTGAGAGGGCGGAGCTGTCACAAATACTTTCATATTTATGTTTGTTAATAATTGAATTTACTATACCTAAAATTCACACATCAATAGATCTTCCCGAAAAAATAATATATTTGCAAAGCCTCATTTCTACCTAACTGAAAATAATATTATGTTATAATGCTGAAGGTACTTTTTTAATTCCAGTAACCGACAAATAATCAGAATAAATCCCAATTCTATCCCTAAAAACTAAATAATTTAATCTAGGCATATTTTATTATTAATATTATGCATACTGACCCAATTGGGCCCAATTTTTTTAAATTTTGAAATCCTCATTGTATAAAACTGCTCAATTTCCAAATTTCTAAAGCCCTATTGCGTAGAAGACACATTGTACTTGAAATAATGTGATACTACCTTCACTTGGACCCAATATTGCTCAAAATTCCATATTAATAATTCGTATTTAGAAAAATTCATTAAGTATTAATATGACGCATACAGACCCAATTACTCAAACTGCACAATTTTCAAATTTCGAAAGCCCAATTGCATGGAAGAGGCATACCAAATATACGGGGCCCCAAAAATACTTTACATCACAGGAGAATGAGTAAATATAAGATTTACAGTGCTTGACCTTGAATTGCACAAAATAAACTTTGGTTCACTACTACGAATCATAGATAGGCCTGATGCTACGTAAACAAACCATGCGTTGATGCACAGATAACTGTGTTTTTATTTATCATCTACTGTTTACAAAAACCGAATCCTTGCTGTCAGATGGACATCATTTATAGAATGTACATAAGTTCACATGTAGCCATTGACATTCTATATAAGCTTAATGCATCTGAATTTTTTATAAGGCTAATCAACTCCGAACAAGGTTAAAAAAACATTTTACTAGAAGGTAGAAGAAATACAATTTTCAACAGTTAAATTGTAGACCCATTGAGCACAGATTATTAAAAAGCCGCCACAAGGGAGAACATGTTTAAGACCAGATACCATTCCTGATGTACGAGCAGTTGAAAGGTACGTTAGTAGGAAGTCAAAAGTACAGTTGTATCCAATTATTTACAGTCCAATGTTGAATGTTGAGTTCAGCAAAATATTTATGATCGAAGTTCATGATATAACGAAGAAATCAGAAAAATTTTGAATTTGTTCCTTGAAGGATTTTCGGAATCATTATTCGAGGGTTGGTTGGGTTTGAACCATCAACCGGGATTTTTAGGATATTGTGAACAATGTTTTACTACCTCATTGATTTAACATGTAATAGTAGTATAATATAGTCCTACAATATTCATCCTTCAATATCAATTTCACCCAATTTCACTGAATATTTGAGGAAATGAAAGGATAAAAATTATCATTAATTTGTTTCTACTTCATAGATATGCCAACTTCTGGATATGGCTTCATGATATTAGGAACAAACAGAATAAACATTCATCACAATACTTAGAGTATTGTGAGTAGTGAAAAAAATTTATATTATCATACATCATGGTTAAGAAGACTATTTATTATAGCCCACATGCCATGGCGTACTATTTCATTACTGAATTGAAAATCCATAATATGAAAAGTTTGCAAATTTGCTATTTATGGTTTTTCATATGGATTTCAACTATATTTGGGCATTTAGTATTTATTATTAACGGCTGAATATGAATCTGCATTCAGAACTTCGTTGTTGTAATTATATCTTTTTTATTTTTTTTTATTTACCAAAAAGTTTTTTATTCATTATATATTCACATTTATAAATGTATAGATTTCAACAGTGACATTTTTTGGCATTAATTACGAGCCTCAAGAAATTGATATTTCAATGCATTCGACACCACAAACATTCGCCAACCGAAATCTTGTACCCAGTGAGATGACGAGCAAGTGCTTTGGAAACCAGAAAATCATAGAAGATGGAAAAGGAAAAAAGTCTGCTGGGATTATTTGGATAAATTATGCAATATTCAAGAAAGTCAGGGTTTGCATGTTGCATTGAAGTAAGTTCAGTTCAAACCCTGAGCAAGAGTGTAGCAAAAAAAAAGACTTCTTAAATCTTGATTTAAAATTTGAAGATTTTGAAGGTTTGAAAGCACTGCCAACTTCTGTAGAATATTTAACAACACTTGACATTTTCAATTCTAGAAATATTTTAACAAATAAGTATTTTGAGTTTTTTGACATGACTGTTGAATACATCTCAAAATTTAAAATAAATTGAAAATTATTGTTGAAAAGTAAGAGGAAAATAAGATTATTGGGTTTAATAATTGGTATCAAGAGTCAGATAACGAATACGAGTAATCTGAAATATATTTTGAGTTATCCATTATCGCAGGATCATTTGGAGATACTATTGAAAAATATATATTCTTGTTTACTTTGTTGTATGCAAATATTTATCTGCAATGAATAAGCTTAAAGAGGTTTAGCCCTGCACAGCTGAAGACATTTGAAGTTGTAAAATGCATAGCAATGAATTCATTCAGAGTTCTTGTACAACAAGCTATAGGGGGTACTCTAAGGTGATGTAATTTTTTTTAATTCTTTCGTGCCATCTAGTCCTCTGCACGTTTCTCACCAAGTGTACCCCCATATTATTTTGGGTTAAAATGAAATATAAATGAAATAAATCAGCCACCATTTTCAATTTCCTTAAAAGTTCACAATCCGCAACTCAAAAAATACTCAGATAACCATCTTTAGTCGAATCAAGCAATAAACAAATTGCTGTCTACATTTTGAATTTTGTAATGAAATTTGTAATAGATGATTTAGAGTATACCTGCATATCGAGTTTGTGGTGAATCAGACCATAAGATAGATTTTGTTTGTAATTTCGTATTTTCATCATATAAAAATATCAAATTATATTCCCATGGAAACCTTGCTTGCATGATAAATTTCAAGGCGACCAGACATGTGAAAATCGAGTTGCAAGTTTTTTTTTTACATCGAAAACATACAAAGGGACAGAAGTGCACCATAAATTGAATTATTTAAAAAATCTTGCGTAGTAGATTTAAAAAAATTCAAATACTGTTTTGAATCCCTTAAAATGGCACGGCACTGTGCTATCATATACACAAAACATTACATTTCCCGCCGGAATTATGTTATTTCGGTTAAAAACTTTGCAATTGTAACACACTAAGATCTATACTGTAACGAACCTAGGCCGGACCTGTCGCCTTATTCGTTGCCATCGACAACGATGATGTCATCCCCGGAGATATTCGAGAACAATCCAAGCACGCCGCCGCGGATAACAACGGTCGATATTGGAAATAACTGGAACATGCTGGTTGCCAACCACCAGAATTGGAAACATCGAGAATTCTGTAACGGAGATAAATAGGCAGCCCTCAAGAGGGAGTAGTCAGTCTTAGCAGCCGATAACGTCGAGCGATACAGTGGCGTAGTTAGTAATATGAATTAGTTGTAAATTTAAGTGTGAAATAAATTAGTAAAACCAAGTTAAGTTTATTTACGTTACAATTGGTGTCGGAAGCGAGATTTTGAAAATAAACAAGTGATCGTGGAGTGGATAGTCAGAAAAATAAATTGATAGACCTTTTTGTACGCCCAAAATAGACAGTGGCCCGGTTTTGGCGAAGTGGACAATTGTGCGTGGGAATATAAACTGATACACTGTTCGCGTGAAACAGACAATAGACTGGTGGCCCGTGGAAACGAATTCGTGAAGTGAATTTTTAACAAACTGATAAACTTTTCGTGTGAAACAGACTGATACCTCATCAAAGACAAAATGTGTTCAAGAAAAGTGCGCCTTGCGGATTTGAAGGAAGCGGAATTGAAACAGGAATTGGAGGAAAGGGAACTGGAAACAACGGGTAAAAAGCAAGTACTCCAGGAAAGACTTGCAGAAGGACTTATACAAGAAGGTGAGGACCCCGAAACATTTTTATTCGAAGTTCCCGGAGGTGATTTGTGTCCGATAATAGAATCCTTGAAAGAAGAGCTGCAACAAAATTCGAGGACTTTGGAGGAGAAGCTTGAAGAAAATGCTAGAAATCTGGAAGAGAAGCTTCTGGAAAATTCAAGAAGCCTGGAAGAGAAGTTCCTGGAAAACACAGAAGGCCTAAAAAAAGAATTGTGTGGTGTGGCTAATTTTCTAGAAGAAAGAATGGGAACCGTTGAGACAGAGATAGATAAAATTAGGGAGCAAATGAACACGGAGGTAGATAAAATCAAAGATGGGGTCGAGGCAGAAATAGACAAAATAAAGGAAACGATCAGTAAGCTGGAAAAACGAATTAATAGTGCGCCCTCCACAGAGATGGTTAACGAAAATGCAATGCTGGACTTGAGTTTGAACTTGGATAAAGTTCAAGAGGGTATAAAAGATGTCAAGGTCATTTCAGAAATAGGGAAGCTTTCCATGAAGCCGCCTCAGTTCGACGGAAAAACTCCATGGGCAAATTACCGCCGGCAGTTTGAAGCAGCGGCCAAAGCAAACGGATGGAATGCAGGAAAGAGCTGTAGCACTGACACTTGCATTACGTGGAAGCGACAAATATTCTACAAACTCTCAGCCAAGAACAGGAGGACTATGATCAGCTGATTAAACATCTAGAATTACGATATGGCCACGCCCATTTGGAACACGTATACCACTCCCAGCTGAAAAATCGCTGCCAAAAATCGGGCGAATCCTTACAAGAATTCGAAACTGACATTGCAGCTTGGTTGTCCTGCATATCCAGCCACACCAGAAAATGTGATGGAGCGACTAGCGTTCAAGCATTCCTGGATGGACTCCGTGACCAAGAAACCAGACAAGCGTTGACACTAGCCCGTCAACACATCTCGTAGACGCACTGGCACGCTTTGGAATTCGAGGCAGCGAAACAATCTTGCAAAGCCAGAGTAAAGTCGAATGATTGAGGAAGACTCACAGGAGCCTGCTAATTTGGAAGCTGCCATAAGGAAAGTGATTAAGGAAGTGTACCGGAGAGAAGACAGTTAAGATGCTGGAATTGTAGAAAAATTGGACACCTGCGTAGCAAATGTCCAGCATTCAAAGAATCGACACAGGCGCAGGAAAACTGAAGAAGGTCGATGAGGAGGGGCAATCGTCGGCCTGTGTACAACAACCCCTGTTAACAACGATATGTCGCTGTCCTGCAACGACAGAACAGAGGTGTTTTAAGTAGGCGGTCTCATCAATACGGGCCTTGCACCATGCTGCTAGATACAGGTGCGACTAGGACAATTCTCGGGCCTTCCTTTGCCAGAACACCGGAACGGATTGAACCGACAACTTGGAAGCTACGCGACAGCAACAGGGGAGCCAGCTACTGTATATGGCGAGCTACGATTGAAATAATTTTGGGCAGCACTAAAGTGAAACATCAGGCACTTGTAGCGGACATCCGAAGACGATGCAATCATCGGAATGGACATCATGAATTCCAGAGGATTTGAATTGGATTTCAAAGACGGCGTCCCTACGGGTCAGGGGAGAAGAGCTGGTGCTTCATGGGAGAAGTGAGGAGTTGATCCGTATGGTGTTGGCTGAAGATGTAAAGCTGACCTGGAGGGCTGAAACCATTCTGGAGGCTCGCCTGGACGGGAGTAAGAGCAGTGGAGACGTGGTGATGTTCGAGCCCAAACTTCACGGATGAGAAAATTGGACGAGGGATTGCCCTAGGGAAAACCCTGTTACGTGCTGAAAAAATTCGTGCCGGGCACTGCTCGCCCAGTTTCATCTGTGATCCGGGGCGTACGAAGTACGATTAGCCAACCCAACAACTTGCCCACAGAACTAGAAAAATTAGTTGCCATCTCTTCCAAAGACATAAAACCAGCTCAACAGCCCAAACTAAGAGATTTAGTCAAAAAGTACCAAGACATCTTCGATACCGGACAAGGAAAAGGGGTCGAAATAATGTGGTCCACCACAAGATTGATACTGGAGGTGCTCGACCGATCCGGCAATCAGCAAGAAGACTTCCTCTTGCCAAGAAGGAAGAGGCTGACAAAATAGTCAGCGATATGGGAAAAGAAGGAGTTATCGAACCATCTGACAGTCCCTGGTCCTCTCCAGTCGTACTGGTGAAGGAAAAGGATGGATCGACACGCTTTTGTGTAGACGATCACCAACTTAATAATGTCACGAAGAAGGACAGTTACCCTCTCCCGAGAATAGATGACACCCTAGACCGTTGGCTGGTTCCACGATTTTCTCGACCCTTGATCTGAAGAGTGGATACTGGCAAGTAGAACTGGCTCAGGAAGATCGAAAAAAGACTGCTTTACCATCGGCTCAGGATTGTGGCAGTTCACCGTTATGCCATTCGGGCTCTGTAATGCTCCCGCCACATTCGAAAGATTGATGGAAACAGTACTGAAGGGACTCTCATGGAACCGTGTCTAGTGTATCTCGACGACATAATTGTGGTCGGCAGATCGTTCGAGGACCACGTGAAAAACTTGGAGGAAGTATTCCTGCGACTGAGGAACTCCGGATTGAAGCTGAGCCCTAAGAAATGCCATCTGTTCCAAAAAGAAGTACGATACCTCGGCCACGTTGTCTCTGGGGAAGGAGTAGCAGTGGATGACCAGAAGATCAAAGCTGTTAAGGATTGGCCCATCCCAAAAGACATTCACCAACTTCGAAGTTTCCTTGGTTTATGCACATACTATCGCCGATATGTGCTGGGATTCGCCAACATCGCTAAACCACTGACCAGGCTCACGGAAGGCCAAACAAAGTTCCAGTGGTCCGAAGAATGTCAAGACTCATTCAGGAAGCTGAAAGGAGCTTTGATCAACGCACCTATACTGAGCTATCCCCTACCCAAAGGGAAATTCATTTTGGATACGGACGCCAGCAACGTGGGACTTGGAGCTGTCCTATCTCAGATCCAGGAGGGACAGGAGAAGGTCATTGGTTATTTCAGTAATGACGCTTAGCAAACCAGAGCGCAATTACTGTGTCACCAGGCGAGAGCTGTTAGCTGTTGTAAAGGGAGTGGAGCACTTCTACAAGTACGTGTATGGAAACTCACTTGGAAACTCTGACCACACCCTCATCTCCACAACATGCTCTTTCCATTTACCATCGAGCTGCACAATACCACCCCGTCTCATGTGGCATTACAATTCGGCCGACTGGGAAGGTCTTCGTATGTTTTTCTCAGCGTTTCCATGGAAGAGAGTTTGTTTCTCTTCAGTAGATCCAACACGATGTGCTGAGACAATTTCTGAAATCATCATGTTGGGGATGCAAACTTACATACCGAATACCGAAAGAAGAACATCATCCAATAAGACCTGGTTTAACAGAAACTGCTCTAGAGCTGTGGCTTCCAAACAGGCAGCATACCATCGATGGCTAAAAAATCCGGGCCCTGAGACCAGAGCAGCATATGTCGAGGCTAGAGGCATATGTAAAGAGACAATAGAAAGCTCAAAAGATGCCCACAAAGCCAAAATAAGATCAAAACTTGCTGAATGTCCTAACGGATCCCGTTCATTTTGGTCTTTCATGCAAAGCTGTGGGAAGAAATTTCACTTCAGCTCATTTCCTCCCCTAACCAAAGAAGATGGAACACTAGCAACGACTGCCCAGGAAAATGCCAATATCTTTGCGCACCTATTTGCTGGAAATTCCACTCTGGATTCATCGGGAAAACAACCCCGAACATTACACCTATTGACAGTCACATGCCGAGATCACATTTCGCCAGCGTACTATCAGAAGATTTTGCTGGGTCTCAACACCAACAAAGCCTGTGGATCTGACGGAATCCCGCCGATTGTTCTCAAGAAATGTGCCCCGAACTAACACCTGTTCTTTGCAAGTTGTTCAACCACTCTTACAATTTGGGGTATTTCCGTCCAATTGGAAAATTGCAAAGTACAGCCAGTCCCTAAAAAGGCAAAAGGCCCTACCTAGCAACTACAGACCTATCGCACTGCTATCTATTATTTCAAAGGTCATGGAAAAAGCCATCAACATCGAGCTCATGAAATATCTGGAAGACTCAGGAATTGTCAGCGATAGGCAATATGGCTTCCGCCATCAGAGATCAACTGGTGACCTGCTAAACTACGTCTCACATATATGGCAGCTATCTATTGAAAAGCATGGAGAAACTTTGCTGTGGCATTAGATATCTCCAAAAGGGCGTTCGATCGAGTTTGGCACCAGGGACTCCTCGCCAAGCTTCCGTCTTATGGCTTGCCCCTCAGCTGTGTTCTCTGCTTGCTAGTTTTCTCTCAAACAGGTCTCTCCATGTAGTGGTCGATGGAGTTTCATCTGACCTCTACTCATAAATGCTGGTGTTCGAAAGGATCCATTCTCGCACCAACACTATTTCTACTTCACATCAACGACCTGTTGAAAGCAACTTCATGTCAGTACACAGCTTTGCCGATGATAGTACCCTCCATACGCTTTCTCTTCCAGGGCCCTATATCAGCCCGTGAAACCAGAAATGAACGAGGAAGAAATGTTAATAATATAAATATGGACTTGGCAGCAATTCTCGAATGGGGATCTAATAACTTGGTAGAATTAAATGCAAACAAAACACAAGCATGTCTTTTCTCTAGAAAAGCCGATCTCACTATGCCTAACATAACTTTGTCAGGAAGTAACCATACCACTGAAGCCATCCATATCGATGCTTGGTATTACTATCAGCAATAACCTTTCCTGGGAAAATCCGTGAGGTCCATTGCCAAAAGTGCATCCCAAAAACTTGGTTTTCTGTTTAGTGCCAAGAGCTATTTCACCCCAGTCAGCTGCTTATGATCTATAAGGCACAGATCCGACCTGTCCTGGAATACTGTTCCCATATTTGGAGTGCGGCACCTAAACATATCCTGAGGCTATTGGATTCTGTCCAAAAGGGCAATTCGTCTCGTCGGTGATGCCTACACAAACTCGCTCACTTGTCTGGAACACGTAGAAAAGTTGGCGATTTGTCTCTATTTTATAGATATTTTCATGGGCGATGCTCTTCTGAAATATCAACAATCGTTCCTGCTTTGGCAGTCTCTTCGAGATTAACCCGTCAAGTTCAGTCATCACACCCCTTCGTGGTCACTTTGGAAACCTGCAGAACATCACTTTCCAAAGACTCGTTCATCCAACGAACAGCGAGGCTTTGGAACTCATTGCCTAGGGAGGTGTTCCCCGAGGCATACAACCTTCAGAAATTTAAGAAGAACACCAACTCCTACCTTCTTTCCCTAGGTTCCCACGATGTTCTCTGAACATTACAGGATATCCCTTTTCGTGGGAACCAGAACATATAATAAAAAAAGATTCCTGTTGAGAACTGACCATGCAGCTCTCAAATGGCTCTTACAGTTCAAAAATCCTGAGGGTCAAGTAGCACGTTGGATCGAGAGACTCCAAGAATTCGATTTCGAAATAGAACATCGAGCCGGAACTAGCCATAAGAATGGAGATGCCTTGTCGCGAAGACCATGTCCAGATGATTGCTCACATTGCCGACGAGAAGAGAAAGAAGCAACACTTTGTAGAACCGCGGCAATGGATGACAACTGGAATGACAGCAAGATCCAGAAAGACCAAGAGAAAGACCCCGACCTTGGCTTAGTCGTCAGCTGGAAGAAGGGCAATCGAAGACCATCATGGCAGGAAGTCGCAGGTTACTCGCCGGCTATTAAGTCCTATTCTTATTCTGGACAATGGGATCCTGAAACGTGTGTTGGAGGCCGAGATTGGTGGGGAAGACAGACGCCAAATAATTGTTCCCAGGAACAGAAGAGAGGAAGTGCTGCGGGAAATCCATGATGGAGTCGGCTGGAGGACATCTGGGAGTGACGAAGACCCTGCAGAAAGTGAGGCAACGGTTTTACTGGGTCAATTGTCAAGCTGACGTCCAGGACTGGTGCAGAAAGTGCGCTGTATGCGCTGTTAGCAATGGACCTCGAATACGACCCAAGGCCCCGATGCGTCAGTACAACGTAGACAGCCCGTTCGAGAGAATCGCCATTGACATCGCCGGCCCTTTTTCCGTATCCGACCACGGGAATAAATACATCCTTGTGGCAATGGACTACTTCAGTAAGTGGGCGGAAGCCTATGCCCTGCCCAACCAGGAAGCCATCACCGTCGCCGACGTCTTGGTGAAAGAGTGGATATGTCGATTTGGTATTCCAATGGAGCTGCACTCGGATCAAGGCAGAAATTTCGAATCCCAAACCTGTTCCAAGAAATATGTTTAATGCTGAACATCCGCAAGACAAGAACCACGGCCCTACATCCGCAGTCCGATGGAATGGTGGAACGGATGAACAGAGCGATCAACCGCCACTTGTCCAAGGTTGTCTCTGACCATCAAAGAGACTGGGACCAGTATATTCATTTGTTCCTGATGGCCTATCGATCCGCAGTACACGAGTCAACAGGTCAAACTCCTGCTAGTATTATAATGGGCCGAGAACTGCGACTGCCTTGTGACCTGAAGTTTGGGATACGCCAGGACAAGACACTGCGGGAGAGGACTACGTCAGCAAACTTCGGCAGAGAATGGACGACATCCACGAACGAGTCGGTTGAACATCCAGAGTGCCAGCGATAAAATGAAGAAGACCTATGACATCAAGGCCGACGCTGGAGGGTTTAAGGTTGATGACCTGGTTTGGCTGTACAACCCCAAACGTCGTCGTGGACTATCACCAAAGTTGCGGAACTCGTGGAAGGCCGTATAAAATCGTGAAAAGGATAAACGACCTTGTGTACCGAATCCATAAGCCACCCGAGGAAACCAAGGGTCGTCCATTTCAACAGGTTGGCCCCTGCGCTGGAAACCATGACCAAGTTCGCACCCTCAAGCCACGGGAGGATGATATAGCGTTGGAGAAGTTTATGTCCTTGTATTCAAACGGGCAGAAAGTTCTACATGGGAGTTACTAGAGAGGAGTCACGAGACCTTTTCGAGGTGCCTGCTGACTACGCACTAGCACACTGTGTGGCAGAAGATCTTCGAATGTCAGGGGCATCGCCGTAGTGTTTTCAAGAAATTTGGTCAACTCCAAACACTGCGGGAGCAGAATCCAGAAGTTGGTGGGGTGCTACAGTTGAAGAAAGGCCAGAGAAACATCTACTACCTAGTTACCAAGAGGCATTCCCAAGATAAACCGTCCTATGAAGATGTCTGGAAGAGTCTCACCAAACTAAGAGATACTATGGTGGACCAGAATCTGGTGGATCTAGCAATTCCAAAATTGTCCTGTGGTATTGATGGGTTGGACTGGAGAGTTATAAGAAGTATGCTGGAGGCGATATTCAGATCCAGCGGCGTCAAGATTTTGGTTTGCTGTAACCCTCTTCCACGACCGGTCATGAAGCCGTGGAGTGTTACTTCCATCGAACTTCACGGTGCAAATATGAGAGTCATGCAGATATCGTCACAACTCCAAGGATGACATTTCGGGACGAAATGTCTTCAAGAAGGGGGCAATGTAACGAACCTAGGCCGGACCTGTCGCCTTATTCGTTGCCATCGACAACGATGATCTCATCCCCGGAGATATTCGAGAACAATCCAAGCACGCTGCCGCGGATAACAACGGTCGATATTGGAAATAACTGGAACATGCTGGTTGCCAACCACCAGAATTGGAAACATCGAGAATTCTGTAACGGAGATAAATAGGCAGCCCTCAAGAGGGAGTAGTCAGTCTTAGCAGCCGATAACGTCGAGCGATACAGTGGCGTAGTTAGTAAAATGAATTAGTTGTAAATTTAAGTGTGAAATAAATTAGTAAAACCAAGTTAAGTTTATTTACGTTACAATACTAACACAAACAAAACCAAAAAACGCAGAAGAAAGTACCAAAAATTGTGTTTATAACATACCTTGTTCGTGTGGTGATAGTTATAAAGGTGAAACGTTAAGACCATTAGAAGTGCGCCAAAGTTACATCAGAAATTGACAAATAACCGATCAAAAATTGCAGAACATATCCAATGACGATCATACGATTGAATGGAATAGGACGAAAATCTTGATGAAAGAACCACATCAAGAGAGGAGAAAATTGAAAGAAACGGCCTGTATTCTTCTTTACAATAACAACTGCTTTTCAACAAATTCTGTTGAAATGGACCAAACATGGTTACCTCTACTCAGAGAGGAAGTGAGATATGGTAGAAGGCTAATAAACTGATCTGAACAACACCCCATATATCAAATGAGCAATACGTCACTCTAAATTTTTTTGGCAGATCTCAATTGACATCGGTCATTTGAAAAAGCGAAAAAGACTTTGCAAGAAAAATCCAAATTATTCAAACAATTAAAGGAGATTCAGAAGATTTTGAGAACGGGGTCAGATATAGTCCCCGAAACGTCAATCGAAAACTTTACAGAAAAGTATCTTTTGAATTTTTACTATTTTTTTTTATAGGCAAGTTCAGGAAACGACAAGTTTCTGAAAAATTTCATCATTTTTCTATAGGAAATATAATTTGGTGAACGCAGTAACTTATCGGAGTGAACTAATTAGTTTGCCCTTTCTACACTTGTAAGATTTTCCTGATTATATTTTCATTTTCAGACTGTGGAAGGTTACCCAAAAAACATGTTAAGAAGCCTAACTATGGTTCCTTATTGATCTGAGCCATTGAACCTGAGAGTACTAGCCATATAGGTTAAATGGCGACCGTAGGCTATCATTCATCATCAGGTACACCAAACATTCATACTGAGGAAAGTATCATGAATATTGCCATGGTTTCATAATCAATTAGGTAGATTTTGATCCTTTGCTGATTAAAAACACTTGGAAAAATTTAAAAACATTTAATAAATTATATACAAGAATGAAATGAACTAGAATTAAAATAAAATAATGAAGCTCCCACAGCTAGAATTAATGGGGGGAAAATTAAATCCGATCATCATTGAACCTAGTGGTTCATTAAACTTTTGGACTCCCCAACTCTCTACATTTCTTACTAGATTTGGGCACGGCAAAAATCTAACGTCAAATCCCTGATCAAACCATGAGTCGTCTTTTTTATAAACTCTAATTTATCTTTATGACACGAACGAGGACAACTGGTATCATACAAGGTATTCCATACCATTTATAAAATCACGCACTCCGAGCAATAATATTTTAACCCAACTGATTATTCTATACAGGTTTACAGGTATCAGGAAAATTAATTTGTTTCAATAAAAAAACAAATACAATACAAATTCACAAATAAAAATCCGCAGAAGATGTCCGCTTGCACCATCTCCTCCTGGATTTTTCTACCCCTTGCTGTATCTTCCATCTATGACTGGCTGATTTTACTGGGCGGTACTGCTTCGCTCGGCAAAGCTCAGTGTAGCATGACTCATCATTGTCTAAGCTCAATAGCTTGGTGTAGTTAGATTTGGCTTGGCTGTCCTAATACTACCTTGGTTAGGCTTTATCTTGGCTTGGCATGACTCAGGCTAGCTCAGACTCAGCATGGCTCAGCTCGATTGGACTTTATATAATAGCTCTGCTTGGTTGGACTTATCATTATGACTGTATTCAACATGGCCTAGTCTTGACATCACTTAGGATGGGTCTGCTTGACATGGCTCGAACTGGTAGGACTTCAAAACTCAACATAGCCCAAGCTCACAATCATCTTTGAAATAACTAGAACTGGTCCAAGTTAGATCGTCTGGAGTGGTACAAGGCTTATGACTCTTCCGCATTCCTTACAGGAGGTAATATCTACAACAACAAAAAACTTCAAAGTATGAATATACTACTATCATCGAATTACAAGACAAATACCTTGCCCCGAAATTTATGAAAACTAATCAACCTTATTACTAACAAATGTATGTCTACATATATTCATTTATTCCATTGCATTAATTAATGATATTCCTCAGTTTCCATTATATATATATATATATATATATATATATATATATATATATATATATATATATATATATATATATATATATATATATATATATATATATATATATATATATATATATATATATATATATATATATATATATATATATCTGCAACATTTTCCTTTTTTTTTTAACTGTCACTCATTCATTGAAAACAGTGCTAATGTAAATTTTGTAATGTGATACCCTGAAATTATTTGCCTAGGATTAGATACAGGATATGACAAAACAATTTCACACTCGCAATTCACACTCAACCACTTCCATTAATTTCTGTTTGACCTCGTTAATATACTCATCTACTACAAAACTGTGCACAGTTTTGATAAAAGTTTTATACTTTACCCGTCAAATCAAAATAACATGACCCTTGTTTCATTTTCCTATGACTTCTCTTTCTTTGGGATCCAAATCGCATCATTTTAACATTCTTTGTCGATTACAGCTTCGTTCTATATATTGATTTGATTTATTCAATGAGAGTGATTTACAAAATAAAGATACATTGATGATACGTATAAGTTGTAAATATATTATATTAGTAAATATATGTAACTGAATTCTAATATTGTATATGGACCGTGGTATTTGAGGAGCAAATTTGTACTTTTACGTGATTTTCTAATGGGTGGGAATAGCTTTTTGCCTCTTTTCGATATTTTGTACTGCTATGCTTGTCCCTGCCAGTGTTTTTTCCATTATTTGAATCATACTGTTATTTTACACGGGGGCCATAAGATTTGCTTCTGAAGAACAGGCTACTTTGTACCCCAAAGATTTGTCTCACCTTTCCTTTCCTGACAATCTCAACAGCCCTTGATATATTCCCACGTCTTTTGTTGTATGTCCCAAACAGATTTTTAATTATTTTGTAACAGATTTTGTATCCCTTCCAGCGATACATTATTTTTATATAAAACTGCATCGATTATTGTAAAAAAGTTTGTTCTCCTTCTTGAGTTAATATTGATGTTTACACTATCGGAATTATCCAGTGCTTCTATCAATGTCTTGATATTACCAGCTATTTCATTTGCCTGAGAAATGTAGGTATATCAAAAAATATTGGACAAAAAGTGGGAATCTTTAAGAGCCGTCCCACTTTTATGAATCACCCTGTTCTTAAACTCGTTCAGCTCAAAGGGCCATCTTACTTTCCTGTAACATGTTCTGAATTCTTCAAGAAACAAAAAGCATGGTGGTTGGTTTTTCATAAAAGAAATGTCCCAAATAGGCCAATCCCCAAATTACATGTACAGCTTCGAGTTCCGGAATTATAATATAGTTTTTCTCACTTTTTATTAGTGTACGACTTCCATATGAAATATGGCGCATTTCCACATTAATTTCTTATATATAATATTGTTACGAAATCAAACGTCAAAATTCCAAGAAAACTGTATGGAACTGTTCAGCGACTTCGAGAAAGGCAGACGAACGACTGTTAAGGATGTTCTCGTCGTTATTGGCCTATATGAGAGCCAGCCTAACTGGCGAAGACAGGACAGTACAGAGTTATTAATCGTGAAGAAAACAAATGTGGTTCAGAGTGGTGAGCAATATCTTAGTACTGAATTGTGACTGATTTATTTAATTGACAGGGGGTATTTTTATGTTGTAAATTGTTTAGTTAAATAAACGGATAATAATAGGTATAGTATTTCAATAGAAACGAATCCCAGTTTCGTAACAGTTGGGTCAGAAATAGAAACAAATTGAGGAGGAACAACGGCGAATGGAAATACAAGAGGAACGTCGACAAGAGGATGAACGACGGCAGAGAGAAAAACAAGAGGAAGAGAAATGTCGACAAAAGGAGGAGGAACTACAACTGAGGGAAAAACGAGGAATAGGAACGTCGACAGAAGGAGGAGGAACGACGGAAGAGAGAAAAACAAGAGGAAGAGAAATGTCGACAAAAGAAGGAGGAACTACGGCTGAGAGGAAAACAAGAGGAATAGGAATGTCGACAGAAGGAGAATGTCTCCTCCTGTTCCTATGCCAATAAAACCGCGCTCGTTTCTCGTCATGGAGATCGCAAACACATGTAGAAATAAATAGTGCTTGCTTATAACTCTGGACGTACATTTAACACTGCGACGTGGAGCTTGATCATCAGGGAACTGATCCGAAGAGAAATCCCCAGATACTTGGTGGCAATCATCAGCAAGTACCTCGACGGACGGCCAATCAGCGTCAGCGGCAAGGAAATGGTTGTGACGGCGGGGGTCCCACCGGGCTCGATACTGGGCCCAGATCTGTGGAATGTCCTATGTAACGGAGTGTTGGACATTGGTCTTACGCCAGGCGCAAAGTCGATAGCTTACGCAGACGATCTGGCCATAGTGGTCACTGCACAGGTAAAGGAGGAGCTTATAAATAGGGCAGAAGAGTCAATAGGACAGGTTCACAAGTGGCTAAGAGAGCACAACCGGGAGCTAGCAACGAATCAAACCGAGCTCGTTATCCTTAGGGGCCCGCGAAAAAGGGAGTTGGCCCTCAACCTAGGAGGCAAGACATTGAAGCCAACTAAAACGGTGCACTATTTTGGAGTAACCCTGGACGACCGGCGTGTCGTCGGGGAGCACATCAAAAAGGTGTCGAAAAAGGCGGAGGAAAGGGTGAATGCGCTGTATAGAGCGATGCCGAACATAGGGGGCCCGGGAAGTGCCAATATGGCAATGATGAACGGAGTGGTCCAATCTATATTGCTGTACGGAGCATCAGTGTGGCATGCGGCAATGAGAGTGGAAACCTACAGAAAGAGGCTGGAATCGGAGCAGCAGAGCATGCTACTCAGAGTGGCGAGCGCCTATCGGACGGTTTCGAAGAAGGCAATACAGGTGGTTACAGGGAATCCACCTATAGACAGACTAGTAGAGGAGAGAAATACCCTGTACAGGAATGGTAACGAGGCACCTTGAGAGGGCTAGACAGGACACCCTAGAAGGTGAAAGAAAAGCCTATGAGAGAAACGAACTGACGGGGCAGTGGACAAGAGGCTGATCCCAGACATCGCACATGGGTAGCGATGCGAACACAGGAGGCTGGAATATTTTTCTAACACAGGCCTGACAGGACAATGCTCCTTGGCACACTCAGATCAAGAGAGACAATCAACGCAGAATGTGCCGATACTTGCAAGAGGAAGACACTCCCGAGCATACTATCTTCCACTGCCCCAGATGGAAGGACTCACGAACAGAGCTGACACAGATACTGGGAGAGACAATAAACCCAGACAACATGACGGGGATAATGATGGAGTCAAAGGAAAACTGGAAAAGAGTACATGCCACCATCAAGGGGATAATGGAGAAGAAGGAGGAGGAAGAGAGAGCCGCCCAGATCGTAGAAAGGAGATAGGGGGAACTGGAGAAAGAAGACCATCCAACACTGGCGAAGAAAGTCTAACGAAAGCCTAACGAGCCAGAGTGTTAGGGAGCCGACGGGGTGGTTTTAGTCAGAGTAGCGCCCGACACTACCTGTAGCTAATTGAAACTAAGGCTCAGGTGCCTTGCGGTTTCCACCCCAACTTAAAAAAAAGGGTACAAGATAGTGGTAGGTGGGCTAAAACACGCTAGAACACCGTACACTTTAAATCAGGAAAAAAGCATTGAAATAATCGAGGAACTGTTCCCTCACTATGACAAACTTGAGCCAGAGAGGCTCCTGGTACCTGAACCTCCACCTCATTCTACCCTTGATGTTTGAGGCCACAGATAAAATGAAACCAAAGAAAGCACCGGGCCCGGATGGCTTACTCCCAGAAGCAATCACATTGCAGTCCGCACCATCCCAGACAAGATATTAGGAATTTTAAATCAACTGTTCTTTGAAGGTACTTTTCCATACTACTGGAAAAAAGCCAAAGGCAATCCGGCAGAAGGAACAAAATACCGACCCATATGTCTCTTAGGTGGCCTCAGGAAACTATACGAGTACATGATAAAAAACAGATTAGAACTAGTGTTACTTTACTATTATAATGCTCACATCATTACAATATTTTAAATCTGACAACGCCACATTTATGACGTTGACTGTCCGCCGTAATTTGTGACTGACTGTACTTGGTCGGTTGGCGACTGTTGTATTTGTTCAATGAGAACGATATTGTTTCTCATGTGTATCACATCTCTGCGTTAGCTCTTCATTTCTGCCATGTATGAATTTACAATATAACGAATTTGTTTGAAACTAGGCAGCATGAATTATTATTTGTTAACTAAATTACCCTATTATTCCTGGTGATTTAACAACTAGAGTTAGATCAAAATCGAGGTATTTCACCGACATAGTTTGGATTTAGATCCAAGTTGTCCACCATGTCGGCGATAGGGCAGGTAATACTCAAATCCACGCAGGGTACCATGATCTGGAGAACAGTAATTCTCATCGACGTTAAAAACGCTTTTAACATCGCGAAGTGGCATCTGATTCTGAATAGACTGTCGGACTTGGAGATTAGCAGTTATTTACTGGAAATTATGCGATCTTATCTATCCAATAGAACACTACAAAAAGGAGATTACTCACAGGTCATGTCACAGGGGGTCCCGCAAGGCTCAGTCCTTGGGCCAATGTTCTGTATGACGGGGTCCTGAGATTAGAACTGCCGGCAGAATGCTATACCGTAGCATACGCAGACGACTTGGCTGTCATTGTCAAAGCTGTGAATAAATATGAACTGATAAGTAGAGCGAACACCTCAATGGAACTCGCCGCATAAGACCGAAGCTATTATCCTAAAAGGTCCGAGAAAGAGGGAGGATGCATCCTTTCAGCTGGAGGGAACACAAATAATCCCCAAAAATACGTCAAATACCTTGGTGTCTGGCTGGACGACAAGACCAAATGGAACAAACACATCCGAAAAACGTGAGGAAGCCAATAGACAAACAGCTGCGCTAACCAAACTGCTACCGAACATTAGGGGGCCAGGTATACAAAAAAGGAGGGTGCAGTCGGTACTGCTGTACGCAACTCCGATCAGGGGCAAAGCAATGAGAGTAGAAATATATAGATCGCTGATAACCGTAACGCAATAAATGTCATTACGGGCTATTGACCTCCTGGTGAAGGCACGGATTAGATTAAATGCTAGACCCAACGTTGATGAAATTGCAAGAAAAGAGGAGAGGTGGAGAATAGGAGAGTGTCAGGAAAGATGGAACATCAACACAAGTAAGGCACAATGGATGAAGCGCTTGATTCCTAGTATCGAAAACTGAGTACAATGCGATTTTAAAATAGCAAACTACTTCAAAACTCAGGCACTCAGTGGGCATGGTTTTCTTAAATCGTATACGCTGAGGATAGGGAAGTCACAAGACAACAAATGCCCATACTGCCCGGAAATAAATGATGATCCACAGCATACAATCTGGTGGACCAGAGAACAAATGGACATAGAAATAGAATAAAATCCAGATAATATGTCTGCCGATGATAAACGCGATTCAGATCGCTCCAGAAAAGTGTGTAATTATTGTAAAAAAAATGTGAGTCCATATTCCATGTGAGTCCATATTCCATAATAGCTGTGCACAAAGAATAAAAACCTGTTGTGACGAAACAATTACAAGTGCCATGCGATTGGATTCGTGCGATGGAACTAAAACAAATTCGTCACTAAAAGCAGAAAACATGCTTCTTAAACAAATGATCGATAAGGAAACTACATCAATGATAAGGAAATGCTTATCAAACTTCTAAATGAGAAAATACATAATCTGGAACAAAAACTGACATCAGATGAATTCATTCCAAATCCTAGGAAAGGTAAACAGCCGGTAAACACAACAAAAAACAAGCCCAACACGGGCCACGAAAGAAATGAAGCAGAGGCAAAAAAAGGTACACAAAAAACTCCTGAAATAAATGACAAAAACATATGAAAAACCAAGAAACAGGAAAACCTCATGAACCAGCTGATTCATATACAGGATGATACAGAAACAAGACCAACTGAAACAAATGCACAAAATTTGCAGCCAAAGGAGGACAATAGCTCATTTAAAAAGGTAACATACAAACGAAATAGGATGTCAAAAAATACCTACATTGGGGAATCCAAAATAACCAATGAGTCCAGTAGTTTTGTAGGAAGATCATTGCAAAATAAAAAAATATGGCTGTTCATATCTAGAGTGAAAGACCATGTAAATAAGAAGATGATTGAGGATTACCTTAAATCCAAAACGAATAGTGCTGTTGATGTTGCCGAGATTGATACATACCATTAAATGAAGGATAACAAATGTTTCAAAATTGGTATGGACTATAACATGAAAGAGACGGCCTATACAAACACCTTCTGGCCTCGTGGCGTAGCAGTTCACCATTTTAACTTCAAAAAAGAGGAGAAATACCTAGAAATGATTCAAGATAACACTGGGTAGAACTCAAATTTTCAGAAAGGACATCAACTGAGGCCACAAAAATAGCAGACAGCACCAAACCCCAACAAACAACAATATACGATGAAGATAGCATTGGACAAGGAAGAATCGAAAGTAACCATCCGATGTCAACTAATATGAATTCTCAGTTGCTACACCCTGGCAAATCAACTACCAAGAATCATGCAACAAAAAATGAATCAATAACAATCCTACATGTGAACGTACAAGGTATCTCAAACAAGGGGGCATCGCTCAGCATTACCCTATCATCACTAAGTGTGGATCTGGTATGTACAGATGAGCATTGGATGAATGATCAGGAAATCAAAAAAGAACCCATTACAATAGATATGCAAGACATGGACTCAGTGTAGCACCTGTCTCATTCAAAAGAAGCCTGGAAAAAGCTTTGAGGTATGTCTGGCTCGAATGACTCTCCCAAAAACAAAAGAAAAAATCTGGATAATCGCTTTGTATAGAATCCTGACAGTGACTTTAAAGACTATTTACGTAACATCGAATCACTACATGAAATCTACAATAATACTGACCATTATATTTTATGCGGTGATGTCAATGTACATTTTCTTGAAAATAGTACAATGAAATCTTCTTTAATAAATCTATTGTTTGAGTACAATATTATGCATCAAGTAAATGAGCCCACTAGAATAACCAATAAAAGTGCTACTTATATCGATAACATATTCTCAAACCTGAAGGCAAATAATGTAACTGTTTGCGATACTTTCATCTCGGATCACACCTACCAGGTATGTACACTTGATATAGCCTCCCAAATACAAAACGGCCCTAAATATACCTATAGAAGAAACTTCAATAACACAAATAATGAAACTTTCCGTAGTCTCCTGGCTCGCGAAAATTTGATGGATATGTATGAAACTGACACGTTTGGGAAAAAGTTTTTCATATTTTACACTACATTCCTTTATCACTACAATTATTCTTTTACTTTCACAGAAAGCAAAAGTAAAACAAATAAAGAAAAAAATGGTATCCACTTGAAATAAAAAATCTGCACCACCAACTAGCGAAATTAACCAAATTAGAAAGCAACTTAATGACCCCACTTTCATAGACGACTTGTGAAACAACATCAAAAGCAAAAAAACAATGACCGAATAATGGGATCCACTAATTTTATGAAGGAAAGTTGGAAAATCATAAACGAAGCTGAATCTAACTATGTTAGAAATTCCTCTATTGAAATTGTTGATGATCGCGGTGAACCAATTAATGATACACTGGAGAAAAGTAATTTCATAAATGCCTTTTTTACAGATTCTTTTCAGACAATCCCCAAACCCTATTATGAAATGAACATCGATAAATCCCCTATGAGTTTATTTCTATCACCTACCACCCCAGATGAAATTCTAAAAATATTGAACAAAACTACCTCTAAACCGGCTGCTGGTTGGGACAATATCAATGGAAATATCATGAGAATAGCAGGTGACGTTATTGCTGAGCCACTTTCTCACTTAATTAACGAGTCTTTCTTATCTGGAAAGTTTCCAGACCTGAAGAAGTCCGAATGCATTCCTGTTTTTAAAAACAAAGGCTCAAAATCTGACAGATTAATTTGTGTCCAAAGCCAAATTTCCAGAATCTCTGAAGCATCCTACTCTATAAGACTCATAAACTATCTTGAACAATTTAAATTACTGTCTAATACCCAGCATGGCCTTAGAAGTAAGAAATCAACAAAGACGGCAATATTGGACTGTGTAGAATATATTTATAATACACTGAATGGAAAAAATAATGTTGCAAGTTTGTTTTACGACCTAAGTCGGGCATTTGACACTATCAATCATAAGTTATTACTGATGAACTTGGAGGACATTGGAGTCCGAGGAGTAGCATATAACTGGGCCACATAATTCTTGACAAATAGAAAACAGGCTACACTTGTTGATGGTGTTATATCTGATACGAGAGACATACATTTGGGTGTACCATTGTTCTTCATTATATTCATTAATGATATCAATAATACCTGCACCTCATCAAATCAAATGATTACAATCTATACCTCAATGTATGTAGCCGCTCTATCCATAGTAAAGATACCATAAAATTCTTAGGTCTAACCTTAGATCGAAAATTGACCTGGGAAGAACATATAAAAACACTATGTCCTAAATTAGGCACTACTTGCTACATAATAAGAAACTTGAGAGAAACCCTATCATTTGCCATTTTGAGAATTTTCTACTTTGGGTTGGTCCAATCAACCCTACAATATGGATTGATTTTCTGGGGATCTTCCAGTTATTTTACTCAAGCATTCCGCTCACAAAAAAAAATATTGAGGACTATTTACAAAGCTCTGCCACATTCAACATGTAAACCCTATTTAAACAATTTCAAATCCTAACATTGCCCTTCTGTATATTTTCCAATTGATATTTATGTCAAAGAAAACGATACAGAATTCAGAAAAAATGTGATTTGCATCCATATTTCACAAGGAATAGCGAAGCTATCCACCAACACTACTCTAGACTTGGTGTCAGCCAAAATTCGCCGAAATATGTAGGCATTAAGTGTTTTAATAAAATAAAAAGTTTCGTCGACACAAGTAGCACAATAACTATTTTCAAGAAGAACTTGCATACTTTTTTATGTGATAAACAGTTTTATGGGATTGATGAATTCCTTAATTGATAATCCTATGAATTTTATAAACTTTGTGATTATTTCTTTATTATCTGTATAGTTACTCCAATCAAGAGTTTAAATCTTTAGAGTATTTGACTCCAATTATATGTATTTTTCATGTTTTATTGACTGTATATTTATGAATGTTTTTCTTCCGACTAGTCCATTAAGTTTTACATGTATATAATTTTTTTTGCATATGTATGTAAGACGTCAGTGAAGAATAAATGATGATGATGAAGAAGAATTTGGAAAAAATTATAAAACAAAGTTAAGAGAATATCTTTTGAGAAAAGCATTTTACTCTACAGACGAAATAAAAAAATGTAATCAAACAAAATTTTCCAAAGTGTATTGTAATGTATTTTTATTTATGTATTGCCTACTATACTATATTGTCTACTATATATTCTACTACAATATTGTCTACTATATTTTAACTTTTACCATTTATATTGCTGACTAGTCCAATAAGCTTCTGTGTGTAATGTATGTTAATAATGTTATGTACAGGAGTTTCAAGTGATGAATAACATTTTGTATTTGTATTTGATTGGTAAAATGATCAGTAATTCCAATTAGTAGAACAAAGGTGAAAACTACCTAGAGAAAGTAATGAAACAAAAAGAGATAACTTTTCAAACACAAGCCAGGAAGTAAATGGAACAATTTGTGAAATGCCACTTATACCCGATGCAATGTCCCATCGGATCGGACAGATCCGGATATAAGAGAGGGCATGGGGTGGATTTAGATAGATAGATAGATGACACTGCTGCTTTGTGATGGACACCAAGCGAGCATCGTCCATGAGGACCCCCCCCCCTTCTAAAAATAGGGTAATTAAAGTTCCCTTCCAAAGATAATGGTAGCCCAGGTAAGTTTGGTTGAATCATGGACAGCTGATCTGTATGCCATCAGAAATAGTGGAAGGTGTCATGTCCCAACTCCTTTTAATTTTTTTCCACAACCATGGGAAGATTTTTTTTTTTGGCTTAGACATTTTGTCATTCGGCCAGACACATGTGGAGTATTTATTTATTAAATATATATGCACGACGGTGTTCAGCGGTCAACCAAGTACTAACGCCCGACATTGCTTGACTTCGGTGATCAGACGAGAACCGGTAACACACAACGTGGTATGGTCGTTGCCAACCATGGGAAGATGTTCGGTTGAATCTTTCAACCATGCCATCCAACTGGGGGTAGAGCTCAGCACAGCTGATACCCACCAGCTCACAAACTTTCTTGAATGACTTCTACTCCAAATGCCTTCCTGGGTCGGAATGTAGCTCCATCGGTACTTCAAATATTGACAACATTTTCTCCACCAATGACCTTGCTATTGTGGATGTTTTCTGGTCTGAAAAGGCACAGGCTTTTATCCATTTGCTGAAATAGTCCATGGCAACAAGGATGTATTTGTTGCCATCGTCCATCTTAGGGAATGGTCCAGCTACATCATTGGCAATCCGTTTGAATACATCACAACATTTATAAGTCTGAATAGTAATAACTATAACATAAGAAACTCAGCGACACTGGAAGTACCGGCACATAAACTAAACAAAAACTGAAATGAGTCCAAAATATATGGGAATCAAACTGTTCAACAAATTACCAACCAATATGAGAACATCACCAATAAAAACTATATAAAACTCCTACTCTTGGAAAAGGCATTCTACTCTGTGGATGAAAACTCAAACTGCAATCTTGAACTAAGAACTCTAGAAGTACTCTAATATTTCTTAGGTTCTAGGGCCCATGCATATTTGTACTATGCTATATGTTATTTGTTTTGATATGTTTTAAAATGATTTTGATCTATTCTATATCATTTGCTTGATCAAAAGGGCTATTCAAGATTTACTATTTTTTTATTTATTACATAGAATAATTGTAGAGGCCAAATAAATACATTTTGAACCCATTTGTGTGTTTCAATACTATTTTATATCTACAATATTTTATATCGGTTCTTCCGAAAAGTGATACAACAAATAGTGATAAGTTAAACAAAAATCATACATCAAAATCTGATACCCATGTTAAGTTGGCTCCAGGAGTACTGTGAGTATGTTCCACATAAATATACAGGGTATATCCAACAAAGTTGATAAAATCAACGCTTTCTTGACTGACAATAATTATGACGTTTTATGTTTCACTGAACACTGGCAGAGTGAAGAGTGTCTCAAACAAATAAATATTTATAACCATAAATTAGTTAGCCTTTTCTGCAGGACCAATAAAATACACGGTGGCTTAGCCATATACCTGAATAAGAAAAACCAGACAAGTCTGAAATACACTCTCATCGACTTGAAAGAATTGACTATTGAACAAGATTGTGAATTGACACAATTTACCTAACCTCTTTGAAGATTGTGGTAGTACTTGTTTATAGATCTGGATTTGGCGATATAGATCGCTTTCTTATAAATTTTGAAACTGTTCTACAACTAACAAATAAATATAAAAAAATAATTATTGTAGGAGATTTCAATATAAATTTCAATGTTGATTCAGTAATCCTAACAAACTCTACCTGTCTCTTAACCTCATTTGGTCTCGCTCCCACAATTACAGAGGATACTAGAGTGACAGCTACTTCCTCTGGCTGTATTGACAACGTGATTACGAATATTTCCACAGAATTACTTAACACAGGGATCTTTGAACCCTGTCTATCTGACCATAGGGGACAATTTGCCAAAAATAATATCAATTGTAACAAATCTACTGATAGTAAACCACAATAACAGAAATAGACATTATTCATGTAGTAGCAAAAAATAAAGATTTGGGTATAGTAACCAGAGCTATGTTATGCGACCTTTCGAAAGCTTTCGATAGCGTATGCCGCAGCATGCTTCTAAATAAGTTAGAAAAATATGGGATAAGAGGTTCAGCAATAAACTTGTTAAAATCATTCTTAACTGGTAGAAGGCAATATATTGTCTACAACAACACTACATCTGATATACAAGTAATCAAACATGGGGTTCCCCAAGGATCGGTGTTGGGTCCTCTGCTGTTCATTTTATACATAAATGATTTACCATTATATGTTGACATTGCGGATACTTTTCTTTATGCAGACGACGCCTCTTTTATAATTAAATCAAGTAATACAGGTAGACTAGAAGAGTTATCAAAAGAAGCTCAAGAAAAATTTGAACAATACTTCAATGCAACGGTATTGTGTTTGAATAATGATAAAACTAAAATCATAGATTTTAACAAAAGAACGAATAATGATAACGAAAAGAATGTGCGTTTACTAGGATTTCATATAGACAGCAATCTCAGCTGGAAAACACAAATTACAGAAATCAAAAAGAAACTGTCCAAAGGTCGCTTTGCCCTGAGGAGAATGAGAAGCGTGGTAACAAAGATGTACTTATACAATGCCATTTGCAATATAGGATAATATTATGGGGATCAGTATCAGCAGCAAATGATGTTTTTTTATCCCAGAAAAAAATAATCAGAGAGATGGTTCGAGCTAATTTCAGAGATCATGCAAAACCTTTATTCATTGATTTAGAGATTCTTACGGTACCATGTCTATATATACTTGAAGCTATCTTATACGTACATATAAATAAAGATAAATACACTACTGGGGCACTTATACATGATTACAATACTAAAAGCAAAGAGGTCATTAGAACAGCAAAAACGAAATTAGTAAATACTGAAAAACAAACCGAAGTATTATATGGCAAAATATATAATACGCTTCCAAAAGAATGGTTAAACTATGAAACAAAAATAAAAAATTGTGGTGAAGCAGGCTCTTTTGAGCCAAGCATTTTACTCAATAAATGAGGTTTTTGATGCAGTCTGGCCAGTTGATTAAAGGCAAAAGGCACTAAGGAAATTGTTTCAATTTTAAATGTGTTTTTTAAGAATATGTGTTTAATATATTTTTAGGTTACTTAGCTATATTTGTAATATGATTTGTATACCTTTTCTATTTTTTATGACGTGTCTAAACAAATTATGTGTGTTTGTTTTCAAGTGAACATAATATTGTAACATAAACACCAATAAATTCTTATCTTATCAATAAATAAGACATATATCAAACAAAGGTATGACTAAGCTTAGACAATCCCTATGCGATATAAATGGCGAATATTTTCCAATGACCATGCTGATCCTAACTATTTAGCAAGCTTTTTAGTGAAGAAAATATTTCCCTTGAAAAAATGCAAACAACTGACAAACAACCCACCAGTCCAGTGGTACACAGACAATTTGAGGCTGTTGAGAAATAACAAATAGCTGATGTAACGAACGATCAAAATGACTTAATTGCCTACAAACAGCTCAAAAAAGAATATGGTAGTGAATTAAAAACGGCAAAAAAAATAGTGTACGATGAATACATCTCCTCTTCTGACAATAAACCTAAAGCTTGCTGGAAAATAAATTTTTTCGAAAGAAACAAAATACAACAGAATCCATCAATAGAAATATCTCCCGATGAGATAAATAATTTTTTCAGCAACATAGCGGGTAACATCATAAACTCACTCCCGTATGTTGCAAACGAGGATCTTTTAACCTTTAAAAAATTTCCTGCACCATGTAGTTCTTTTTTCTTTCTACCTGTTCATGAAGTAGAAGTTCAAGAAGTGATCAATTCACTGAAGTACTCTAAGACCTATGATACCCATGAACTCAATAGCCAAATATTAAAAGAAACCGCACACATCATAATTCAACCTTTTAATACACTGATTAATTTAATTATATACACAGGCATCTTTCCAGATATCCTAAAGTTTTCGAAAGTAATACCCGCTTATAAAAAAGGTGATCCATCGGTCACGGATAATTACCGTCCAATAAGTATAGTTTCAATATTCAGCAAAGTGGTGGAAAATATAATAAAGAAACAACTCTACTCTTACTTTGAGAATAACAATTCCTTCAGCGATTCCCAATATGGTTTCAGAATATCGCGCTCAACAATACAAGCTGTATTCGATGTCATGACAGGAGTGGTCGAGGAACTTGAACAAGGAAAAATTAAACTATTACGGGGTTAGGGGTATTCCACTTAATTTAATAAGAACCTATCTCACGAACCGTCAACAGGCAGTAATCAAATCAAATCAAATTTGATTTGATTTGATCAATAAGAACCTATCTCACGAACCGTCAACAGGCAGTAATGACAAACGGCACCCTGTCAAATTTTCAATCTGTCAAACATGGCGTCAGACAAGGGTCTGTTTTGGGCCCTCTCTTATTTGTAATCTATGTAAATGACTTGTATAATAATATGATACCACTCAAATCGGTCCTCTTTGCAGACGACACCACTTTTATTCTTACTGATAATAATAAAGAGAACTTACAACTTCGTGTCGAAGAGGCTACAAACAGTGCTAATCAGTGGTTTTTATCTAATCAGCTCAAATTAAATAGTAAAAAGACTCAATGCATCCAAATTTCTGCCTATAACCAAACTGTCTTCAACTCTGGGACTAATCAAGTTAAATTGCTTGGAATTACACTAGATAGTAGACTTAACTGGTCTGCACACATTATTCTATTAAAGAGAAAACTTTCTGGTTCTCTATTTGTTCTTCAACAATTAAAAACGATCACTAACACCCATACACTAAAAACTACATACTTCGCGCTTTTCCACTCTCATATGAGCTACGGGGTACAACTTTGGGGGAATTCATGTCACGCCATTCAAATATTTAGGATGCAGAAAAAGGCACTGAGAATACTAGCAAATATTGGCCATAGGGATCACTGTCAAGATTTTTTCAAAAAACTTGGAATCATGCCACTGCCAACTCTATATCTATACTGTGCTATAGTAGAGATGCACAAGAAACAGTCTTACATGGAAAAACAATCTCATATTCACGAACATAATACAAGAAACTGTCCACAGATCAGACTTAATCGATATCGTCTCCAATTATCCAAAAAGAATTCCCTTGATTAGTCTCTATATAATATCCTACCACAAGAACTCAAAATGCTCGGTTTGAACTCTTTCAAGAAAACATTTAAAAAATACTTGTTGAGACACTGCTTCTACTCCGTTGTTGACTTCAGATCGCATTAACAAACATCTCACATCTCCTTGAGTCATCAAACTTTAAAATTACCTTTGTAGATAAATACTGTATAGTTTGTTATTTTAACCTTAAGTTTTATTCTGTAATATCTGTTTTTAACGATTTTTTTTTCTTTCACATATAATCATTTTAACACTTGTACCCTTGACCTGCTACAAACATAAGATGTATGTAACATAGTTAAATAAATTTTCTATCTATCTATTAGACTTTTATATTTATTTATACTATTTTATATTTATATATTTGACATGACCTATATCATTGTAATGATCCACTGGCTGAATAAATCGATGGCTAAGAGGACAAATATTGTATGTCCATTATTGTCGAAAATGACATATGATTATTGTATCTTCGAAGTGAAATCTTTATGGTGCCCTAATATTGTACGTCCACTTGAAACTGGTAACAAGTTACTAAGGTAACAATCAAGACATGTCCAGTAGCAAAAACATAAACATAGTGCACAAATATACTACCACAGAGACAGCTGTAAACCAGTTTTCATTAGGGAAAAATTACTTTCTACTCCCTCCATATATATTCTTAAAAGTATAGGTTTTGCTAGATCAAAAATCCAAGAAATAGAAACAAATGCAACGGCGCACAGTTACAATACCCGCCATGGTGATTTTTTGCGTATTCCAAATCACAAAACAACAAAATAGAAAACCCCTTTATATAATGCAATAATTCTATATAATAAATTACCTGAAGAGATCAAGCAAATTACCTCTGATAAAGTGTTTCATGGCAGAGTGAAGCAGCTGCTTCTGCAGAAATGCTACTATAGTTGTGATGAATTCCTGGATGATGATTTCCGATAAGCACGTATTTTTTTATTTTTGTCAATGTTTTTCTATTATTCAAAGTGTATTTATACTTATCTATGACGCTTTTTCCATATGTTTTTAATTTGTAGTTTATATGCACGACTTTTATATATATATGTATATACTTATATTGCTAAGTACGACCTTCCTCTACCTATTTTATTCGTTTTTATCCTGTTATTATATTCTATATTTATAGCTAATTATTGACATACCATATGTACATATTGTACCGCAGTGGCAAATAAAGTTATTATTACTATGTCACATTCAATATTTGTGCACTTAACTGCATTCTACCAAAACAACACACTTATATATGTCCAAAGGTACAATTTTTGTCCACAATACGTCACTCACCTGTAGACCCAGACTAAGTATTGCAAGTGACTACGACTGCGTACAAACAGCAATTAGGGGGTAAATAATTAGGCCCAACACCGTAAAAGAAGAATTGTGAGGTTAGGAATGTTAAAATTATTTAATTTTTTAAAACCGAAATTAAAATAAATTATGGAAAGCCGAGGAAAGAGAATAATGCAAGAAATGGTGAGTTGTTTTTGATTACAAATAATAGCTATTCAATAAATCATTTTGAGAAATGACAAACCTGTAATATGAATATTTCCAGATTTACACCTACATCAGAATGAAGACTATTATCTGTCTCATGAAGTCCCGGGGCTTTCGAATATTAATATCGTATCAGAGCATAGTGGAGAGGAAGCATTTTCCGACTCAGGAAGTGAGTATCACCCATCTGACCGGAATAATAGTAGTTCAGTTCGTCAACACAAGAAATGCAGAGTCGCCGCGTGCAGCCTCCTATGTTATACAATATAGAAGGAACAGGACAAAGAACAAGAAAGCGTAGATTAGTTGCCAAACCAGAATTTTGAAATAAAATAAAATAAGGTTGCTACGAGTAGCCGGCAAAGAATATGTAAACAGGAAAGTTACAACAGTGGCAGCTAAGTCACCTCGTATAATAAACTGCAACAATTGTAGATTTAATTGTAACATGAATATACCTAGAAAGAGACAAATTACAATTTGCCAGGAATATTAGGAATTAGCTGATGAAACGAGTCAAAAAATATTTCTATACTCGTTAGTGGATGAGAAAAATATTGAAAGAGAAAGAAATCGTAATAATGAGAGACAAAAAAACTAGGACACACAGCCGTTTTTATCACTTACTGAGTGCGACTCATGAACGTGTAAAGGTGTGTCAAAAATATTTTTGTGCTACATTTGCATTTAGTTTCCAAGTAGTCAAAGACCTATTGAACCTGCATTGAAATATCGTGGAGACAGTGGTGTTTATGTCGGCTTTGACCATCGCAAAGGAAGACCAGCTCCGAATATTACATCTGACGTGCAAGTACGACATATTGTCTCCCGAATGGAATCGCATTACTGCCGTCGTGACACTATGAGGTATTACCTACCAAGTGACTTAAATATCAGTATGATGTATCGTTTATATTGCAACGAGTATTGCATACAGAATAATATACCACTTGTAAAGTACAATGTCTTCCGAACGATCTTCAATAGTTATGATCCACCCTTGTTATTTTATAAGCCCAAAAAAGACCAATGTGTAACATAAGAGAGAAAGGTGGAATGGACATGAAAGCGGCTAACAAAAAAAAGCAATTGACAATAAAGGTGAATCATATCGAGCAGTACATACATACATACATTTTTATTTGTCTCAAGAAAATTTACATTTTATAGACACGTCCAAACCTTAACCTAAATACTATAGATGAATAAAATAATTTGTAGTGATGGGATATAATCGAGGCTGACAATAATTGTGATATGGAATATTGAGGAATACAAACATATATGATCTTCATACTTACAAGATAAAATACATTTTAAGGGATGACTAAAATATGGATATATAAAATGTCCATATTTTAGTCATTCCTTAAAATGTATTTCATCTTGTAAGTATGAAGATCATATATGTAACGTTTGACTTGCAAGCCAATACAGAACGTGCCACATGCTGGTGAGAGCCAAATCTTTTTCAGGCGCACCTTTTCTGTTTATAATTTTACCATTTTTGATTCGTACAATGCTGATGGTTATTCATATCTGTGGGATGAGACACAAGGCAAAAATGGATCTGCTGAAATTGGAAGTGGCTTGTTAAAATATTTGCAATCCTTACCCAATACTGTTAAACATGTATCTACATTTTCAGATACTTACGGTGGACAAAACTGCAATAAATATGTGTCTGTTCCGATGCTGTATGCGGTTTCTCCAATAGATCACCTTGAGGTCTCTTAGATCTAAAATATTTGGAGCCAGGACATACATACCTCGAAGCGGATACTATGCATGCCACTATAGTACGTGCTCGAAGACATAAGAAGGTGTTCACCCCCCCTTAATGGGGTGTATTGATACAAATGGCAAGAATGAAGCCTCGCCCGTACATAGTTGAACATCTGACGTACTCCGATTTCTATAATCTAAACCAGTTGGCGTCTACAATCATGATAAATACTACTTGTGACACAAGCGGCAATCAAGTCAAATAGGTTACGTTTCACAAAAGCAACTCCATCAATCATTCTATTTGAGTATGATGTTACAAGTGAAGATTTTTTGACATTGAATATTCAAGAAGACACTAATAAAAGAAGGAGAACACGAAAAACATTTGAAGATGTACGTTATGTACAAATGGTTCCTCAGTAACGCAATATCCTGCCAATTTAAAATGTTAAAAAAGGCCTTTTTTGTTTACTATGCGAGAAAGTAATTCCTGAGGACTATAGAAACTTTATGGAGGTGTTACCTACATCTGCATCGGCTAGAGATATTGTACCAGGTGAATCAGATCGAGAAATTGACTGATTTTTTGTAATTTGTATGAACTTATTATGTACAATTGAGTTAATAAAAATATTTCAGTTATATCACTATTACCATTTTCAACCTGATATTATTTATTTAATGGCATAACATTTTATTAAGGATAATAAGAATAAGGACATTCAATATATTATGACATTGTATATCCGTTACAATTATTGTATGTCCAGGTGATCGGTTACCGTTATTTAGTCAGATGACAGGAATTTGGTGAATATTAGCACTAACGCAAACCAAAAACTGAATACTAGCGAGAATAAAGTTGAAAGACGAAATGAATTACTATAGCAAAACTAATACAAACTATGCACGCTCGCCACAGTGACCTCAACTTTTAAATCAATTTTACTCAAAACTACTTTTTGGCACATTTGTCCTCTTACCCAACGAAATATTCTATTCTATAGAGCATCTAGGTTGTATTTCTTCATTTCACCCCTGGACCACAAGGTTGGGACCTTTAGAAGCTCCGCACTCTAGACATCTTCTGCATCAATTTTGTACATTGTCTCGATAACGAAGAAATGAGATATTCTCCTGAATTTCCTTCAAGACTTCATCTATCCTCTTCCTGGGCTAAACCAATTGGGAAATTGACGACCTCCCATCAACTGACCATACACGTTTAAGTAGTTAATTTTTTAACAACCAGAGAATCCCATTGTGCCCAAATTGCTTTTCAAGGCCACTATGACGCACACACAAGGCGAGTGAACATTGTAGACCATTATTCATTCATTATAATTTATTAACAATGCCGTGTTTGTATATTTACCAAACTTTGATGTACATTAAAAACAATATTTCCATTTTTCAAAAAAATGAACATATCCATGAACATTTCACAAGAAATAAATCTCAACTACATCAACCATATAGTAGATTGACAGTATCTCAGAATCATCCCTTGTACTGTGGGGTTAAGCTATATAATAAGCTTAGGGATGACATTAAATCCTCAAATAGCATGGTCTTTAAAAGGCTACTCAAATCTTTTCTACTGCAAAAAGCTTACTACTCTATTGATGAGTTTCTCTTAGAATCCTAGGTGGATTAGATTATATATATATTTTTTACAATATTGTTTGTCCTATTCGTTCTGCTGGTTGTTCAAAAACAATTGTATAGTTAATTAGTTGTCTGTGTTTATATGAATTATGTAGTAAACCCTGTATCATAGTATCTTTTCGATGTTTGACCTGTTGAATTAGCCGGTATTTTATGATGATGTTATGATTTTTCTAATATCATTGTGAAAGAAAACTTCTTTAATAAATGTTTGATTGATTGATATGAGTGCAGTAGCCTCCTCTTCGTCAATCCATCCATTTGCTTTTGCGCTGCCTTGAACTGCCTATGATATAGGGACCATGGCGACTGCCCATCGAAAGCTGTTGGTTTTACGGAATTGTTTAATGAGGCATTCCTGTCATGGTTATCTTGGATCTTCTAGTTTTTCTTGTACCCGCCCACACTTATTTCTTTTCTCGATTCTTCTCGTACCGCATCAACTTATTTTAGTCCTACGATTTGCCCTTCAGTTTTCTGGAACATCCGCTGGAAAAATGCTTTCTGTTGCTCTCATTGTTCCTTCTCTCTTGTGTTTCTATTTCTCGTCTTTCTTCTTCCTTCTGTCAACGCTACTCCTCCACTTGTTTTTCTCTCGGTCAACGTTGCTTCTCTTCTTGTTTTTCTCTCTGTCGACGTCCCTCCTCTTCTTGTTTTTCTCTCTTCGTCATTCTTCTTCCTCTTGTTTTTCTCTCTAGCTAGTTTGTTTTATCTAGTTCCTATTATAGTGAATCCATTATTTTACCAGGTACAAACTTTTCAATTGGAATATTGTAGATTGGAAGTATAAGGAATTTTGCTTTCAGAATTTTTTAGCATTATATTGTGCTCTGCAGGTAAGTTTCATTCACTTTTATTGAAGTTTGACGCGCTCTGTAGAACAAATGGTTTACCTCAATAAGTTAGATCCTGAACAATTCCATCAGGGAACCATTAAAAATGAAAACCAGTCGAATTCGCCTAGTCGATTTTGTGTAATACATTGATCCTGGCACTTTGACCTCCCTGTAGATCGAACCAATGAGCCCACGTAATTTTATCTTTTACTTGATTTTTTTACTAGTGAAAAAAGTCTGATGAAAAGTTGTTTTTTTTTGTTACATTGGAATTTTCCGAACAGGTACAGCAAAAATTTTGAAATGACCTGTAGGTCAAACCGTTGGTTTTAGAAAGTTGGAACCATGGACACTTTTGACCTAGAAGTTATATAATATCAACATTTCGGCCAATTTCAACAAACTTATTTTTCCATAAGGAATGTGCGGAAATCACTATTCTATGTAAATTAACAGTACTGATTTCAAGGTGGTGTTACAAAACAAAATGGAAATGAGGATGTGTTTTAGAGCATCAGAAAGGTAGAGTGAAGCAGGAGGGTTTGGAAAACTATTCAGATAACTTTCTTGGGCATAATAAAGTTACTAGCAGGCTTGCTACTGAAGCATAAGATAGTGAGTTCGAATCGGGTTATTATTAGTTTATACTTTTTTTTTTTCTTCTTCTTATTGCTATGTTTAGTTATGTACCATTTGGAATTTCATGTATTCTGTGGTGTACTACTCGAATGAATAAATAAATAAATAAAGTAAGAGACTAATTTCAAGGCGATTACGTTTTTAACGGTAAACTTTTAGGTGCCCCTGACTTATCATGTTTCAATATATTCAAAATCATAATGGTTTAGAAAAATAATAATAATAGCTTTATTGCCCAACAGTTTAACCCATTTACAGGACAATACAAGTTAAATTAAGTATATATAGAAAATAAAACAAATCAGTAGTCCAAGTTTGAGAACATAAAAAGAAACAAAAAGAGAAAAGAGAATAAAAAAGAATTAAATTCAATTAAAAAGATACAAAAAGTATATAAAAAAAATATATGTGTACTAAGTGTACTTTAGCTGATCTCACTATTTCAGCATTAGAAGAAAAGTGAATAACACAATAGTTTGATCTTTTATTAAAATGTTGACACATTGCTTAAATTGGCGCTTTGAACAATATATTGGTTCTGGCTATCGGAAGCCTAAAAGTCTCCTTATGTCTTGTATGAAAAGTTGGTATATTGAAGTTTATTTGTTCAAGAATTTCAGTACTATTGACCTTGTTGTGTAATAGTTTGTGCAAAAAAACAATGGAGGTGCATTTTCTTCTTGATTCAAGGCTGGAGAATTGTAACCCATCACATAACAAATTATATTCAATTCCTCTATCTGGATAAACTCCATTAATTTTGAATGCTAGCCACTTAAGAAATTTGCGCTGTACTCTTTCAACCAGGTTAATATGAATACGGTAAGATGGAGACCAAATTATAGATGCATACTCTAATTTAGAACGAACAAATGAATAATATAAGGTTTTCAGTGAGCGAATATTTGTAAAATTTCTGCAATTTCTAACGATAAAGCCATAGGTTGTCATTGCTTCAGATGACTTCAGACAGATGTGATCCTTGAAAGTTAACTTCGAATCGAAGATAACACCTAAATCTTTTATAGATTCGCATCTGGCCAGGTTGGATTGCTCAATGATGTAGGAGAAGTGGATAACTGAAATTTTTCTAGTGAAGCTTACGACCTTACATTTTCTTGCACTCAGGTGAAGTTTATTATAAGTACACCAAGATTGAACTAACTCGAGTTGTTCCTGTAGCCTTATACAATCATGGACGCTATCGATGGTTGAAAATATCTTCAAATCATCAGCAAAGCAAAGTTTCCTACATTGAATAGTCTCACACAAGTCATTGATAAATAATAGGAAGAGCAGTGGTCCTAGGTTGAACCTTGGGAACCCCTGATGTAGCATAGTATACATCGGACCTGAAACCATTGTAGCTCACATATTGCTTCGATTGGAGAGATAGATTTTAAGAAAGTATTGTATCACTATCAAATCCAAAATATGCCAATTTATTCAGCAGAACTTCATGATCAATGCGATCAAAGGCCTTTGAGAAAGAAGTCTATGTAGATGACATCTACTTGACCTTTGGTATCAAGATTTTCAGTTCAAAATTGTGTTATAGATAGATAGATATCCTTTATTAGTTCTTTGTAATAAAAACCTTTTCGGTGTAGAACATGTCAATTACAGTAAACATTATAGAAGTAGTAGGAAATCATGAAGCAGTATCATTAATATTGGTTAAAAGTATACATTAAAAGGCCACAGATGTGCGAATAACAAAGTTATCACAGTCAATATACTTAATGTGATATTATTGTATCAGATACAGAGCACGTACATATACATCTATATACAGGGTTTAAAAGAGACTAAACTTAATCACAATACTAAAACATATACATCTATATATAGAGTTTGAAAGAGACTAAACTAAATCACAATACTAAATGGTACGACATGAAATATTCAACAAGAACAACATCAGTTTACAAATTATCATTGAGGAATTCTTCCAGCGAATAATAAGCTTTGGAGAGAAGCAAAGTTTTCAATTTATTCTTCATGATCATAGAAGACAAAGTTCTGAGAGATTCAGGTATCTTGTTATAAATATTAATGATTGAAAAGGTATATTTTTTTTTAAGATAGGTCAAACGTTCTTCATATTCAAAAGGTTATTTTTGTTCGAGTGTTGGGGTATGGTTCCTATCATGAGTCGCAAAAAGAGATATATTTTCTTTGACAAATACCACAGATTCATAAATATAGAGACCTGTTAGTGTTAATATTTTCTTCTCTACGAATATTTTTTTACAGCTTTCTCTCTGAGAAAGGTTGAATATTTTTCTAAGACACCGTTTTTGCAATATGAATATTTTTTGTATATGTGCAGACATTCCCCAGAACATAATGCCATATCTAATGTGACTCTGAATATAACCATATATGCTAACATCGCAGCCTCAGTGGATATATTTTGTGTAATTATTTTCAGGGCATAGCAGTACCTTGACATTTGTGTTGCCACTTTATCTATGTGACTCTTCCAGTCCAGCTGTGAGTCAATTATAATTCCAAGAAAGGAAAGTTGGGTCACTGGTTCTAAAGTAGTTACACCATCACTTAAAGTATTGTTAGTGCCGTTATGATTTGTGTCTTGTTTTTATTCAGTTTGAGATTGTGTGCTGTAAAGTACTCCTCCAGAATCTTCAGCTTGAAAAAAATATTTGCCTGTAGGTAGTTGTGATCGGTTGAACTGAAGACCACAGAGCAGTCATCGGCATACTGAACCATGTATTCATCAACAACTTCAGGCACATTGTTAGTGTAGAGAATGTATAGTAGTGGGCCCAACACTGACCCCTGGGGTACACCTCTTACCATATATAGCATTTCTGATTTCATTAGATGTCCATCAGTATCCCGTTCAGTGACACATTGCTGTCTATTTTTCAGATAGGACGTAATTAATTCGAGTGACAGCCCTCTGATACCATAGAATGACAGTTTTTTAATCAGTAGCATATGGTCAACACTGTCAAAAGCCTTGGATAAGTCCAGATTGACAGCTGATGTAACCTTTTTACTATTGATAGATTCAATTACCTTACATAGGGCTTGATAGTTAGCTCGAGTAGTCGATTTTTTTCTTCTAAATCCATTCTGCATATCACTCTAGATACGTGATCAGTCTATTGTATATTATTTTTTCAAAGATTTTACTAACATTTGATAGATTGCAATGGGCTATAGTTGATTATCTCATGTTTATTTCCTTTTTTGAAAATAACTTTGACATGTGCAATTTTAAGATTATCAGGAAAAATACCTGTCAAAAATGATAAATTAATTATGTGTGCAATAGGTTCACAAATCTCAGAGGCTACATGTTTCAGTAATTTAGTTGGTATTTCATCTTCACCTACTGCTTTACTTTTTTTTTTTTTTATTCATGAAATTGGAAGGAGAGTGGGCCGCGCTACAAAAGATAAACGTTCAACGTCATAAGAATTAGTATATCAATTCAAAGGGGCAATGCTTCTTCTGTTATGGGTACAATTCCTCCATCGCATCCACTGTATGAATTATTTTATCGTCCCAATTTTCCTACGAGATACATATCAGTTATCAAAGATAATCACTCAGTACTTTCAAAAAAATCAATATCAGTTTCTCTATCACCTTCTTTGAATTACAGCAACAATGAACCTATGGATTCTTCGTTGAACATGAGTGAGCATGCCATACCAACAAGAGACTCCATTTCTACATTTGGCCTAAGAGGATTGAAGAATGTAGGAAATAGGAAATAGGAAAAATGGTGGATACTTCACATTTCGTCCGTCTATTCAGAAATTTTGCTCCTTCCTTCGATCATAACGTCCCAGCAGATTCGGAAGAATTTCTAAGATACCTTCTGGTAGGTTTACATGAAGATTTAAACAAGGCGAGTGCAGAGATTCATCCATCACCAAACGATTTTGTTATCACGAATGATAATCAGAAAGCTTCCATTTCTTGGACAAGATATCTGTCTACTCATAATTCCAAAATTGTGGATACATTTGCCGGTCAGCTGAAGTCTATATTGAGATGTACTTTTTGTAAGTACTGCTCCGTTACTTTCAATCCCTATTCCAGACTTGCCAAACGAAGTCGTGAATTTAACACAATGTATTGAACTGTTGACAGAAGAGGAGACTTTGACTAACGATGCGAGCCCATACTGTTCAACTTGTGGAATGAAAAAGGAATTCAAAAAGATGATTCGTATACAAACATTTCCAAAAATTTTGAGTTATACATTTAAAATGTGTTTCTTTGACTGATGGCAGTAAATTGGACAATGTGATTAATTTTCCCATACAAAATTTGAATTTGGACCAATATTCTGCTCAGGATGGAATGAATACTCTTTATAATATCTACGCCATATCTAATCATAGCGGCAGCATTTCCAATGGACACTATACTGCATATTGCAAACACCCTTATTCTAATTGTTGGCACCTCTTCGATGACTGCCGGTATTTTCCAAGATTGATTCTCTCAGCTCCCAGGGAGCATGTGTCCTTTTCTATGAGAAAGTTGATGATCTGATTTCTGATGGTGGGGTTTTTTTTTCCCCAAAAACAGCAAATGCGCCATCACTTCGAGTCCCGGCTTCAATCAAGATTTTCATCTTGATATTATTTTATATTTAAAACTTTGCTTTTGTATTTTTTAATTCTGAATAAAGTTGTTTTTGACTGCTTTACTATTTTTTAACTTCAGAATAGTATCATAAACTTCTTTTGAGTCTGTTGGGATAAAGAATATACTTTTATCAAAAGATGGAGGCTCTAAATACATATTGCTCTTATTTACACTATTCAAAGTTGTGTAGTTATTAATAAAGTACTGATTCACCTCATTTAGAGCTAGTGTTTTATTGGTTTCGTCGGGAGAAATGTTTTTCTATACTGATGTAGGTGTCTTAGTGTCTGCGCCAGTAATAGATTTAACCAGATTCCATACTGCTTTGGACTTATTAGTGGACGTTTGAATGTAATTTTTAGTACAGCGTTGTTTTGCTTCTCTAACTACTTTTTTGAAAATATTGCTATATCTTTGGTATGTATCATTGGATATGGTGTTATTTTTTTTTAATCTGTATAAATGTTGTTTATGTTTGCTTGGTGTCTTTATTCCTATGGTAATCCAATCTCTATTTATCAAGTTGGTGTCTGCTTTACAAGATTTTAGTGGGGTGACTATATTCATTAGTTGTCCAAGGACTCCAATGAAATAATCATAAGCTTCATTTTTGGAGAACACTCTTTTCTTATTTTTTGTTTTTGTTTTTTTAGTTTCAATTTTACCTGATCTTTCAATTCTGAGCATTTGAGTCTCATGATCGGATAATGCAGAGGTAATAACTTCTCCAGGATGATCGTTTTCAAAGTTTATAAAAATATTATCCAGTAGTGAAGAAGATCTTGATGTTATCCTTGTCGGTTGATTTATTTGTTTGTTCAGATTATATGTTAATAAGAGGTGTAGAAAGGACTGTGTGCTTGCATTATTTGTATTCAGAAGATTGATATTGAAATCACCACATAGTATTGTATCATATTTCCTGAATTTATTTTGTACAATATCAAGTATTTCACTGAGAGATTGTAGGAATATATCTAAATCTCCAGAAGGGGGCCTATAGATACAAATTATAATACTTTTAAATTTTCTTACAAACTACCGATGAGCATTCTATTATACTTTCGATACTTTTAGTTCTGATCTCGACAATTTCTCGACTGTTCAAAGGATTTCTCGAGAAAATGCAGGATCCACCATGTATTCTTTCCCTTCTTGAGTATGAAGAGGTCATTTGATAGCCCTCTAACTTCATCAGATATTGGTCAGTCTCTGTGAACCAATGTTCTGTTATGCATACAAATGAGGGTTGACATTCAAGTGTCTTCAAAAATATTTCTAATTCCAACGTCTTATTTTTTAGATATTGCATGTTTTGGAATTTTTGGGGAATAATTAGTTTTCTTTATTTATCTTATTGTGGGCTTTTTTTCTTTTTTCTTCTATATTGTTAATATTAGTATTATTTACCCTCCCCACTTTCTCGAAAAAACTGCAGATTTTCGTTTTCATTGATTTGTATGGTTTTCACCATAGTTTTTAGACTTGTTGGGGATAGGAAGACATTCTTGATGAAGTCACTTATCATAAATTTGCTGTTGGGCCTATTAAGGTCTATTTGATACCTAAGAGAACAGTTAAGATTGTCTTTCTGAAATTTCTCTATTCTTTTTTGAAAACTCCGTGTTATATATTCATCTGGGTATTCATTCTGTTGTGGTATAATTATAAGATTTGTGAATTTACTGATATTCATTACATTATTAATGGCAAGATTTAGTGTTTTACTATTACTGATGTTATTCGTGTTAAACATAATAATAACATAATCATCCTGACTGTAATTTATAACTTTGGCAAATATATCCTTGGACAGTTCATTACCAGGGCAGATCCATTCATCAATCCTATAGGAAAGACAGTCAGTTATTAAGCTAAGAACTCTTTGGAATCCTTGGGCATATTGATCTCCAGTAATTAGTATCTTTATTTTCTTCTTTTGTGGAAGTTCTGTCACTGTGGAGTTGACTTCTGGTATCTCAATCATCAGATCACTATTACTGTTTTCCGGTATTTCTTGTGCAGGTTCATTTAAGATTGAGGCATTCCTTCCTTTGTCACCCATGGACATATTAACCTGTTGGATTTCGTCCATCAGTGATACATTATTTCTTTTTTTTTTCATTAGGTAATCTTGTGTTTGTATCTTCAAAAACTTTCCTTTTTTTATTCTCGGATTTTATTTTTACTTTCTCTACTTTCCATTCTGTAGTAACCGATTTCTTTTGTTTTGCTTTCATGGTGTTGTTTTTTTTAGGCTTGTGTTTCGTGGTGTGATTTTCTTTTCTCTTTCCATATTTATTACAAATACTTCCATCAGTTGAAGATTGCAATGATTTTTCATTTCTCATTGATAAATTTATACTTGGCAACAATGCAGAGTGGTTGTCCAGACTGCTCTGTTTGTGAGAACCTATCATGAGTCATTTTTATTTCTATTTGTTTTTGCTGTTGTTCCATTATTTTATCAGTTTGTGTACTTGCAAAAACTAGCTCCTCTGTCTTATCAGCAACTTTGCTATTCGTTAGTGTTTTTATTTTTGATTCGAGGATTTCAGTAGTTTGTGTTTGTTGTAGAATTTTATTTGTTAAATCTCTTTCCATTTCAATGGCAGCTTCATAGAATTTGTTGTGCTCTATTTTCATTTTTTCTATAATTATTCTTTTGTATAATCTCGTGTTTTAGTTCTTCTATGCAGTTCTTAAGGAAAGTATCACTATCACTGTCTTTGTCATGGTATGGTTCAAATGCACAATCCTTGCATATTATATTGTGTCCTTGTAGTAGTATTTTTCCATGAATTCTTTCAGCACAACTGTGGTGAAATACTGCATTGCACTTCACACACACATAATATGGATTCACTGTTTTTTTTTACAACAGGTGAACATGAAATTGTTGTTTTTATTGGAGCTACTATCAAGAACATATTCACAAGCCGCCATTTTTAATATTTATATATATAATAATTAGATTAGTTACCGTTGAGCCATTACTGAAAAATCCATGCTGATACTGTGACAGTTGACTACAAACCGAGGGATAAACGCGATTATAAATAACAATCTCAAAGACCTTTGAGAAATTACATAGAATTGAAATTGGCCGATAGTTTTCTATCATGTTTCTTTCTCCATTCTTATATACTGGACACACTTTAGCTATCTTCCAGGCTATAGGGTATTCCTTTTTTGTGGAGCATAAATTAAATATAATTATTAATGGTTTTACAAGTGCACCCGAGCAGTCTTTTATTAAAAATGATGGAATCTTATCTGGACCTGCAGTCATTTTATCTTTAAGTCTCTTTATAGCTACATCTTTTTCACTGACTGGCTGTAAGTAAATGTGGTTATTATGTAACACATTTGCAGTATTTACATTATTTCCATCAGAAGGTAAGTATAAGCTGTTGAAAAATTCGCCAAATACTTTGACAATATCCTGCGGACTAGAAAAGATATTATCATGATATATCATTTCACCGGGGATCCTAGACGATCTATTTTTCAAGTGTATGTATGACCACAATTTTTTGCTGTCACTAGGAATTGAATACTGCACACCTTCCAGAAAATTATTATATGCAGTCTTGATTTCAATTTTTATAATTGTCCTGAGCCTTTTAAATTCATTCAAATGAAATTCGTTACCTGAAATCCTGTATTTTTGTATATGCTTGGCTTTCGACTTCAACTGTTGGCATCATACCATTGTGGATAACGATGACTGATACTAGTGTAGACTGGTATATGTTTGTCAAAAATACCATATATATAATCATAAAAGCACCTCAATATATCAAGAACTGTAAATTGATTTAAAAAAACCCAGTTTGTTTCATATATTTCACTATAGAGACCTCTTATATTTGCTTTCCTAAAATTGTTGAATGAGAAAATTTTCTCTTTTTTAAATGACATTGCCGCCTCAATGATGAGGGTAGGGTGATGCCTATTTTCGGGAACTAGTGGAAGACTATCCTGTGATACAGTACAGACAAAATTAGTAATAACCAAATCTAGTGATCTACCAATATAATTTGTTACATTATTGAATTGCTCTAATTGAAAAAAAAGATTCATGAAATTGAGTAGTGCTGAAGTTTTTTTATCTGAAATGTCACCGTTAATAAAACCCGGTGTATTAAAGTCACCAAGAATGAAAATCTTATGACTTGTTAAAAATCAAATTGTTCTAAACATCAAAGAAAAATTCATATTCCTCAACATTTAACTAATCTGAGATATAAAGTACTATTACATTAAAAATACTATAACTTTTTGTATACTTAACGATTACTAAGTCAATCATTGGAAACTGGATTGCAAACAATGCAGTGTCAACAAGCTCTGAATTGATTGATGATTTAACTGCTATGATTACACCACCACCTGCTACCTTTTGTGTTTCCATTAATTGACAATCTCTACGATAGACATTATAATCATCTGTGAATAGCTCAGAGCCAACTACATTTTCACCTAACCACGATTCACTTATTGCTATAATGTCATATTCACATTCACAAACAGCAGGAAAGAATGTTGATATTTTCGTATTTAGACCTTGCGAGTTTTGATAATATCACAAAAGGTTGTCAGCCTCAACTTCTTCAATTCTGCTGGGCTCTAGATGTTTAACTCTACAATTCTTGGTATTCCATTATTGTATTTTATTTTAAATATTTGATTGCCAGCTGAAGAATTTCTTTGAGTGAGTTCTAGTTTTGATGTTTTGTAATGCTCCATTTGTCTTTTAGTATGATCACTAGTAGTCCGGTCAATATAGACATTTAAAATAACAAAAATTCCCGGGGAGCCAAATATTGGTGGAGAGCTGGGGTTTACCATTACAAATAAAGTTTTAAAAATCCCCATCGATCCTATGTGTGCTACAAAAGTTATTCGGGGTCAAAGGTAAAAATTTGAGGTTTTTTGGATTTTTTTCGAAAACGGTGAGTTTTACCAAAAAAAAAACTCAGACCAAAGTTGTAGATCTTAAAATTGTCTACAAAAATGGCCATCATGATTTTTTTCCTAAGAGTTACCATTCCTGAGATATCGCGATTCTAAGAGTCACATTATACATGATATGCACACATTTCCACGCCACCTGTGAGGTAGTGTACTCGGCGCGTTTTTTTCATACTCTTGAAAGTCTACTTCAACAGTCATGTCTTCTTCGATTTCTTCTTCTTCTTCTTCCTCTTCCTCTTGCTGGATGTTCATAAATTGTTCAAATGTGGCCGAGTCATTGGTCTCTTCATTCAAATCACAGGAATCTTCCTCTATTGTACTCAACTGGACATTTGGGCAAGACTGACCTTGTCAATTGGTACACGCTGGAGAACACAGCAACCCGACTTTTTTACAGCCACATTTGGCTCTACAACCTTTTTTGCAATTGCAAAAAATAGTGTTGAGGAGTTTTTCTGGAGCAGGTGGGAGTAAAGTTTGAATTGGTTCAGAGTATTATCTATCAACGTAAAGATCATACTCATTCCGAAACTCAAACTACCTCCAACAACACAAGGTCCGTACATGTACAAACCACAACGAAAATTAGCAAACACAAAATATCCAGTGTACAAACGGAATTAACCAAAGGAGATATCACAGATTCACAAAAAAATAATGAAATTTTTGGAAATGAGGCGGAAAATCTGAAATATGACATGAGGAAACTAGAAGATGATAACATTAAATGATAATATGATCACATCCATAGAAGTTTTAACTGAGAAAATGATCTATATAGAAGAGAATGAAAAGTGGAAAAACTATGAAAAACGTAACAATGAACAAAAGACAGACGTTAAGCAAAACATATGTCGCAACAACATTCATGATGATTGTCAAGAGGAGAGAAGAACTCAGAAAAAAATATTTACAGACACAAGGAAGTCAAGATTAAGAAAAAAATTATCATATTAGGTGATAGTAATTCAACTGACTTAACGAAAATATTAAACAACCTTCAGCCCAATAAATATTTAGTACAAGCTTTTATCAAACACAATGCTGAACTAGAGGATATTATTGTTGATATCAGAAATTTGACGGAGTCATTTACACTCACCGACCATGTTATAATTGCAGCAGGTTTGACAAATGCTATGAGAGGTAAAGGGGTAAATGAAAACATATTTGATGCACTTAAGGAGGTAAGCTTGAGAACAAATGTTATAATTTTCTAAATCCCTCGATGGGCAAACCGAAAAGTACTCAACAAATTTATTGATGATATTAAATAAAAATTCATCATGACGTTAAGGAAATGAAAAATATTGTATTTTTGCATGTCAATTCAATACTGAATTACTCAAATTTTTTATTTAAAAAATTTCTTATGTTTAAGTATGTAGGTAAAGTCAAACTGATAAAAAGAATAATAGAAATGATAGATAGAAGTGGAGGTATAAAAGAGAACAGTCCTTCAAATAAGATCGGCAATGAAAGTGTTTATGAATCTGCTCTTAAAAAAAAACTAGTAATATTGAATGTACTAATATTGTTCTTCCTAGTCAAGCAAAATCAGATAACAATACTGAAAATTCCACTGACATTCACGATGATTCTTTTAGGAACAATAGTATGTCCAAAAATTCTGTATAGACAATAACTTTACTTTAGATAATTTTATATTTCAATGCTCAAAGTGTTCCTGCACATATTGATGAAATTAGGACTTTTGTGGGTATAAAAAAACCCTCAATAGTATGTCTGTCTGAAACGCATGTTACTGACGATATATTCAATTCAGAAATTAATATTGAAAACTATATATTGACTAGAACCGATAGTAGTAGTAGACATACAGGTGGAACTGCAATATTGACTGAAAAAAGTTTAACGATAGTTGAAGTGTTCAAGGAATGCATTGATAAAGTGTTTTGGTTAACGGGAGTATCGGTTTTATTCCAAAAAAAAACTTATATTGTCTTTGTTTTATACAGGTCTCCCAGTAGTAGCATAGCACAATTTTTGCAATTGTTTGAAAATTGGTGCGAAGAAAATGTAACTGAAAGAAATTCTAGAATAATTATTTGTGGTGATTTTAATTTGAATTGTTTAGAATCAAATACAAATACTATAAGACTAAAGAACTTTATGGATGACATGGGTTTTTCGAACTTAGTTGATGAGATCACACATTTAACTGCTACAGGGGGGTCAATGATAGATCATATTCAGTCAGCGATCGTCGCGTATAGACGTGTGAGAAATTGCTCCGCATTTTATTTGAAAGATACGACAGAAATAATACTAAATAAATGTACTAACGATAATCCAAAAGTTCAGTGCTACAAACTATACGCCTAACACCACAAATTTTCACAGTTATATTCTGATTTTGAGTGAAAAGAATAAAACAGTGAATATGTCAGCGAAATGTACAAATGCACAAAACTAAAAAATGATAGAGCCAGGCCTACAGTGTAGTTCTTGTTCAAACTTTTCATTACAAATGCCTTGGAATGTCTAAAGAACAAATTGCTCTGTTTATCAGCATGGAAGGGACTTTTATAAGTGCGAGGATTGCAGACAACTCATGGGCGGGGACCCGGCTTTCGCATAGGGTACTGAGTGTGCCAATTGCCGCGAATTGACCAGTATCAAGGATCTCACTGCACTAGTGAGAGGTTTGCAGGAAGAAATCAAAGAAATCAAGGAGATTAAATACTCTGATAATACTGAAACCATTATAACTGAGATATCGGAAGGCAACGTAAAGAAAAAAATATAATTATATATAAACTGAAGGATGATGGCCAAGACCGATATGAAAAGTGCCAAAGATATAATTGAGCTATTGCACAGACAGTGAATACTGACGATATAAAAACGTACAGGATTGGCAGAAGAGGTGATCAGTTATCACCACTGAAAGTAACTCTGAATAGACGAGAAGATGTCAATATGGTATTGAAAAATAAACATAAACTAAAAAATTACAACTTTAATGTTCAGATTAGTACCGATAAGACAATTCTTCAACGTGAAATTTTGAGAAAGGTTCTTGTGCAACTAAGGAACGGAAACAAAATGGCGAGGATGACATATATATCAAATATGTTTATGGCTCCATCCATCAGCAAATCAAAAAACTCAACATGAGATTCGGTCACGTGAATATTCGCTTCCTTGAATAATTGTTTTGGTGACTTCAAAGACTCTATTAATAATAACAAAATTTCAATAATAGGAGTCACAGAAACTTGGCTTGCTCCAGAATATCCAGATAAATTTGTTACTATACCTAACTACAACTTGATAATTATGGACCGTGCTGGTAGAGGTGGTGGAATATGTTTTTCATCAAATCACAGTATAATTATAAATTATACCACTCTTCTATTTCGACAAGTGGTCTAGAGCAGCTATGGATTATAACCAATATAAACAAACAAAAGTAGCCTGTGGAGTTGTTTATCGTCCACCAGGAACAAATGTAGAGGTCTGTATGCAGGAGATGGGTGATGTACTGAACGAAAGTGTATTTGGAAACATCCATGGTGGTGTTAGTTGGTGATATTAATATTAATTTGCTAAACTGTGACTCTCGCATACTCAACTATTCACTGCCCTAGTTTCTTGTTTTGATATGAACCAGATTGTAGAAAATTCTACTGGATAACAACAACCTCTGAATCCTTGATTGATGTTATTTGCATTAGTAAGGATGTAATGGTAAGAAATTCTAATACACTTGATATGAATGGTATAACTGATCACCTGATGGTATATTGCGATATTGATTTCAAAGGTGAAGACACTCATGATGACTTGATCTTTTATAGAAATTTTAGGAATTTCAATCATGAACTTTTCCCTAGATGCTGATAAATTACCATGGGGTGAAATTGTGACTATGCAAGATATTAATTCCAAAGTAAACTTTCTAAATGAATGCATCATTACGCTATTTGACAAACATGCTCCCTATTTGCACTGTGAACAGGAAACATAAAGCACCCCTTATATAACTTATAATATCAAATTGATGATGAAACCCGTGATAGAGCCATGCCAAATATCTTAAAAAAAACAGCAGCAACTAGACAATACTATGTAACTTTACGCTACTCCGCAGTGATGCAGTAAACGTGAAAAACAGCATACATACAATTTGTTCTGAACAAAAATAAAAACAACTCAAAAGACATGGAGAAATCTTGCAGATTGGGGTGTTACTACAAAATCATCCTCACAAATTAATAGCCTGCCAATTGAACTACATAGACCTGAAGAAATTAATGACTATTTTTTTAAATGTGCTGGACATTCAATAGTAAATAATGACACTCTTTCATTCTATAATAGTAATAAATTGAATGCTCCTTTGAACTTTTCCCTTACCGATATATGTAATGCTGATATTTTGACTGCTATCAACGAAATAAAATCCAATGCTTTAGGAATTGACAATATAAATATCAAGATGATTTCCTAGTGATACCACCCCTGTATTGATGAAGTTAAACATATTTTCAACGAGTCCTTCAGACAGGGTATTTTTTCCAGATGTCTGGAAGGTTGCTAATATAATTCCAATCCAAAAGAAGGCACCTACCTCTTTCAGTGACCTGCGCCCTATTAGCATTCTGCCCTCATTCTCTAAAATATTCGAGAAAAATGTTTCCCATCAAGTAAGAGCTTTCTGGAAGAAAATCGAATACTTCGAACGAGCAGTCTGGTTCCGCAAAAACAGAACACAGACTGCCCTCTTGAAAGTCATCAACGATCTTCGAGAGCCAGAGATGAGTCAGAAGTCACCATTTTAGTACTGCTTGATCAAAGCAAAGCTTTCGATTTAGTTAATTTTGATTTGCTCATTGGCAAACTCAAGTTCATAGGATTACGACATTTCTCTTAAATGGATGACCAGCTATCTCACAGGCCGATCACAGAGGGTCAAACTGGATGATTACTCATGGTCAACCCTAAAATAAACCTCCTCAGGTGTACCAGGGGAAGCATTTTGGGGCCCTTGATGTTTTCAATGTTTATTTTTGATTACCCCACTTCCTATCACATTGTCAGGTACATCTATACAGGATGATATACAGTTATATTTGTCTTCCCATAACACTGATACAGAAAGTTGGTAGCTAATTTAAACTCAGATTTGCATAAAACATTCCTTTACCGAGCATCATGGACTGAAAATTAATCCAAATAAAACCTTGGCTCTATGCATAGGATCTCAGGGACAAAAGTTGAAACCCAAAGAAACTTTAGGCTCACTCGATAACAGACATTGACTGGGTAGATAGTGCTAAAAATCTTGGGTAATCATAGATAGCTCTTTGTCTTCGATGAACATGTGAAAAACATTTTAAAGTATCATTCTTTAAACTCAAATCGCTATATAAATTCAAGTATCAGTTATCTGAAGAAATGAAACTCAGGCTAGTTAAAACTCTTATTTACCCCCATATGAGTATTGTTGTTCTGTGTATTACAATTTTTGCGCAATATAACAAATTGAAGTTACAAGCATACAAAATGCTTGCATCGATTCGTATGCTGCATTCCATATGGTGAACATGTCACGCCATTTTGTTAAAACGAAGGAGTTGAATGTGAGGTACAGAGTCCAATATTTGATAACAATTTTCTGTTTAAGTTGCTCCAAACTAAAACTCCTAGTTATTTATATAGTCTATTAAGCAGGCATTCTGACATACATTCGGTCAATTTGAGAATTAACTCATTCAACATACCTAGGCCGACTTTCAAATATGAAGGATGTTTTTCAAATATGCCCCTAGTTATCTGAATGAAATTTTACCAATTTTACATCATAATATTCATCAATTCAAGAAAAAAATGAAATCACAGCTGCTTACTGCTCAGTGCTAATATAAGACTCAATGTATAATATTGTAATGTATTCGTTAAGTTGACCAATGGAATATCAAGGATATTAATAGCTATTAGCACATTTATGATTGTATAAATTTTGTTTTATTCTTTCTTTCTCTCTTCATTATTGATTTCTTCCTTTTTTTCTCTAACATTGTTTTTTCTCTAACATTGTTTTTTTCTCTAACATTGTTTTGGTAGTGAATAAGTATTTTTCTTTTTAATTTTATCATTATTTTCTTACACACACTATTTAATTTTTAGGAGGGGTGGAAGATAGCCTTTGGCTAACCCTTTTCCTTTTATGTATAAAATGTACTTTATGCATAATAAACGATATTATTATTATTATTATTATTATTATCTAGTTTTCAAGAATACTGACTTAGATGTTACTGTATTTGATTCACCAAAAATAAGTACACACCGTAATATAAAAATATCATTACCAAATATTCTACCAAAAGACACAAAAACATTCAAAATTGAAACTAGGGGAAAAAATATTGATTATGAACAGATTGAGTCAAAACTAAAACTTATAAAATGGAACTACACAGAGAGGGATTTAAATCATAGATATGAACAATTTTTGGACAATGTATTGTCAATTTTGAATAAAGTTGCTCCAAAAAAAGCGGTCAAGATTTTTGGACATTATAAGGAATTCTGGAATGAGAAGGTGAGGCAAGCTACAAAAGAAAGGTATATGAGTTACAAACATTATGCAGTCAATAAAACAACGGATAATTGGGAGAAGTATAAACAAAAAAGAAATATAGCAGTGAAAACAATTAGACAGGAGAAGAAGAACTATTTAGAGACAAAGATTGACTCAAATAAGAACAATCCTACTGAAATGTGGAAAACACTGAAGACTTTAATACAATAATAACAAAGAATACAATCTTACAACTATTGATTTTGGCAATGGTGAAATAATTTCTGATATGACTTTGATACCAGATGGCCTGAACACATTTTATATCAAAAAGTATAATAAATATAACTGATGGAATTGACAACAAATTTTCTCATAGCTTTCCTATAACTGAAAGAATAACTCATAATAAATTGTCCAACTTTAGTCTTATCAATATGGTAGATCTAGAAAGAATTGTTGGATCTATGAAAAATAAAAAGTAGCCCCGATGAAATTTGTGTAGAACTTCTGAAGAAGTGTTTCAGTGCCATTTGTAATCCATTGTTGAACATTATCAACAGTTCTTTAGAGAGAGGTGAAGTACCAACTGAATCAAAATTATCTACTATTATACCTATACCAAAAGTGCCAAATACAAACCAAGCTATTCAATTGAGACCAATAAACATGATTAATGCTACAGCTAAAGTATTGGAGAAGGCTGTATATGAGCAGATAGTGGATTATTTGGAGTAATAGGGTCCTATGTGAGTATCAATTGGGTTTTGAGACAAACATAGTTGTGAAACTGCGTTACAATGTGTTTTAACAGATTGGAAAAGTGCAGGAAAACAATCAGTATACTATTGCAGTATTTCTTGACCTTCAGAATAAAATTATCTAAGCAATAGAAATGAGATAGAGCAGACTGATTAGAAAGATTGAAAGCGTAGGTATTGATGGAATACACTAAACTGGATCATGAATTATCTAAGCAATAGACAACAAAGGTTGAAACTAGATGAAGCTTATTCAGATAAAATGCAAAATAATATAGGAGTACCCCAAGGGTCTATTTTGGGACCATTGTTATTCTTAATATATTTAAATGACATTGTAACCATAGCAGAAGAATGTAAAATTCACTTATTTGCCGACGACACCCTACTGTACTTTAGTAGTAAAGATGTACATGAGTGTGTTGATACCATGAACGCTAGTCTTGAAAGGGTGTATAGATATTGCTGTGCAAATCTGCTAAAGGTGAACGTAAATAAAACAAAATGGATGTTATGATAATGAAAACCTACTTCTACGATTGAATGACAGTGAAATAGAAATGGTAAACAAATTCGTGTACTTGGGTGTAATTATTGACAGTAAATTAAAATTCAAGGAACATGCTAATCAGATTATCAAAACAGTAGCTTACAAAATCAACTATTTAAGAAGATGTTCCCCATATCTCAGCCAGTGGTCTAAATTATTAGTATACAACTCCATAATCCTTCCACATTTAAATTATTGTTCTACCATTCTATTTTTTCTCAATCAAAATGAAATAAACAGACTACAAAAGATGCAGAATCGTGCTATGCGAATAATCTTACAATGTTCGAGGATAACACCGATAGCAAATATGTTGCAAACCCTACAATGGCTACCAGTGAAGAAACTCTTCGAGTACCTAACACTAATCTTTATTTTTAAAATCAAAATTGGATATTCACCTGTATATCTACAGAATAAATTAACTTATGTGGCTGATATACATGAGTATAACACAAGAAACAGAAACAACATAAAGGTTGAAAAATATTTAAAAAATAGTACACATAATTCATAATTTTATAAAGGAGTAGATTGTTTTAATGACCTCCCACAAGAAATTAAAGAGAGTGGTTCGATAAATACATTCAAAAGACGATTGAAGGATTACTTAATGAAAAATTAGTATATTATTGTGTAAGACTTTTTTATGTACTTTTTATCTATATGTATTATTTTTAATCAGGCTGTTTGTATTTTTTCATGTTAATTTAATTTTATTTATAATGTGACAATGTATTTACTATTGTAAATGAATTAGTTTTTCAACTAAATAAAGAGATATATGTATAATTTCCAACCCCAGTCTTCTGGATTCAGTTGATTGCCTAGCCATGTTTGAACTTGATAGTATACTCGATACAAGTGTTGAATAGCAGATGCCGATGTTGGAGGAAGACATGATAGTTGTACTTGTTTCTTGTTTCGCTTATTTTTTACAAAAGTTAAGTATTGGTATTTATCAATGCAAGTAATTTTTTTTGGAGCTCCATAAACCGCAAGAAGAAAGCGAATTCCTTCCGTAATTATTGTTTGAGGTGTGGAATCAATTTCTGTAAATACTTTAGCGCAGTCAGTCAAATCTTTTTTCGAATAATTTAAATACTGACATTTTGCCCCTTCTGTACATTGCTGACGAAGTGTCGAGCGGTTATCGCATGTAAAAATAAAATATAGTTTTGGCATTTGGGATAAGCAGATAAACTTTTGGAGAATATATTTCTGTTCGCTGTTGAGCCCTTCCCGGTTTCAGAAAATAAATAATTTTATCCATTGGAGTCCTTGCAGTAAGTAGTACTAACAAATCAACATCTTCACCAACTACAATTGTTGTGTTTGTTGCATTAAATTTTTCTATTGCTGTTTCAATTATGAGGACATCTGCGTCATTTTGAGCTCGTTTCACTGCAATATTCGCAGCTGTTAATTTGTCACTTATGGAAATGAAACCAGATTTATTATTAATGTTAGCGAAAAATTGTTGTTGATTCGCTGGAACTGTCATAAATTCATCAAAGATCTCTTGGAACCCGATCATGTTTTTGTAGTTCGACGACGTTGTTCTGCAGCTTTAATATTCTTTGTCGAGTCACTGTAGCTGTCAAATACGTAAGCCCATAATGTCTGCGTAGATACTGAACATATTTATAAAAAATAACGCTATTTATCGAAAACGCAAGATTGAATATCTTCACGAACAATTGCTGCCGCAGCTTTCAAAGTTTTTAACCGCTTGTCTTTTTCATCCAAGTGTTTTATATCAGACCAGACTTGACTTAAAATATCTTGGTAATTGTCAATAAAACAAATAAATGTTAATTTTCCAGGCTTCTCTGTAATAATAATTCTACTGCCATACTTCAATTTCAATCGTATTTTTATAGTTCTGTCATCTGAAGCTCCATCTTGACAAACATTCTTCAATTCATCCAACGAAAACTGGCAATCATCACTCGTTTCTATGAATAGCCAGATGTTTTGTAAGGCCACGTGGGTAGAGGGGATTCAGTTAGGGACTGACTATCTTTTGAATAAATGTTTTCAGAATAGTATAATATATATAAAAGAGACACAAATAGGTATTTATACTTGTCTTAAGTGCCTGATTATGTATATACGTGGCTTATATGTGAATATCATGTATAATGTGACTCTTAGAATCGCGATATCTCAGGAATGGTAACTCTTAGGAAAAAAATCATAGGGACAATTTTTGTAGATAATTTTAGGAACTACAACTTTGGTTTTAGGTTTTATTTCGATAAAACTCGCCGTTTTCGAGAAAAATCCAAAAAACCCTAAATTTTGACATTTGACCCCGAATAACTTTTGTAGCACACATAGGATCGATGGGGATTTTTAAAACTTTATTTGTAATGGTAAACCCCAGCTCTCCACCAATATTTGGCTCTCCGGGAATTTTTGTTATTTGACCACTATTTTTATGTCTAAATTGACCGGATTATAGAGACACGTATGTCTTTGTAGTTATTTCTCAATTTGTGAGCATTTCTTAACAAGTTAGTAACTTCGGCTTCAGAATTTAGGATTATTTTAATAGGTCGTGTCTTATTATGATTGACGTGACCAAGTCTAAGAATTTAAGCATTATTGAGATTGAAGTTAGGAGTAATAACTTTCAAAAGTGTTTCTGCATCTTTTTTATCATTTGCACCTGTTTATTGATCCTGTAATTGCTCGGGCATATTGAAAACCATCAAATTATTTTTTCTGAGGTTTTGTTCACTAATTTCAGTAAGAATATCATCAAACTGGGATTCATTTGCATTGTGGTTCAACTTTGCCACTTGATCACTCAACTTTTTAAGATCACCTTCCAAATTATCAATTTTACCAATCAATTTAGGTATGGTCCCGACTCCATTCTGACAATCCACACAATATAATTTCTGGGTTCTCTTGCCTCTCAAGTCCATGATCTTTTTCTCACTTGCGTTTAGACCTGAGCATTCCGTGTCAATGTGCACAGATCTTTCAGAGCTACCACATTTTATCCCTGGATTGTCATTCACAATTTTGCAGGGGATGCATGCCATGATTGGTTTGTTAATACCCCTAATTTACCTGGACACAATACCTTAATTTGACTGTACTAGGTTCCTTTCTAATGTAGGAGATAACGTTTTTCTTGTTCTTTTTTTGTGTATTCTCTTTTTATTATGTTTGCTACCTCGAACTTTGTTGAAGAAATGGACAGCACAAAAACTGAACGTTTTTTGAATGCTTAATAATTGCAGTTTTGCAGGTTCTAATTCATACTTTAATGCACTGAATCATAAACTGAGTTCACTGTTGCTTTTGAAATACTAAGCCACATACACTATGAGAATATCACGATTTTCACTTGAGAGATAGGTCTCAATTCCTAATTTATCACAGGAGCTCGGTTTAATGTGTTTTTTTTTCAGAACAACAACTTGACTCATGATTCAGATTTAGAAAAGTATATAAAATAAAAAACACTACTAACCTAATGAGATCTCCTATTTGTTTACTACACCTCACTGGCATATTAGACAAGGCAACCAAATCCTTTGGTATAGTGAGACTAATATCAAATGTTGCTTTAAGTGCAGGTTCATCCCAACAAGGAAAACAGCGTCTAGCATCAGTAGATTCAAACTGTGTAACTGCAGCAAAAACTTCCTCTCCTTTTTCGTTGACATATTTGCTTCTGAAAAAAATATTTATATGATAAATTTGCTATGAGCACTGTAGAGAAGTAAACAAAAGTATATCACTCGCCGCCATATTTGTATTGAAATCCCCAGCACAAATTTTACGTGCAGCAGACCTACAGCGCAATGGGCTGACTCTGAGGTCTATAATAACTGAGCCAAGTTGTGGTATAGAACATTATTAGTGAGTCAATTTAAGTGGTGGTTTTGCCGTTTTGAACTGAGTAATAAGTGCGTGTTTAGTATCTTTTTGTGGATTTTTTTTTGTTTTCCAATGGGCAGAAGGAGGTATGATACATTGATTCAAGGAATGAACATTTGACGAAAAGTATAAAATAAATGGTTAAAAACCATATATAGTAGTAGTAGTAGTAGACTTTATTTTAGGAATATAGTTATAAACAAACATATAGATAGTTATAAACATAAACATATAGTTAAGCGTAAACATATAAATAATTTATATAAATAAATATTTTTTTTTCACAATACATCAATCATGTATTATGATTTTATATAATCTAGTAATAACTTTTTGAGTACTTTTAAGGAACTTACATTTTTGATCTCATCAGGTATCTTATTAAAGCTATCTAGGCCTTTAAAGAACAATGAATTCATTCCACTCTTGTAGTTGGTTCGGGATATATAAAATGTATTACATGTTCTTGTGTTGTATGAATGAAGATCACTATTTTTGACTAAATATCTGCTAAGATAGGTTGGTTGTATCCCACTTGTAATTTTGAAAATAAAAATCATGCTCAAGTAAAATAGTCTCTTTTGTACTGGCTGCCATTGTAGGGTATTCAACATAAATTCAATAGGGGTATATTGGTTACATCTTAAAATAATTCTCATTCCTCTATTTTGTAATTTCTGCAATTGTCCCATTTGATTTTGGTTGAATAGATACATCAGTGTAGCACAGTAGTCAAAGTGAGGTCTTATTATGCAATTGTAACATGTTAATCTAGCATTTTGCGATTCTGGAGAAAAAATACATTTTCTTACATATCTTTCTAATGGTATATTCGGCATGCTTATTTAAAGTTAACTGATGGTCTATTATAAATCCTAGATATTTAATTTCATTTACAATTGTGAGCTGGCTATTACATATGCTGATATCAATGAGTTAATATCAATCATTCTTTGGTTCGAATTTGATGCAACAATCATTGCCTTAGATTTATTGATGTTCAGTTTGAGTTTATTCACCTGTAGATATATTTCGATAAAGATATATTGATATTTTGTACAGCTTCTTCTAAATCACAGTTTTTTTATATACAAGGGTATCATCTGCAAATAGATTTAAATGGTGCAAACCAGGTACATAGTTGATATCATTTAGATAAATGATGAAAAGTAATGGTCCCAAAACACTGCCTTGTGGTACGCCTATCTCGTTTATAATTTGCTCTGACATTATGTCACAGTTTTTATTTCTTTGGATCCTATGCTCAATGCTATCTAACCAATTTAAAGCTTTTCCATTTACACCATAGTACTTCAGCTTATTGATTAAAGTTTTTCTGTTGATTGTTTCAAAGGCGCGTTTGAAATCTAGAAATACCGCAACAATGTATTCTTTTTTATCAATACTTTTTTCCACTCTGTGACTATGAGCTGTAACGCTGTTTCGCATGAGTGATTTTTGCGAAAACCTGACTGATTGTCAATGAACAAATTATTTTCATTAAAGTATGTAACTAGTTGTTCATGTACTGCCAGTTCCAGTACTTTTTCAAGGGTCGGGAGACTTAATTGGGTGGAAATTACTTGCATCATTTGTACTATTTATTTTCGGTATAGGAGTGACTGTACTAACTTTGTACTGCTCAGGAAACAGTCTTTTAGACAAGGAAGTGTTTATGAAGTTTAATATTATATGCCCAAGTACATCAAAAGTTTCTTTTAGAAATTTGCTATTGATAATTTCACTTTTATTTACTATATCTAGAGAAAAAAATATTTTTCGTAAAGTTATCATGCTTATTTCTTTGAATTGACTCAAACTACTGTTAATGGGTTCGTAGTTATTCGGTGTCCATATCTCATCACAGTTTAGACTATTTTCGATCTCAATTACACTTTTTACAAAATATTCATTGAAATTATGTGCAATCTCTATTGGGTTATCACAGATTTTTTTTCCATTGTTATTTTCAAAAATAATTCTCTTCATATCATTGGGCTCTACTGGTTTGACTGGCTGTTTCAGATGTTTCCACATAATTTTAGGATAATTTTTATTTTCATAAATTTTATCTTCAAAATATAGTTTTTCTTTTCTTTTAGCATATTTACATAGGTATTTCGTGAGAATTTATATTCTTGCCATTTTTGTTCTCTTTGTGGAGTTGTACATTTTTTGAAGTTTTTATAAGCTATATCTTTTTTTTTTATAATGTTTTCAGTTCACTGTCATAAAATGGTACTTGATTTGACTTAATTTCTATTTTCTTTTTATGTGATACTTTATCCATAATTATGGAACAGTTTCTTTCTATTTCATCCAATATTTCATTTACATTGGTTGTATTCAAGTTCCAATTAACAGAGAGAAGTTCTAAATTGATTTCCTTATGTACATTCATTTATGGTTCTTGAATGAATAAATTTGTTCAAAATTTCTTTCCTACAATCAAAAATGTTAACTGATATCATGGAATGATCAGATATTTTTGGTACATCATGTACAGCATTTCTTATATTTGATTCATTAGTGATCACATAATCAATGAGAGTTTTGCTATTATTTGTCACCCTTGTGTAATCAGTAACAAGTTGATCAATTCCAAATAAGTTGAATATATTTATGATTTTTTTAGTATAAAAACTGTCTTTTTTCAAATCAATATTTAAATCTCCAATCAGAGTACATTTTTTATTATAGAAATAATTTTCAAGAATGCTTTCCAAACTGTCTAGAAACCTAGAATGGCTCTCATTAGGCGAATGATAAATACCTCCTATTACCCATTTTTTGCCATTAATTTTAATTTCAACAAACTGAATCCAATAGTTTGGCTCATTTACTAAAGATTTTTTTACCTTGTATTCTATGTTGTGCCTTATATATATGACAACCCCTCCAGTGTGCCTGCTGCTACTATCGCATTGAATTATATTATAATTATTTATATATATTTCAGCATTGTTAACATCTGGAGTTGTTCTCGCTTCACTTAAAACTATCACAGCTGGGTTATAGCTTACAATATTCATAATAACATCAGACTTATGAGCTACTAAACTTCCAACATTCACATAAACAATATCCTGATTGAAATGTATATTAGGAATCACAGATTTTTTTCTCCACTTCCACCTTGTTGTTCTACTATTGTTGGGATAGAATTAATATACTTGATAGTTTTCGAGTTGTCTCCTGCATCCATAATTTCTTGAAGCCTGTTCTTCACTTCCTTATAATATTCCCTTTGTTTTACCGTTTGATCTCCAAATATTTTTACCATGTTCAGTGTTTTTTCGATCTTTAGTGTTTCCTTTGCATCAGCTGGATTTTTGAATGTTACTTTTAAAAGCCTACTTTTATCTTTTGAAAACTGGCCGATTCTTTGCAATCTTATGTTGTTGTCAGTCAGAGTAACATTTTTGAGTATATTTAATACGGTTTCTTTCTCCTCATTTAATCTTTCCATCATGTTAGGTTTGGATGATTCCTTAATATTTGCTATCATAACTTTCATTGCTCGATTCCTTCTCTCCTCTACTTCTGCTAAGAACTCCTCAATGTGTGGAGGATTATTTGAAACAGTAATTTTATTCACCTCAAGATCAACGATACGCTTGTTCATCGTTTGTAATTCGTTGGTCATCTCCTTCAATTCTTTTTTCGTGTAAGCCAGTTCTTCCTTCATCATCTTCATATCCACTACTAACTTGGGCACACTCTTGAAAGCCAGCCTACATTCAGCACAGAAAAAAATCAGCGATCTGCTTCAGACAATTACAGCTCTCATCTCAGATGCACCAAGACCAAGGCACTTTTCATTTTGGTGAAAGGGCACTAAGTAGCTATAACATAGTATAAACTTATCTTCTGAAATATCTTCTGAACATTTTGAACACTTTTTATCCATATTGTCTAACCTCACTTTTCACTCTTTGTTAATTTTTGGGTGAAAAACTTGAAAAATAACAATTCCAATTTGGAGAAATAGGCTCTCTTTTTATGTGTTTAGATGATTTTTCATTATTCCTTTTCCGATTATTGAAATTTTTAAGGATTTATTTTGAGCTTGTAAACATCAACACTGTGCTGTCAACTGGTGGAACTGGTAACAGGAGTGGGGCCATTAATGTGCACTTTTCTAATTTACAATTTATTTATTTATTAGATATTCTCCCATTACAGTATAATTATCTGATCAAAAATATATGTTGAACTAAGATTAAATATACCTAATAGTTATAAAATAATAGTGGACTGTATTTTTAAATTTTGATTGACGTTAATGGCAAATCCGTAAAAGGTAGTTAGAGACCCACCTCGTTGGTGCCGGCGTTCCTTTCTTTCCTTTCTCTTCTCTCCTTGGCTCCTTCCCTTAGGGAAAGCACGGGACAACTGGGTTTTGGAGAATTACGGGCACTTTTTATCTTACGCGCGTGACTGTTTTTTTATCTGACTTCTGTCAACGCGAATATGTCTCTCTGGTCGGACCTGCCATTGGTCCGCGAGCAAAAAATATAAAACCAAAAGACAATCGAAAATAAAACATACACACTGAGCGATAAACAAAACGTGGACTGAACATACCGCCCACTTGAAATGTCAAATTTTACTTCCAATTGTCAAGTATGAGAGCAACTAATAAACTAATAATTCGAGAACGCTAATACAAGAACCACCTTCTAATACACAAAGTATTAAACGGCGGAGAGAAAAACAAAATATTATAAATTAATTAACAGGTAAAGGACAGACCTTGCTGGTAGGTCTTTTATAAATACCTGTTGGGGTATGGATAGGTACTACTCTGACCACACCGTCCGCACTGGGGTGGAATGTCTCAATTCTGTTCTGTTCATCTTTCAAATTGACCAAAGTTAGGTTCAATAGGAGTGGACGGACTAGTCAACTTGCTACGTTGAATGAGGGTATGTAGGTAAAAGTTTCCACCTTTGTAAGCGCCCTATATTTATATTTCTGATTTCCGGATCGGGAAGAGAATTCATTGGTTTGAGAGTTAAAAAATGTCCGGGGGTTAAGGCTTGCAGATCATTGGGATCAGAACTCAACTGACAGCGGCCTGGAAATCAAAACTGCCTCGATTCGTACTAAAACAGTGTAGAGTTCTTCAAAGGTGAGTATTTGAGAGCCGATCACTCTGTATAAGTGGGATTTCACGGATTTTATTCCTGACTCCCAAAGACCACCGAAATTCGGTGCTTTTGGGCAATTTAATGAAATTGAATCTGCTCTTTAGTGACAAAAGCTTCCGAAATGGAAGCGATATAATTGCGGGCACCAATGAAGTTGGTTCCGGAATCGCAATATAAATGAGAGCATCTACCTCTCTGTGCAATAAAGAGACGTATCGGATACCAATTCGAGAAGCACTGCTTTTGTAGCCATGCATACAAACAGGCATAAGTATGATTTATAGCTTTTAGCGCCTCTAGCGCTTATTGAGATTGTGAGAAAGGGCCATGTCCATCCCTGCATGTGAAAGGGTTTTACTTGATAGATTCGTGCTACGGGTAATTCACCCATCAGTGGCTATGGCAAAAACGGGGTTTACTCGAAAACATTTGGAAATAACTGAATGTATAGCACGTTTGTGTGATAAAGCCCTTTGTATCAGTAAATTTTGCATACCATGTAAGCCACGGTGGAGAAAGTGGTTGTGAATGTATTCGACAATGAGCCTGGTAAGACGGTGAGAATGGGGCAAAAGAGCAGGGTGTTTTGCTTCGAAAGATAGAGTAAATCGGTCAATACATCCGCCCACTCTGAGTACTCCTTCAGAATCAAGAAAGGGGGTCAATTTCCGAAAGACTTTGGGAAGAAATTTTTTACTTTTTAAGAGAGAAATCTCCTTTGAATAAACCTGAGCTTGGGTAAGTTTAATGAAATGAGTTAGGGAATTCTCCATCTCCAAAGGTGAGATGGGACCCCGATGGGGGTCTGCGCGTTTGCTAGCGTAACAAAAAAAAACTGAAAACATACGCAATGACTCTTTGAATTTTCAAGAGTGAACTGAATGAACCTGTCGTGGAGATCCAAAACTGGGACATTAATCTCCGAAGAAACCGTTAAAACAATAGTCCGTTTTTGTAAGGTAGTTTCTGGTACATAAATGCTGTCTGAAATGTTAAAGGGCCACTCACTTGAAGGAAGACTTAACCAAGGAGCTCCTGCCCACCATAACTCATTATCGAGCAACTCGTTGTGCAACAGCCCTCTTGATGTGGGATCGGTAGGGTTACTTTCACTTCGGACATGGAACCAGTTAGAAGGGGGAATTGTCTCCTGAATGAGGGTCACTCGATTTGAAATAAATGTGTTCTACTTGTGGGGTGACGATTTCAACCATGAAAAAACTATCGTGGAATCTGTCCATGCATAAACCCGGGAAAAATTAACAGAGTTTCCGTAAGAGTCAACTACATACTTCAGTAATCTAGCCAGTAAAACTGCGCCACAAAGTTTCAGTTTGGGAATGCTATTTTTTCAATGGTGCAACTTTGTATTTAGCACAAACCAAACTGATTCTAACGTAATTGAGGGAGTCCAAAACTCGAACATAAGTGACTCCGGAATATCCACTTTCCGAAGCATCACAGAATGCGTGTAGCTCACATAAAGCATAATTTTTTTGAAATATATATCGGGGAATTTTCAAATTTGCGAGGGAAGGTAACTCGGACAAGAGCTGGTTCCAAATCTTAACCACATTCGGAGGTGGCGGATCGTCCTAATTCGTCCTATTGTCCAAAGACTTTGAATAAGTACTTTCAATCGAAGGGTGAGTGGTGAGAGAAATCCATTTGGATCATAAATACGGGCTAATTGACTTAAAACGTTGCCTTGTGTGCAAGATTTTTCAATTGACTGTACTTTATACGTGAAAACATCAGATGAAGGAATCCACTGCAACTCTAGAATTTTTATCGTCGTTTCGTAGCCTTGAGTCAAAGGAGAGGGGATTAAATTGTAAATGATCAGGGGGAAAATGAGATATCACGAAAGGGTTATTACAGGCCCACTTCCGTAATTCAAAACCTGCTTCATGAAATATCACAATTAATTCATTTTGAGTAGCAAGAGCTTCAAATACTGTTTCACAACTTGAAACTATATCATCAACAAACATATCATTATCAAGAACCTTCGCGGCCATTGGATACGGAGATCTGTATTCAGAAGCGAGTTATTTACTCACTATGAGAGCTTGGAGAAAGGAGAGCAACTTACTCCGAAAACGTCTATTGTACAGGGTCGTCTGTCGAAAAACGTCACAACACTCGTTGATAATCCCGGTGTTCTTCACAAATTCCATTCAAGGAAGAAGTCAAATACCTAGAGGTAATTCAAGATAAGAAACTCACGTGGAATGTTCATCTTGAAAAAGTATTCAACAGAGCAAGGCAACCCCAATGGACTTGTAGAAGAATTTACGGGAAAACATGGGGAATGCAACACAAACAAATGTACTGGTTTTACCTCACAGTGGTAAGACCTATGATCACCTACGGAGCAAAGGGGCACAGAAGAGTGCACGAGAAGAGCTCAACAAACTCTAGAGGCAAGCGTGTCTGATCATAACAAGGGCAATGTCCACCACCCCGACAGAAAAAATATAGAAATGCAAACAATAATATTATTCATGACATAGACAGGGTCATAACTTTCCACTATCAATTCCATCTACAAGTCAAATAAAAAAATCATTTATTTATAATGCAAAAAAAAATTATAACCATTTACCAAATACAATAAAAAACCCTAATAATTTCAAGACTTTTAAAAGGGAAGCCAAAAATGTTTTTTTATCTAAAGGTTATTACTCTGTAGAAGAATTCTTCGATGATAGATTTCAATTTGTTTCTGTTTATCTGTGCATTTTCCATTGTTTTTGTTTTGTTATAATTAATGTTTTTTAAGGTTGCGTTTTAGGTTTAATTGATTGGCTGAGACTTTGTTTATGAGATCTTTATCTTCAACAATAAAGCATGTTTTGAATTGAATTGAAAAATATAAGTAAAATCACATTTGAAAACCATAGATTCTTGCGACTGCCATTATCTACCTGTATAAATCCACTAACCAACAGTAGGAACATATGAAACCATATCATATAAAAACATATTGCATTCATCCTAGGAATTACGGTAAGAAACATATAGGAGCTGTATGTTGAGTACACTTAAGAACTGTAGATATTACTGAGAAATTCCTGTTAGCTACAGTATGGTTCTATATGGATTTACAGTTTCACTATCCAACTTCAATCTAATATACCTACTATCTTGTTTAAACATATACAAACCATATAGCAATCATTTTGGGAATCGCCATAAAAAACATATAGGTGTTATGTGTGAGAACCACCTTTGAAAATCATAGATCCTTACAAGTGACTGCTATAAAATCTCATACATTCTCAATTATTTTCAAACTGCATGACCTCATAGAAACATATAGCATTCATCCCAGGAATCGCTGATAGAAACAGATATGAGTTATGTGTAAAAACACATTAAAATATCATAGATTCACGTTAGGGAATGCCATTAGAAATTAAAGGAATCAGTATCTGTAATGTCTATTAAATACTGATGAATATCGTATATGGTTCTATCCGGGTTTGCGGTTTCACTATCCAACTTGGATCTCATAAGTTTTCTTATATATATTTTTTATCAGTTTCAATGAGACATTTTTGGCAGGGTATGCCCCAGTAGTTTGTTTTTAGTTTTCATCACATTAAGGACAAATAGCCAGATGGATAAAAAAGCTGAACCAGTACCATTTTGAAATCAAACATCACCCAGGATGACTACATAGTAATGCGAATGCCTTATCTAGAAGACCGTGTCCAGAAGCTTGTAAGCATTGTCACCATATTGAATGACATGATGGAGTTGCTGATATCAGAGGAACGAGACTGATACCTAAGGACATGCGACAGGACCAAGAAACCGATCCAAACATTGGGGACTTTCTGCATTGGAAAGATAATGGAACTCCTGGGCCCCTCTGGAGAGATATTCCAAGACAATGTAGGTACAGTGGGATTCCCTGGTTGTGGGAAATGGACTACTAAAACAGGTATGGGAGTCAGGATGGGAAGTCGTCAATTTCCCAATTGGTTTTGTCCAGAAAGGGGATAATTGAAGTCTTGGAGGAAATTGATGAAGGAAAATCAGGAGGACATCCAAACTGTATAATAAACTACCAACTGAAATAAAAATGTTACCAGAAGCAGTATTAAACACATCCTCCTAGAAAAGGCATACTACTCGGTGGCAGATTTCCTAAATGATGTCATTCTTACTTCATTATGCTTAAGTAATTACTCATTTCATTGTTGTTGATAACCTACTACTGCAGTGATATATCCACCAACATGCACTGTTGGAAATGCTATTCACATGTATGCATGGATGTTTCATGTTTATGTTAGTCTATTTCTTTACTTTATGTGTGTCATATTCACTTCAATGTAACTAATTTAACCGACACACAATCTATAATTTGTTAAATTTTTAGCTATTAAGTAGATTACTGTTGAAATCCTATTCACATGTATACATGAGTTGTTTTTATTTTTCTTTTCCATGTCTGTTATGTTAGTCTACTTTTTTACCCTATGCATGTCATATTCATTCTAACATCAATTTAACCAACACACTAGTTTATCATTTGTTCTATATCAAATAATTTTGATCTTGAAGAACGAATAAACTATCTATCTATCTATCTATCTACATCTGGGAATCAATAAGACTTTGGACAAGATCAGGCAGAGGTTCTACGGGTTCATTGTCGAACCAATGTAGAAAGCTGGTGCAGATGTCCAGAATGCAGAGCTACTAAAGGTCCCAAAACAAGTTCCAGGGGTGAAATGAAAAAGTACAACGTATATGCTCCATTCGAACAGATCACCATTGATGTAGCTGTATCATTTCTTGTGAAGGGTGATGGTAACAAATACATCCTTGTTGCCTTGATCTATTTCAGAAAGTGGATAGAAGCCTATGCCATTCCAGACCAAGAGGCACCAACCATAGAAAGATCAGATGTTTTCAAGTTTTGGAGTACGGATGGAGCTACATTCCGACCACGGAAGGAATTTTTAGTCCAAGTTATTCAAGATAGTTTGTGAGCTGATGGGTATTAGCAAGACCAGAAATACTGCGTCAGATGGCATGGTTGAAATATTCAAGCGAACTATGGAAAAACATCAAGAGGACTTGGACAGACACCTACCACTATTGTTGGCGGCATACAGAGCAACCAAGCTTACCCCGGCTAGCATTATTTTTGGAAGGGAACTCCGATTGCCCTATGACTTGGTGGTCAGATCGCCAATCACCCAAGAGGTAGAGACGCAGGACTATGCAGATAAACTGAGAGACAGCATGTTGAGAATTCATGAAAGAGCTTGGTGATATTGGCTAGTGGCATGATGAAAGCTCATTATGATTTGAAAGTTAACTCAGGAGGATTCGAAGGAGACCAACTTTGTCTGTACAATCCACATAGGAAGAAATGTGTATCCCCCAAACTAACACTGTTTTGGGAGGGACCATAAGAGATAAAGAAGAGGATCAATGATGTGGTTTACAGAATCCAGCGCAGCCCTAGAACTAAGATGATGTTTTTCGCCTCCTCATGGTAAACTAATGGCTTACGATCGGGACGAGCCAAATTAGAGAGGGGAGGGCAGTGTTACGAAAATAAATGCAGTGCGGTAATACGTTATTATCGTACGCCCGATGACTCAATGAGGTAACGGTGGGGATTTCCGAAACAAATATAAAATCCTCAAGATCCTTTCATGAACCGACAAACAGGTGCAAGAAGTTTCTAGATGCTAAGGGCGTTTAGACGGGAGGACAGTTAATAATTCATTCAGAGTTGAGTTCATTCAAAGTGAAGTGCAGTGCAGTAAGCAGTATATTTTGGACACTGAACTGTATCCGATTTATTTGAATGGCAGAGAGCATTATTGTGTTATAATTGTGAAGTGTAGATAATTGGACAATAATTAGTTCAACATTTCAATAGAGATGAACCCCAGATTAGAAACAATATTATCCTGATTTGCTGTTCTCTTGACTCTATTCAGATAAAGCCACTTTACTCATAGAAAATTTCCTCTTATTTTGGCTCGACTCCATCTGGCCAGAAAGTTGCTTTAGAGGTTTAGTGTTTAGGGGAGCCGTCACTACAAACATTTTCTGCATCTCAGGATTTAATGGCATCTCCCTGACTTGCACATCTTTTTTATCTAAACCCTTCTTCGTTAGATATTCCATATTTTCCTGGTTTGCTGTTCTTTTGACTCTATTCAGATAAAACCACACTTTTCTTGTAGCGCCCAAAAAACCTGGTTCATCCCCTTGTTCATCATTTCCTCCCGATCTGATTCTTCTAGGACTTCTTTTCTTGTAACTTATTCTTTTATATTCAGTTTCTCTAGGGTTATGTTTTCATCTACTTGTTTGTAATTGTCACCTGTGATGTCATTATTGTCATCCGTCACTTTAGTAACACCGTCAGCTGAGATTCTGTATTTGTTGCACCATTAGTTTATGCCATCACAGCACTCCATGTGATGTTCACTTATTATTTTCAAACAATTCATCCACTTGGCACAACTTTTATGCAGCAGTCGAAGACATATAATGCAAACAAAATCCCTCGTTCTTTAGCACAACATTTTATTTTAATATGATCTTTCTGCAAGAATTCTTCGCCACCATTAGCCTGCGATATGCAGTCAGCCACCATAATTGATAATGATATACCGGGTGACACAGGATATCGGGCCACCCCTGTAACTTCTGCATTTGTGAACAGATTTTTCTGAAATTCGGTACAGTTATATAAGCAACCATTTTGGATTGGATCACATTACAATCCAATATGGCGGACTTCCGGTTTTTCTGCAAATGCCAGCAACTTTGTTTTGTCAAATAGAACACCCTGTATATTTTTACATATTCAAGTTCAACAGGTCAAAACAAGTCCAAACCTTATGTCAAATGTCATTTTTTTGAAACAATTGAAATTAAAATTGTTTTTTTATTTTACCTCGTGGATAAATGAGATTTGGTCAAGACTATTCACAATGAGTCGCACATAACAGAGAAACATAATTTTTTGTGTCATTTATTGATGAATCAATTCAGTCACATCACATTTTGATCAAAAATTATTTTTTTTCAAATGAAACCCCTATGGGCCACCTACAGGTCTCTCTAGAACATTCATTAAGGAACAAAATGACATATCATTTTTGTATTTCGGTACAGTAACAAATTGTATACATTCAAAAATCTACAACTAGTTCATGAGTTGAATAATTTTTCAACTTAGTAAGCTGTGGAAAACAACATTTCTGAATCTTGTCAACTAATTGTGTTTCGCTGTCATCTTTCATCTCAACTCTCGAAAATTAGTTAACTTCCGAGAATTAGTTTAGTAGAAATGTAAAATCAAAATTATAGGTTCACAAGAAGTGACCAGGTTGATATGTTATTAATTTTCGGAGAATATCTTAAAAACAGTGTCGCCGCTTGTCAGTTATACGCTGAACGATATCCACACAGAAGACACCCACAAAGAACCTTTTTCAAAAATGTGGAGAGAAGATTCCGAAAAGAACCCAGCAATGGAGAAGATGATCGTAAGTGAGGAGGCAGAAATGAATGTTTTGCTTATGTTGATTTTGATCCAACCGCTTCGACGCGGGAATTGGAATACCAATGCAATGTCAGTCGAGAAAACGCTAGAAGAATTTTAAAAAAACACCATAATCATGCTTATAAGTATAACTTACACAATTAGTTGACAAGATTCAAAAATGTTGTTTTCCACAGCTTACTAAGTTGAAAAAGTATTCGAACTGCAAGGAAACTCATGACCTAGTTGTAGATTTTTGAATTTATACAATTTGTTACTGCACCCGAAATACAAAAAAGATATGTTTTTTTTTTCTTAATGTATGTTCTAGAGAGACAGAGGTGGCCCATAGCGGTTCCATTTGAAAAAAAAAGAATTTTTGATCAAAATGTGATGTGACTGAATTGATTAACCAATAAATGACACAAAAAATAATTTTTCAGAAAAAATTAAGTTTTTCTGTTATTTGGGATCCATTGTGAATAGCTTCGACCAAATCTCATTTATCCACGAGGTAAAATAAAAAAACAATTTTAATTTCAATTGTTTTAAAAAAATTACATTTGACATAATGTTTGGACTTGTTTTGATCTGTTGAACTTGAATATGTAAAAATATACAGGGTGTTCCATTTGAATAAACAAAGTTACTGGCATTTCTAGAAAAACCGAAAGTCCGCCATATTGGATTGTAATGTGATCAAATCCGAAATGGTTGCTTATATACTGTACCAAATTTCAGAAAAATCTGTTTATGAATGCAGAAGTTACAGGGGTGGCCCGATATCATGTGTCACCCGGTATATAATCCTGAGCAGGAGGAATATTATACAGATATGTATAGTAAATCATTACGCATTGTGTAATAACAAGAATGAGTTGCATAATAATGCAACATTTTCCTATCACACTAAAGATCACTTAGCGTCAATTTCACGGAGCAAAGGTCAACGCAACAATCCCAATAATACAGTGTTTCTAATATTTAATATAATTATCTATTTTTTAATTCCCTTGTATTGTAGACATGAAATTGTTCTTATGCATAATATTATTATTAAACTACATACCTATAAAGTCCTTTCATTTTATCATTGATTTCTCCAGTAAAAGCAATGTTCAATGTGTAAGAGCCTGTGGGAAGGAATGATGAAAATTTGACAGATACAGTTTCTTCTTCTGGATACAGTTCCACATGAGAAGGAGTCATTTCCTCGTTTCCTGTTATTTTTACATCACTCAATTTTAGGTCTACTGCATTGAACACTATGTTATCAGTGCTTTTCAAAACCTGGAAAAAATAAATCAATTAACTGTCATATTTTAGTTATAAAAATATGTTTCTACAACCAGAGCATAATTTACTGATTTAACCTTGCAAGTTAAACATTCATCTCTCCCTAGGTACAGAGCTCTATGTATTTTATTCCACAAAGTGAATATAGTAACATTAGTCAAAGAAAGATGAACTGTTGTCAAGTAACTATTAAATAACTCAAACAAACCTAGAACTTGTTGAATTGACAGATGTCAATGCTTTCCTTTGAAGTTAAGGTATGAATTAAGTTTGCCAAAAACAAAATATAACGGAATTCAATAACATCAACAGTTGATTTGTTGAAAATATAAACAGGATGTTCATAAAATCAGATGTGGAATCATCTGCGACTGAAAGATAAACTTTAGTCACTATCTTCCATCGTCAAGATAACCAGTTCATGTTCAGAATCAGAAATGCTTTGTCAAAGAACATAAATTGTCTTCATAGCTTACCTAAAGCTAAAACACAATATAAAATACATACAAACATAGTAAAACTAACTCATCAAAAGATAAAATTTTAAAAACAATAAATATAATAAGAATATTTTAGGTAAATTCAATAAGCTGTGAAGCTAACAGTAAGGAATTCATTTTAATTGTAATAAGCTTTCTGAAGCAGGATGCTCAGCACAGATATCTCAAGAGCCCTTTTTGAAGTATAAATACGACATTAGTGGAAGAATTAGAGTGTATCCTAGAAACATATTCATAAAGTGCAGAGTGAAGATCGAGTATTGGAGATAACCCTTATGGTATAGCAGCGTGAAGATATTCTTCTACAACAACCAAAAGGACTGAGTATAATTGAAATTACATCTCCATTATTAATAATCGTAGAAACATCATTCGTTTTGGGTTTGAATCCGCGAATTAAGTTTAACTAGTCCAACGTGTTTGTTCCCCTATAAATATTTCACAACGCCGCTCTGACGGTGCGCCGTGATCATATAATTATTTATTTTTAGGCGTCGACTTCAGAGGTCATTTCCTCATGAATTGTGTTTATTTCACACACGTATTGCTATTGTATTACATTTTTGTCACAATTTGGCGTATATTCCCGTATCTCTCAGAACTTCAGAATATTTTGTATCATCCATTCATCTTTCAGGTAGATTCTAATATCGTTAAGTAGCATGATCCTTTGTCTAACTACATCGTATGACAGTCTATGACAATATGTTTTACTGTTAACCTGCATCGTCAGTAATCAGATCGAGGTGGGTGTGTTCAATTCATAGTCGTGTGATCATTATCTGATTTCGCCTACATTGGTATGGCATGGGCACAGTTTATAGCTAAAAGCTATAAACTGTGGCATGGGTATCCAAGGGGTAATTTTGGGTTTGATTGTACGTTGTTTGGTGTCCGTTTTATCCCACTCACTTTGCCTTACCCCAGAGAATTCCTGTACCAGATGTTGCTTAATATCGTCTAGTCTTACAGGGATATTTTCAACTATATCTGCTTGTGCAGCTATTCTAGCTGCTCGATCTGCTAGTTCGTTTTTTTCAATTCCATAATGACTTGGAATCCAAATGAGTTTTCCATATGTTATTTTACCACTGGTCTTTTTAATTAATCAATTAGGATGATATCCTTAGAAAAAAATTTAGTTCCTGAAATTATACTTTATCGCCGAGCGGGTTGCGATATCAAATTATCTTCGAAAGAGTTGTACTGGCGTGGATTCAAAAATGCGGTATGAGATTTGATAATCACCAAAATAATTTCCTTACCAAGGATTCTGTCTTTGAAGACTTCCGGAACCATCGCTAGGCTGCAGAACTCTGAATTCTGGAACCTCTTCACTGATTCTATATTTTTATTAAATTTTCAACTATGGAAAACTTATTAAATCTTTTGAGATCTGTAACTTTTACTGAATAAATTCCAGATTTCCTCTTTCTCATTCTCTCTCCTTCCTTCAATAAAGCAACGTAATTTTTGAGCACTTCACAACAGATATTACTTTATTGGCTCAGCAATGAATCATTATGTGGCTTGGATTCCTAAATTAACTAATAAAATTTCAGAAAGAAATGATATTCATAAATAACTATTAATATTTGTGAAGAAAACGAATCAAACTTAAACGTATATCGGAAGTCTGATAATATTTGATTGAATTATTAAGAATTTTGATTAAACTAAAACTCAGGCTGGCAAGGCCTATATAACTCAATTTAAAATTAATGCCTCGGAAGAGAGATCTGACTTGTTGGAAATCTCGAATCAACAGTCCATTTTCCCAACCCTTATGGAAATATTTCTTACTATTCCATGTGGCGACCAAATGTTTAACATTTCTGGCCTGGCCTTCTCACAACAGAATTTAGTCCGGATCATTATGGGCAAATTGATCTTCTAGCCATTCCATTGAATGAATTCGTTTATCAAAATACTAAATTCATTACTTACCAAGTGTAGGAGATCAAAACCTCGTGTGAAAAACGTTTCTCCTACGCTCTTCTAGTTTTTATTTTTAACAATATTTTCTGTAACCTAATTATTCTTTCAGGAAAATATTTTGGAAATCATCCTTTGCATACATGAAATGGCATTTCCCGACAATAAAATAACTTATTCACTCATTTATATTTCTAGCATTCGGTAACTCTTTGTGAATTATGTATCCTCTTTCGACTGTACTGTAACCCTGTTCTGTGGCCGGAAATACGCTCTTTAATTGTCCATACAAAAGTATTTGGGTAGCAATCCCTTTCGGGGCTATTTGAAAAGATAACATCTGTGTCGCTGTGGACTGCACTCAACAAAAATGAAAATAAATAATCCCAGATATCTTATTTTATGACCAATTACAATTTCATGGTAAACTGTGAATCCCAACGAATCTTGAAAAAGTAAATATTCCATTCAAAATATATATTGCATTTTGCTACAGGATTACTCAGTGCATGGATCGAACTCTTGGAGTCGGTGCAGACTATGTAACTGAATTTGTTACCAAATTTGGCATATCGTAGGGCTTGCATGATGACATACAACTCAGAAGTATAGACGGTGGCTTCCTTGGGTAGTCTCCATAAATGTGATGTTCCCAAGGTCGTGAATGCTGAACCAGAGCATCCTAGGGTTTTTGATCCGTCTGTATATATAATTTGGTGATTGGAGAATTGGTAAAAAAATGCTGTTGAATTCTGCTGCTACGATTGTTCGATTGACATCCCCTTTTTTATATCTTTCAATGTCTATAATGGCCTCTATTGGGGTAATTTTCCACGGGGGTATTACCCTATTAGAGGCCAAATATTTGTTTGTTCATTTGTTCGTTTGTTTGTTTGTTTCTTGATTCATTCATTTATTTATACATTCATTCATTCAATTTATTTATTGTATACAAAATGATACAAAAATAAGAAAAATTGATACCAAGATTGATACAGAATGATAAAAAAGATAAATTAGGTTAATAACATAATAATAAACAATTATTCTAATAATAAAACAAGTATGAAAAACAATAATTACAAGTTGAATACAATATATAAGGGACAGGGTACAGACTGTGTACAGAAAGCACTTGTGTTGTGCTACAAAGTAATATTAATTGATCTTAAAATTACAGTTGTATACAGAAAGTTAAGGAATTTAATAGTGGTTTTATACATGTTAGTGTAACTATTGATGTTCTAGTATTTTGATAAATTTAAAGTAATTTGCCAAGATGAATTTTTTTCATTCTCTTGAGAAGGCTTAATGATTGTTTATACGTTTAATCTTTAGGGGTAGGTAACGGTAAGTTTTAGGTAACGTATAAGTTAAGAAACGGTGAGTTTTGGAGTTTTAGAAATTTAATTTTTCTGGTATATAAAAATTTCATATTTAATGTTTTTGTGTATATATATATATATATATATATATATATATATATATATATATTAGTTTCTTGACCACATATATATTTTCTTCAATTTCTCGGAATAAAGGTCTGATTCAGTCAATTCATATCATTTCTCTTAACTACGTTTCGACATGGTATTTGTCATCATCAGGTTAAAACACTTAAATTAAAAATATGGAGTTTGAGACATATTTAACTCAACACAATATTGAAATGTATGCACTAAAATAATTCTTTAAAAACATATGTTTCGAAATATAACACGTTATTTAACTCAATATAAAAATATCTGTAACATTTATGAGTATTCACTTACAAATTATTTTATTTGAATTCTGCATTCACATCGTACGAACGTTATTGTAGGAGTGTGACTGCGACGAAGTTATCGGGAATGGTTTGTTTATCTTTCATGCATTTCTACCCTCTTCATAAGTACATGGGATTGTTTATATTGAGTTCTAGTATATGGGTCGGACTGTATTTTTTTTGGCAGCATGTAAAGATCAGTTTTCATTATTATCACTACAAACAAAGTTAAAAAAGGTTGTTATAAATCTGGCTTAAGTTTTTGATATCATTTCTATTGTTAATCGCTGATTTGTTGAAAAAACATTATCCCACATTTCTTCCAGGTCCTCCATAAATTTGGCATCTGAGCTCGATGGTGAGTGGTATAGGCACCCGACCAACCGTGTTGCGGATGAATTCTTATAACACGACACCAGTAGTTTTTTTCCAACACAAATGTTTTCAAGAAAGAAAAACGGATATCATTTTTCACATATATAAGAACTCCTCCCGTTTTTATAGTTTACAATATTTATTTCAACATCTTCTACGTCTTTTGTTGTTCTAGTTTCACGCGATTTTTTATTACACTCTGGGCATTCAGATAGATAATGTCTTGAGTTTAGTAGTATATTAGGTTGCACTTCTAGTTTTTTTCATTTATATGACTGTTTATTTACAATAGTTGGTTTGTTATTTATATATTTGATTGTCTTATTTGTCTCACCTCCATCAATTAGTTCTTGAAGATTTACTTTTACTTTCAGGAAGAAATCACGTTGGGATTTTGTTTGATCATTATAAATTCTTATACTTGGAATTTATAACTCTTATACTTTGGAATCTTTGTTTCTCAGTCGTATCTAGCATCTTCCGATGAGTTCAAGATTACCTTTATTGGTCTTGATTTATTTGGCAGAAATTTTCCTAGCCTAAATGATTTTATTTAATTTTCATTTATGAGGGAGTTCTCCAAGATTTTCTGAACATCTACATTATCCTCATGAATACGCGCCTGATTGGAATTCGTTTTACCTTCATTTATTTGATTTTGATGATATTAGAGGCATGATTTTGTCTATCAATTATTTCCGATATCACATCCTCTTTATCACTGATGGCAGAGTTTGTTGTATTTTGTAACGTTTTCTTCAATTCTTCTATCTGACTTTCCATCTCGTCAATTTTCAAGAGAAGTTTAGGAATAAGTTTTATACCATTCTGACAATCTTCACAATAAAATTTCAGAAGTCTTTTTTCTCTAAGGTCCATTACCTTCAATTTGGAAGCATTGAGTCCAGTGCACTCCCGATGTGTTGTTCTTTGACAACTATCACAGGGTAGCAATGGTTCTCCAGTTTTGGTTTTACAGGTTACACATTCCATTTCAACACTCCAAATTATTGAAACTCGGAATGTACGCCACTGGAAAATTATATTTATCAGGCAAGAAGATTGACTTTTTTACCTTTTTTTATCGTTGGATCTTTTATTGGGTCAGTCCAAGTTTTGATTTGTTTCACATTCAAACCTCAAATGTATTCTACGAAAATTTCAGATAAATGGACTTCTCACTTTTCAAGCTGCAGCCTCATATAAGTTTCGATAATTTAATTCCCCGCTTTACTAAGATAAACTTGAATTTTTTAGGTCATATTTCACATGGCCAAACACATAGAAACCCTCAACTCAACAACTCAAACACTAACATATACGCCAGGGGAAGTATTTTTCAATGTAGATATATGCTATACGCAAACGCCACTCCGCATTATCACAAATCGACAATAGCCAGCCAACCTTTTCAAAGCAGCAGCGAGATAAATCAGTCATACGCCTGCTAGCAAGGAAGCTACATAGCTTGGCCAAGAAGCGGTCATAAGTGGTAAAAACCGACATTCTCATATCACCCTCAAGAGATGCTAATTGAATCTTCAAATGACCCCAGGGATACGCCGCATTGAAAGTTAGTTCCTAGGTTTATTTTTCTAAAAGATACAGAGCGTTGAATTTGCATAATTTTGGAGCGTAAGCACCATACATCTGAAGAAAAAAAAATTGAAAATTGATTGGCTATAACTAAGGCAAAAGTCGTTTGTGGAAGCAAACAAAAACATCTGCGTATAGGACTGTGCTTTTACTTAGTTCAGAGAAAATGCCATTTGGTCTTTGCACTAAAAAATCCTTATTTCAAAAGAAGATCCGACAAAATATGCAAGTTTAATAGGCTAGATATTTTAAAGGTCTACCTTGGTCTGGCAAGCTGGTGTATAGTTATGATATCGCAAGGCTTACTTAGAAAGTCTCACTTGGTGGGTGATAGAATCCGGCTTAGTTTATGATAAATAAAAAAATCAAACAGTCGGAACGGTAGATTTTAGAATGTATTTATTGATTCTCAAATTGCATCAATCAACTAATATGACTAATTATATAGTTTCACTTTGAAATCAAGAAAATACAATGATGTTCTGTTTGTCGGCGGAAGGAAACTACAAATAGGATCTGATTAACATGAGCGAATGAACCTCAAATGAAAGTAGCATACAGGGTAAACAAAAATTATTGATTTTCATGAAATATAATTTACAGCGATTTTTTTGTGTGTACATCTTAGAGAAAAACTTTCAAAATAAAAGTTGCAGAGCTCATGAAGCTCTATCAAAAAACTTATAGTTTACCAATATTGGTATAAAAATGGGAGATTGAGAGTATAAGAAATTAAAAAAATAACGTATTTATTCTCAAAATATGTAACATTCTTATTCAGAAGAATTGGTGGGTTGATTTGTTGAAATTATAAACAGGATGTTCATAAAATCAGATGTGGAATCATCTGCGAATGAAAGATAAACTTTAGTCACTATCTTCCATCGTCAAGATAACCTCTTGTGGGGTATTCATGTTGAAAAGGGAAACATTCTCAATTAAATATTGATAGAAAGATTTTTCTGTGAATTGAAAAATCCACGATTAAAATGAAGTTATTTTTTGTGAATGTCTAACAGAAAACAACTACTTCCCCGGCTAAAGCCACGCTGGACATTGAACTACATCTGATAGATATTCTAAAAAGGCCCTAATTCAAAAGAAAAAATCTGAAATTGATTGAAGTTATTTGATTTTCTATTCCAGTCTTGATTAGGAACTCATAAAGATGAATGAGGCAAAGAAGAATGTTTTCCAAAAGAGAGTACTCACCAGAAAGTAGTTGTTTTCTGTTAGACATTCACAAAAAATAACTTCATTTTAATCGTGGATTTTTCAATTCAGAAAAATCTTTCTATCAATATTTAATTGAGAATGTTTCCCTTTTCAATTGGTGGGTATTGTACAGAAAAACAACTATTCTACGTCTTTGCTAACGTTTCGCAAATTTATTTTTCGATTCTTCGGAGCTAAAATGATTAAAAGAAAATAATATAATAATATTTCACGAACTGTAAATGTGGATGAACTCATGTATAAGAACTTAGCGAAACAACACGAGCGAATTGAGTGGCGAGTGGCGAATTATATACTATAATTTGCCGTTAATTAGTTGTGGAAAAAATTAATTTGTCGCTATTGAAGTTTAAGAAAAAAATTGATGTTTCGCTAAGTTCATATGAAATTAGCAAAACCACTTTTGATAGAATCCGCAGAAAGCAAACTATCGGGACTAATAATTTGCAGCCAATTTGCCGTTAATTAACCAATTTTCCGTTAGTTAGCCAATTTGCCGTTAATTAGCCAATTTGCCATTAATTAGCCAATTTGCCGTTAATTAGTTGTAAAATAAATAACTTTGACAGAATCGCTAATCATTTGGCGCTAATTTGCTGCTAATTACTTGTGAAATAATTAATTTGGTCGCTATTGTTGTTTGACAAAAAAACTGATTTTCCACTAAGTTCATATACTGATAGTGTAACAACTATTAATCGAATTCACGAAAAACAGAAAAAATAAGCTTATAAGTGGCCGCTAATTTGCAAATGATAAATAATGCAAGAACTTTCAGAAAATTACTCGTTAAACAAAACTGATATTTCGTTCAAATGAAGTTACCAAAAGAACTTTCGATAAAATCGTCGAAAACGAAAAAAAGACCTTATAATCTGCCGTTCATTTGCCGCTAATTAGTTGTTCATATGGAGATATTGGAACAACTTTTCACACAATTCACGGAAATTGAAAGAAGTAGGCTAATAATTTGACGCTAGTTTGTTGTAAATGTATTATGCAAGAACTTTAAAAAACAATATATTTTTTTAATATCTGCTGCTTTGTAAAGTTCACATGAAGTTAGCAGACAACTTTTGATAAAATTCGCCGAAAATGGAAAAAAGGACTTATTATTTGCCGTCAATTTCGCAATAATCACTGAATTTCATTCAAGTATGACAATATTCAAGTTCCAGTAAATTTTGGAAAAAAAAAAACTATCCTCAAATAATTTCTACGACGTTTCCGAATTTCAAATATACTTAACATCCATAAAATGATTACCATTCAACTGTTCACTTTCAATTTCAACTGTATCATGGCTATAGTATTTGTAACTAACTGTACATTATATTGCATCTGTCTCTAACCAGCCAAAAATTTAAAAACTCTAATAAGTTTCTAAAAAAAAACTTCAGAAAACTTTATATATTTATGTATTATCAAATTATGAATTGTATGTTTTTTGTTTTTTAAATTCAGATGACGAACCTACATGTAACATGGCAGAAAGGTAATAAATAATCTATCTATCTAAAGTATGTTGCATAGAGGATTCTCTCAAAACCCTCCGTAACCGCCTTCGTGATCCACTATACCTGCCTAGCCGGGCATAGTGAGTGATTCACACAAAATTTCTGAAATATCTTAAAACATATCTAGTAATTACAATTTGTTACAAACTCTCTTTTATTTTTCAATTCCTTCCATGATCAAAAATGGCCACAGATTCAAGCACACCTTGGTTTCAATATTTGTTATTGTATCAAAAATTAAACAAGAAGATTGATCCACTGTACCTTACCCTATAGTCATTTCAGAAAATGTATCGAAATTAATAGTAATTTTTAGGAATTATTACCTTCTCAGACGATTTTTGAACATAATCGAAAATGTTACGTGAATGTGAATAATACTGTTGTTGAAAACATCATTGTCATAAAAATAATACTGTTTTTCTATAATTTTTGAAAAAGTGCCAGACTTTTCTACTGTTTTGCGTTTTAAAAGTGACCAATTTTTTCAGTTTCACATTTTTCCTACTTTTTTTTCAAGTGCAAAAAAAAATCTATAAGTGAAAAAATTGGTCACGCAAAACAGTGTAAAAATCTTGCACCTTTTAAAAAATTATAGAAAAACAGTATTATTTTCATGACGACGAAGTTCGCCATTATTTTTTCAACAACAGTATTATTCAAATACATCTAACATTTTCAATCATGTTCAGAAGTCATCTGAAAAGGTGATAATTCCTGAAATTATTAATTTCGATAAATTTTCAGAAATGACTAATAGGGTTGAGGTACAATGGATCAATCTTCGTGTTTAATATTTGATACTTGATATAATAACAAATATTGATTAGGAATGAAACCACCCTATGCTTGAATCTATGGCCATTTTTGATCATGGAAAGAATTTAAAAATAAAAGAGAATTTGTTTGTAACAAATTGTAATTAACCGGGTAGGCTCACGAGGGCGGGTACAGAGGGTTTTGAGAGAAACCGCTTCTATGCAACATACTTTACTCAGTACTATTCTAATGTCATTTCTAGTTGAGACAATGGAACTGGAATATTGACATACTTAAATTAAATTGTGGATTATTGCGAAATTGGCGGCAAATTATGAGCCCTCTTTTTATTTTCCGCAAAGTTCTTGCATAATACATTAATAACAAACTAGCGGCAAATTATTAGCCTACTTCTTTTCGTTTCCGTGAAGTTGTTCCAATATCTAGGGATGAACTTAATGATGAAACGGTTTTTTTGTTCAACAACAATAGCGACGAATTGAACTTTTCCACAACTAATTAGCGGCAAATGAACGACAGATCATAAGCTCTTTTTTTTGTTTTCGACGAATTTTCTCGAAAGTTCTTTTGGTAACTTCATTTGAACTTGGCGAAATATGAATTTTTTTAATGAGTAATTTTCTGAAGGTTCATAGCACCTGATATATGAACTCATTTGTCGTCCCATCGGATGGTGAGTTTTGGGGGTGAAAATATTAATCGACAGTGTAGAGTTTTCTAGTATGCAAAATCGAATTCAGGAGGTCGAAATACATACCACCTGATATATGAAATATTGTATTTTTTCAACATCCCCCCTCCCCCCTTAATACACACCCTCCGACTTGGCCACAAATGATTTCGTACATCAGGTGGTATGTATTTTTTGGAGCAAGATGGCGGCGACTAGTAGTCACGCGAAAAGTGAGCTCTGTAAAATAAGTGATGAAAACTTTAAAGAAAAGCAATTTAAATGTTGCCAAACAAAATCAAAGAAAAATCTAGTCTGCATTATCTGCGGAAATATATTTCATTTATCCTGTGCTGGGAAAATAAAATTAGAGTGTAAAAAAATATGTGATACCAGAATCATCTGCCAACAATGTGATAAAGATATAAGTGCAAACAACGAAAGTGAGCTGCAAATCGAAGTCCGTATGTTGAAATCACTTTTAAGGGAAAAAGATGAAAAATACAATCTTTTATTAGAAAACACCAAATTATTAAAATGCAACAACATTCTCTTAGAAGAAAAACTGATAAAAAATGGAATTGGAAGCAAAAAACACAACATAACAAAAACCAACAGATAATGTGAACACTGGTACTTACAAACAAGCTCTACAAAAACCAGCAGTAAATAAGACGTTGCCAAATCAACAAAACAAGATAATGACAACGGGAATTTAACTGACAAAAACCAAGTCGTTGCCGAATCAATCCGCGAGTCTTAGAAATACGGGAGCGGTACGAAAAAATTTCAATCAAGAACTTCAACAGGTACAAAGTAGAAAAATGTTAGAAATAGTGCATTTAACGCAAGAAAAAGAAGAATCGGAGAATGATAATTTCGAGCATATCACATATAAGAAACGGAGGCCAGTAAAAAAAACTTTTGGAGAAAGTAATTCCTCAGACGATTTTGGTGTTCCTAGGAAAGTATACAGAGTAAGAAGGCACGTTACTCCTGAAAAAATAGAAAATCATATAAAAGCCCAAGATTCTTTTAAAGGTGCAGAAATAACAGTAAAAGAACTCCCCACAGAAGAGAGTCAGAACAAATGTTTTATGTTCGGGATTGATTATAAATTCAAAGACAGTATTTACAACCCTTCAGCATGGCCCAAATCAGTAGCATTTCGTAGGTTCAACTTTCGCAAATTCAATCAGTACAGCACTACTGCAGAGGATTTTCAATAAGAAAATCAAATATCGAAGAAAGTTCTTCACAACATAAAGCCAATTTTAGAGATATTGGTCTAATGCACCAAAACATGCAATCCATAGGAAACAGTGTGGAGAAAATAGAACATTTCTTGGCGAACAATAGTGACTGCCATTTTCTATGCTTACCGAGCATTGGAAATCAACTACCCAACTAGAATGTATTTGAATAGAAAAATTCAATCTAGCAGCATCCTTTTGTCGTACATGAAAACAAACATGGAGGAAGCGCTATATATTGTAAAAATGGAATAAACTATAAAAGTTTAAAGGATATATCTAAACTGTCAGTTGCAGGAAATTTCGAATGTTCAGGTATTGAAGTTTCCGTTTCTGATAAAAATGATAATTGTATCTTTATATAGACCTTGTGGAGGATCAATGAGTATATTTTTGATAAATTTGAAAATTTGTTAACGAAAGTCACAAGTGATAATAAATTAGTTTCATAGCAGGTGATTACAACATCGAACTGAAAGAAAATAATAATGAAAAATCAAAACTACTAGCTCTAGCGAGCTCCTTTGATATGTATAAAGTTATTGATGAATATACACGCATAACAAAAAATTCCAAAAGTTGCATTGACAATATCTTTACAAATTATAGGGGTTCTTACATTACAAAAGTACTTGAGACTCACGCTTCAGATCATACAGCCCAAATGATCACATGTAAAACTCAATCTGCGAAAACCCACAAAAGATGTTTCACTGAGGAAGCCATAAAAAAATTTGTCGAAAAACTAAACAATGAGGATTGGGCAGAGGTCTATGAAATAAAACTTGAACAAGTAAACGAAGAATGGGTGACGTTCATCAATAACTTTATGAATATTTTCAACGAATATTTTCCAATCAAATACATACATTTTCGTAAAAACAAAAATTATTACTCGAATTCTCAAATTAAGGAATGCAAAAGTAGGTTAGATACATTATTATGTCTATCCAAAACGAATGAAAGTTGTTAATATCGTCAAAACAGGAAAATTATAAAGAGCGTATAAAAAATTCTGATAAAAAAAAAAGGTATCTGCAACGAGATTACCGGCAAAGTAAAGAGGCAAAGCTGTGACATACAGGGTGATCCAATCGATATATCGAATAAATTCAATAATTATTTCAGCGAAATATCTACAAAATTAGTTAAGAGTAATAATGAATATTTTACTTGTGAAATAGTAGAAAATCCTCAGTTTATGTGCATACAACCACTAACTCCAAATGAAGTGGTTGCAATGTCAAATAAATTGAAGAACAAATACTCAAGCGGAGAAGATGAAATCCCAACTTGTTTGATAAGAAAATGTACAGTAGTAATAAAAGATGTTTTAACACACATAATTAACAATTCCTTGAATTTTGGCATTTTTCCCTCGCAACTCAAGCTTTCAGTTATACAACCATTATACAAAAAAGGGGATACAGATTGTATTGAAAATTATAGACCCATAAGCTTACTCCCAAGTTTCTCCAAATTGTTTGAAACCGCAAGGTGTGATAACGTTTTTTAATGAGTGCAATATCTTCAGTGATAATCAACATGGCTACTTACAAAAAAAATCAACACAAACGGCAATCTTCCAATATACACAGAACATAATTGGTCTGATGGAAAAACGGCATCTAGTTCTGGGTATGTTTCTTGACCTGTCAAAAGCATACGACTGTCTGGATCATAATATCTTGTTAATTGAATTAGAGAAATATGGAATAAGAGGAAATGCTCTGAAATGGTTTCATTCATATTTAGCAAACAGACAACAGAGAGTCAGTATCACTAAAGATTCGAAAAACTTCAAATCTGATATTATAACAACATCAGTGGGTATACCGCAAGGAAGTGTAGCGGGCCCACTGTTGTTCGTTATATTTATGAATGATTTATGCAAATCTAAATTAGCAGAGAATTTATAACTACATATGCTGATGATACAAACCTTCTGGCAGGGGGTGACACATATCCGGAGATGATGGTAAACTGTTATGACATTTTTCAGAAAAAAAAATTGGTTGAAAACAAATAAGTTAGTATTGAACGAGTCTAAAACTAAAGTGATAATGTTTGCAAACTATCTAACAGCAGATGAAAAACCAAATGATATATCATTTACCAATATTACTTTTCAGTTATCGCATAACACCAAGTTTTTGGGTGTTTACATTGATGAATGGTTGAACTGGTCACAACATATAGAGGAAATCTCTTCGAAGCTTGGATAAGTGTCCTATGGACTAAGAATAATCAGTAAAGATCTAGAAAAGCAAGCAGCTTTATCTCTTTATTTTGCATATTTTGAATCTGTCATGAGATACGGAATAATTTTTTGGGGATCCAATAAGAACACAAATAGAATATTTGTTATTCAAAAAAGAGTAATGAGAATAATCAATTGCAAACATTATAATGACTCTTGTCGAACAGTTTTTAAAGATAATAACATCATGACTGTTTATGCTCTGTACATTTTTGAATGTTTGATGTATTTGTTTAAAAATAGAGAACTTTTTAATCTAAATGCCACAGAACACGAATATACCACTAGGAGGCACGACTTCATTTATCCATATCATACATTAAGACTTACTGAAAAATCTCCCTATTATATAGCAATTAAATTTTACAATAAGTTACCAGTACTTGTAAGACGTTCTGCTAGTACAATCAATTTAAGAAAAACATCAAAAAAATACTTGTAGATCTAGAACCTTATTGTGTTGAGGATTTTTTAAAACATCAGTTTTGAAATATCATTGTGTGTGACGTCATTTTGTTACATGTTGTAATTGTTTTTTATACAAATAATTGTAGCATTTTTTAAAATAAGCATTATTATTATTATTATTATTTCGACCTCCTGAATTCGATTATGCTTACTACAAAACTCTACACTGTCGTTAAAACTGAATATTGATTTTTTCAATATTTTCACCTCCAAAACTCACCATTTGACATGGCGACAAATAATTTCATATATCAGGTGGTATGTATTTCGACCTTCTGAATTCGATTTTGCATAATAGAAAACTACACTGTCTATTAAACTGAATATTGTTTTTTTTCAATATTTTCACCCCCAAAACTCACCCTCTGACGGGGCGACAAATTATTTCATATATCAGGTGGTATGTATTTCCCTTAATTTTTTAAAATTTTCACCCCCAAAAGTCACCCTCCAACGGGGCGACAAATCAATCAAAATCAATCAAAATCAATCAAAATATACTTTATTGTCTGAAGATTAGGATCTTATTGACAAAGTCTTGTACAAAAAAATATATAGTATATGAATATACATAGTAAAAAAGTTAAATGTGTAGTACACACGTGTGTCTATAGTCCCAGAACAAGTTGGCATTGACTAGTTCTATTAAACATTTAAAATTGAAATTTGGTATTGAACTGTTGTAAAAGTTATAGTGAATCCATTGAAGTTAAAGTTTTCATAGTGGAAATCGATTAAAGTGATTTAATCGACAGTGAACTGAATGCATTCAGCCCTTTAGGAAACAAAAAAAAGATATCTGGAAGTGACAAAAACTGTTTCCATTAACTGAAAAAAAAAAAAAACTTGTAAAGTGTGGCCTACAGCTGCTCTCAGTTAAACAGGACCGGATTCAGACATTTGTATTTATCTTCAACATGGCTTATTCCTGTACAGAATGTAAAGAAAAATTTAATCCAAATATAAGAGATGAGATAAAATGCGATTCTTGCTCTAGATCATTTCATTATAAATGCTCAGGTCTTGGGGGATCGGAACTTAAAGTAATGGGGTTGAAGACAAAAAGAAAATTGCAATTTTTTTGTGATGATTGACAGCAAGGTTTGAAAATACTCCCTACCCTGTTGGCTAAAATTGATAAACTGACATCAGAGGTAGAAGCCTTGAGAACGCAACCTACTAGAGTTATCAATGAAGAAACTTTTTTTGTGGAAATATCTGAACGCCAGAAACTGATGTGTAATGTGATGTTTTTTAATTTACCGGAACAAAAGGATGCTCAAACGGACACTGAATTTGTTGACAAATTTGTACAGGAAATAGCAAATAACAATATAGAGACCAAAAACGTTTTCAGAATGGGAAAGAAAAACAAGAATGGCAATCGATGCTTAAAAGCTGTTTTTGCTAATTCTGATGAGGCTTTGAAAGTCATCAGAAGCAAGAAAAATATTGATAGAACTAAAAAAGTCTTTTTATCGCCCGATTACACACCTTTACAGCGTGGAAATTTAAATAAATTGAAAGAAGAGATGGAGACAAGAAAAATAAATGGAGAAAACGACCTTTTCATCAAGTATACTAATGGCATTCCATTCATCGCAAAGGCCCATCCAAAAAACTAGATGACGACATCAATATTTATTACTTCAACACCAGCGGTATGAGAACTAAACTTACAGAATTTCGTAATGCTGCCCTGTGCTCCCACTATAGCATAATAGTTATTGTAGAAACTTGGCTCACCAATGATCATCTCGATGCAGAACTTGGGCTAACAGGTTATGATATATTTCGTTGGAACCGTGATCCTGTTACTACAGGGAAGGAACGTGGGGGAGGTATTTTAATTGCAGTGAAATCAACTCTATCCGCTAAAAGAATAAAAATACCCTCTGTTGACAGTGTAGATTTAGAACAAGTATTCATTTATTTTAATCTTAAGAACAAAACCGTAGTACTGGGTGCTATATATATTCCTCCATCTTCACCTATCAATTTATATGAGGATCACATTAGTACTGTTGAATTTGTTACCAGCAATTATGCTCAGTCAAACCTTACTATATGTGGAGATTATAATATTCCGGATGCCACATGGTTTAATGACAATCTGGGTTTAAATGTTAACTGTAATGAAAACTCCCCGGGAATAGCAATTCACCAAGCGTTCAGCTTTCATAATTTCTTCCAACTGAATACCATACCAAATAGTACCAATGTTTATCTAGATTTAATATTCTCCAACAATCTTTCCCAAAATTAATAATAACACTGCCATTGAATTTTCTTTAAATATTTCTATTCCAAAAGAATCTGAATGTGAGGAATACTTTTTTGATTTCAGAAATGGAAATTATATTGGGATAAATGACTTTTTAGCTGACGTTAAATGGGAACATATTCTCTGTAACTCAGATGTTAATAATAACATTAATTGTTTTTATGACATTATTTATCATGCAATCCATCTATTTATTCCTTTAAAAAAATTCAAATCTTCTACCTTTCCCTCTTGGTTCAGTTCTAACCTCAGAAAAATGATTTATGACAAAAAGAACACTCATAAAAAATATAAGGAAACAGGCAACATTGATTACTATTATGATTTCTGTAAATTGAGGGACAGTTGTAAAGCTATTCGAAATCAGTGCTATGAAAATTACATTAATAAAATTGAAGATAATATCTCTGATAATCCAAAGGCCTTTTGGGGTTATATTCAGAATAAAAGAAAGGATTATAAGTTACCTTCAGCCATGTTTTATGAAAATGAAGTCAGTAATAATACTTCCGAGATTGTCAAATTGTTTGCCTCTTATTTTTCAACTGTATAATAACCAGGCAGTGAATATTACTCCTGAATATAATTTTGAAAACAAAGTCTATATCAACAATTACAGTATTACTGCTACGGATGTAATAGATTACGTTTTCTCTGTTTCCCCCAAGCTCTCAATGGGACCTGATGGGATACCTTTATTTTTTATACACAAATGTCTATACACTTTAGCAATTCCATTAAGAAATATCTTCAATCAAATTTTTGCTCTAGGCACCTTTCCAGATTATTGGAAACATAGCTTCCTGAAACCAATACATAAACTAGGAGATAAGAAAAATATTAAGAATTATAGAGCAGTCAGAGATGGCTAAGATGTTTGATTCTATGCTTACAAAGAAACTTTCCTGGGACTGTAAGTCTTTACTCAATCCCCAACAACACGGTTTCACAGAAGGTAAATCCACTTGTACCAACCTTGCTCTTTACACAAACTACATAACTGAAAATCTTGAGAGGAGGCTACAGGTTGACTCTGTCTTTACGGACTTTTCCAAAGCCTTTGACAGAGTCAACCATGCCTACTATAGCTAAAATTCAAGCTTGGTATAGACGGGAATATTTTGCAAGTAATCAATAGCTTCTTAACTGGTAGAACTCTGTCTGTGAAATACGGAGATACAACATCTACACCCATTCAGGTTCCATCAGGGGTACCACAGGGATCCCATATGGGCCCACTGTTGTTCAACTTGTTTGTATCGGACATAGAGTTTGTTTTCAATTATTCTGAATTTCTTATGTTTTGGGACGATCTCAAACTTTATCGGGCAATTACTTGCCGGAAGATGCCGATATTAGTACAAAAGATCTCGAAGCTTTTTCCATGTGGTGTAGAAATAATTTGTTAGAGGTAAACATCGATAAGTGTCAAATCATTACGTTAAGCTAGAATTAGAAGTCCAATATTCTTTGAATATAAATTGAATAATATAGTTCTTAAAAGAGAAAAATTTATTAGCGATCTGGGAGTTAAATTTGATAGCAAATTAATTTTAATCTTCAAGTATCAGAAATTGTGGCAAAAGTCTCAAAATGCTAGGTTTTGTGTTGAGAATTTCTACTGATTTTTCAATTAAAACAAAAAAGATTTTATATTGTGCTTTCGTAAGATCCATTCTTGAGTATTGTTCGGTTATATGGGACCCATATTATAATGTAAATATAGATTTGATTGAAAATGTTCAAAAGAAATTCTTGAGGAATTGTGCTTTTCACTTTGGTATTCAACGAAATGAATATGAGTACAGTCAACTCTTAACTAAGTTAAATATAAAATCATTGGAGGATTGGAGAATTTCTATGAACTTGAGTTTCCTCTTCAAAATAATAAATAATAAGATCAACTGCCCAGAAATACTACAACTAATAACTTTTCATATCAAACAAAAAGATACGAGAAATCCTGATATTTTTCATATAAATTTTTCCATACCAATTATGCTATGAACAGTCCGATTCCTCGTTTCTGGAGCTGGAAATGAATGTCATAATAAACTTAGATATGTTTAATGTGTCACTTCAGGTCTTCATAAATCAATTGAAAAGGCTAAAGCGTTTCCGAAACTTTTTTATTTACCTTACCAATTTCTTTTGTAAGTACCAGATTTGTGTTACACATTTTCTTTGTTAATACCAGATTTGTTTCATCTTTTAGTAATATAGTAACTAGACATAAGATTCATTAATACTTTGTATTTCACACTTCGCTAAATGTTTTGTAAAATTCTAGTGTAGACTTTAGACATAAGAGTTCAATAATATTTTATAGTTTATCACACTTTGTTAAATGTAAATTGTCTTTGCCGTAAATAAATAAATAAATATATATAAAAACACATGTCACACAATAATTAATAAATAGTTATGAATAAGTAAAATAAATAAAAATACATTTACATGCCCAAAAAGCAGTTCAAATATAAAGTTTTAGCAACTTATGGTTTTATTGAGGTATTCTTGAACACCATAAAATACCTCTTCTGTGAGAATATGTTTTACAGATTTCCTGAATGAATGGGTGGATTCAATGATTTTAACACTGGCCGGGAGATGGTTGTATAGTTTAGTGGCATTATAAACAATTGAGTTCTTTATGAAATTTGTGGATAGAATGGGTAGCCTTAAGTGGTTATTTTGGCGGGTGGCTCCTATGTCGATGATGTTTTGTTTTTATGTACCAGACATACCGTTTCGAGAATAAAAAGAGACGGAATTGTAAGAATTTTCTGTTCTTTGAATAATTCTTTACAAGAAACCCTAGGCCCAACTTCACAAAGGTAGCGAATAGCACGCTTTTGAAGAATGAAAATCATGTTGAGGCGTTATCTATTGCAGGTTCCCCATGATTTCATATATCAGGTGGTATGTATTTCGACATCCTGAATTCGATTTTGCATACTAGAAAACTCTAAACTGTTGTTTAAATGAATTGATTTTTTTCAACATTTCCACCCCCAATACCAGACCCTCCGACGGGCGACAAATGTTTCATATATCAGGTGTATGTATTTCAACCTCTGAATCCGATTTTGCATACAGAAATCACATGCGTTTGATTGATTTTTTCAACATTTCCACCACCCAATACACAGTCTCCGACGGGGCGACAAATGTATTCATATATCAGGTGGTATGTATTTCGACCTCCTGAATTCGATTTTGCATACCAGAAAACTCCACACTGTCTTTTGAATGTAAATTTAATTTTTTCAACATTTCCACCCCCGCCCCCGTGATGACAACACATTCTAAATATAATTTCCTACATTTATCAACATTTGATCGTGTCCTAAAATAAGTTCTACATTGTCATTTTAACGAGAAACAGATCCGAGTTACACATTTCTCAGTGTATTTTGTGGTTGTGGATTACTTCACACCCGTATAAAACATCCCTGTTAAATGTGTACTAGGCATTAATCCATTCGGCACTGAGTTATAACGCCTTGGGGAAATAGCACAGAACTAGAGAGACCATTTATCATTCAGAAAAGAATTATCCGTGTCATGTTTGGACTACATTATAACGAGTCATGCAGAGAAACATTTAAGGGTAATAATATCCTCAGTCTGTCCTGCATATACCTCATAAAAATGTTATTACATGTAAAGACAAACATAAGCAAGTTCAAAACTGTAAGTGAAATATCCAAATATGACACGAGGAACTCAAATAATTTGTACATCGGAAAAGCTAGACATATGTTCTATAAATATACGGGTGTATACAGGGGCACTTATTACTTCAACCTACTTCCAAAGAAATTAAGTCCCTAAATTAAAAAAATTCAAAAGAGAACTAAGAAATTTTTTGAGCTAAGGTTTGTCATGCTCCCATGAGTACAGAAAAACTTTCAAGCACAAGAAACAACCAGATATTCATAAATATGAACTCCACATAATTCACTAGGAATGAAAATAAATACTGAAGTCAAATACCCGCCAGACATACGAAAGCATAAGAAAAAAATCATCCCTTTTACAAATGAGTCATAAATAAATCGTCACCTCCTAGTTACGCATATCTAAGGAATTTATTAGTCAACAAAGACACTATAAATTATAGGTTGTGACATCTCGCTAAGTGCAATACCAAAACAAAAATAGATAATAATAATAATTTATTCACTCAAGTTTATAGTTTATAATTTTACAGTGTAATTGCATTCTTGGAATGGCGAATGGTGAATAAATTGAAGAAAATACTTACGAAGCAGGGTATGCCTGCTTGTGTGTAAGAATAAATCATGTTTTTATATATTCTTTCGGCGACAGTAACAAGCCATTAATTATTAAGCTGCTGATTTATTATGACAGGGTGAAGTTAACTATGATGTTAGTAACTTGACCCGCGGCCGATTAAAGCCATTCCGTGAAAGGAGACGGCGCGAGCCTTCGAGAATCTGATTCGGTTTACAGACGTTGCACAAAATTACCTATTATTTATCAACGATTCAAGAACGAGATAAGTCAACGACAACCTCTAGTCGACAGTTCACGATTTAATAAAAAAACAGTATCCATATAACTATAGTCCAATATACGTTAAAATTGAAAAGTAAATAAATAACTGTGTCAAACCAATAACAAGTGAATAAGTGTAAGTATGGAACAAAATCAAAAACTGCTTACATACTAATATCATTTTTTTCTCTTGCCCTACAGTTAGTAGGAAATATTTTAATATCATTAGTAAGTTCAATATGCGACTTCACGACTTTCTTTCTAAGGTGAACAACTTCTCTGAGCAATACATATCTCTACTGAACATAAACAATGCCCGTGGCTATAAAATAGGTAATAATTTAATTGCTGAACTAATTGCTAGCGAAGTTAAACGCAACTGGAACAATGTCAAATGTCTCACCTTTGTAAAAAACTTCTAGTACATTAGATCCGCCCCCCATTCCCAAGTATTCTGAGATCCCCAAAAATGCAACTGCTGGTACTCATGATCTTGACGGAAGCAACAACTCTTTTGAAGCAAATCCATCACCCCCTTTTTTGGAGCAAAGTCTAATAAAGCGAACTTATCCTTAATGTTACTCAACGTACAATCTCTTCGCAACAAGGCCGTCGAACTAACCTTACTTTTGGATAGTCTCAATTCGCCTAGGCTTGTCCTGCTAACTGAACACTGGCTGAAAGTTGACGAAATAATCCACATACCCAATTATCACATCCTAACAAGCTTCTGCAGAAATAACTTCTCTCATGGTGGTACTATGATTCTCGCTCATGAAGAGTTACTTGAAACCTCAGACTTTGTTAGCCTTGACAAATACAACGATATGTTAGTTGAAAAAGAATTCGAATTTTGTATAATATCAAGCAAAAAACTAGCTTTGGTAATACTCTGCTTGTATCGTTTCTCCCTAACCGATGCTCACACTTTCATAGAAAGACTTGAGCTCCTCTTGATTAAATTTACTCCCCAAACTTCTTTAATACTAAGGTGACTTCAATATAAATTTCGATAACACCAGTTGTCCGCTCAGTTCATCCATAAAAAATCTACTTGTTTCCCTAAATCTTACAATGCATGTACATGCTCCAACACGATATTCCCAGCATTCTTCCTCTATTATTGATTATGTATGTTCTAATATCGCCAACACGTCCTGCAATGTGGTAATGGCTGGTATATCTGACCACGAGGCAATCCTATTCACATTCCCGGTTTTAGAAGCAAAAGATGGAGTGGCGAAACACCTTGGACGCATTTACTCCACGGGTAACTTCAATAAACTCGATACCTTGAACTCCGCCACCCAATGGAACACCGATCCTTTGACTGATTTCCACACTAAACTGGTGCATAACTTTAATAAAGCTTTCCCTTGTCGCCTCCTGAAAAATAAAAAACACAGAAAACCTTGGATAACTAAAGGTCTACTAATCTCCTCTATCAGAAAATTTGTTTCGCCAAATAGTTGGTTTCTCTCTTACTTTAATAAATACAGAACTTTATATAGGACTATTATTCTAGAAGCTAAAAAAAGATATTACGATAACAGATTATTGGAATCTAGAAATAAACAAAAGGAGAGCTGGGCAATAATTAATGACCTAAGAGGAGTAAATAGTGCTCCAACTAACACCAGGATACCGTCTTGTAATGAACTAAATAAATATTATAGTACAGTCGCCTTGAATCTATCCAAAACCAAAGCAGTCACGGAAGACCCCATGAACTATATGGGAAATGTAACAGTCCAACACACCTTCTTCTTTAGTCCCACAGACCGCCATGAATTGAAAGAAGTATTCGCTGAAATAAAAAACAAAAAAGCATCTGGTTGGGATAAAATATCTATAAAAATTTTTGAACAACTACCGATTGGAAGCTGAGGCAATTAACATATCTTTTGAGAAAGGCACGTTCCCAGGCTGCTTAAAAAACGCTGTTATTATTCCAATATATAAAGGGGGCAATCATAATGACCCCAGTAACTTTAAACCTATCTCTCTCCTACCCGCTCTCTCCAAAATTATCGAAAGACTTGTTAAAAGACGAATTCTATCATTCACGAATAAAAACAATATAATATCAACGGCCCAATTTGGTTTCCAACGTAACAAATCCACCTCTGATGCCACATTTGAACTTCTCGAGCATCTATACCTAAAGCTTAATGACAATGAAGCCGCGGCAGTGGTGTTCTGCGATCTAACAAAGGCTTTTGACTGTGTGGATCACAGAATACTGCTGAGAAAGTTAGAAAGATATGGCTTCGGCGATGTGCCCCTGATGTGGTTCGAGTCTTATCTCTCTAAACGTAGACAGGTGGTCTACTCTGATGGTCTAACCTCTCAGGAGTCTTTGGTGGATTGTGGGGTACCACAGGGCTCTGTCTTAGGCCCCTTATTATTCCTGCTTTACGTGAATGATCTCGCACTACTGGATATTGCGGGTAGATTCACCTTTTTTGCAGATGATACCACTATTCTTTGGCATAATAAAGACACTCGTCATTTGAATGCACTAATAGAAAATGACATCCTCAAAGTCAAGAAGTGGTGCGACGCCAATCTGTTGTCCTTCAATGTACATAAAACCCGCATTCTCACCTTTAAATGTTTGCTAAATCCTATTTCAATAGGTGACAAAAGTCTACACGAATCCTCTTCGACTAAATTCCTAGGGGTATACATTGATAATAAGTTGACGTTTAAGGAACATATCTCAAGCTTATGTACCAAACTAGCTAAAGGCTGAGAGATAAGTGCCATGTGAAGTGGAATGAATAGAAAAAACCGAATTTAAACGGTTTTCTTCACATAAAGGATTCAATATAAAATTGAACCAGAGAAAGGTAGATCTCAGGTGAAAAAACAACTACTTTCCTGGCAAATACCACGCAGAACGTTGAATGATATTCACCTGAAAATCCATGCATACTTCCATAAAATATCAATGGACATTGAATGCAAATGTTTCTTTCGTAAGCTTCGATTATTTTTTAATTTAAGTGTTCACTAACAATCCATACGGTTTCAGGTTTTGGCCCTCATCAGTCAGGTAGCCCAACCAGCCAAAAGTCCAAGAACTCTGGCTGAAGTGAACAACGTAAACAAACCATCATCGATCTTGTTAACACCTATAGATGCGGGGGAAAAGATAAACTTTAACTGGCGGTACCTAGTGACGAAAAGAAACACCCCGAAAATCTCCCACCTCGATAGGTTTCTAAATAAAGATTCCTTCTCTGCAACATGTCCCTAGCATAAGTGAGAGATAAGTGCCATGTGAAGTGGAATGAATAGAAAAACCGAATTTAAACGGTTTCTTCACATAAAAGGATTCAATATAAAATTGAACCAGAAAGGTAGATCTCAGGTGAAAAACAACTACTTTCCTGGCAAATACCACGCAGAACGTTGAATGATATTCACCTGAAAATCCATGCATACTTCCCATAAAATATCAATGGACATTGAATGCAAATGTTTCTTTCTGATAAGCTCGATTATGTTTTAATTTAAGTCGTGTTCACCTAACAATCCATACCGGTTTCAGGCTGGCCCTCATCAGTACGGGTAGTCAACCAGCCAAAAGCCCAAAAGAACTCTGGCTGAAGTGAGACACAAGCGTAAACAAACCATCATCGATCTTGTAACCACCTATAGATGCGCGGAAAAGATAAACTTTAACTGGCGGTACCTAGTGACAGAAAGAAACACTCGAAAATCCCCCACCTCGATAGGTTTCTAAATAAAGATTCCTTCTCAGTAGGAGTTGGAAGCCCGTCAGCATATAGTGAGAGATAAGTGCCATGTGAAGTGGAATGAATAGAAAATCGAATTTAAACGGTTTCTTCACATAAAGGATTCAATATAAAATTGAACCAGAAGGTAGATCTCAGGTGAAAACAACTACTTTCCTGGCAAATACCACGAGAACGTTGAATGATATTCACCTGAAAATCCATGCATGCTTCCATAAAATATCAATGGACATTGAATGCAAATGTTTCTTTCTGATAAGCTCGATTATGTTTAATTTAAGTCGTGTTCACCTAACAATCCATACCGGTTTCAGGCTTCTTGGCCCATCAGTCGGAGTAGTCAACCAGCCAAAGTCCAAGAACTCTGGCTGAAGTGAGACACAAGCGTAAACAAACCATCATCGATCTTGTAACACCTATAGATGCGGAAAAGATAAACTTTAACTGGCGGTACCTAGTGACAAAGAAACACTCCGAAAATCTCCCACCTCGATAGGTTTCTAAATAAAGATTCCTTCTCAGTAGGTTGCAGAAGCCGTCTAGCATATAGTGAGAGATAAGTGCCATGTGAAGTGGAATGAATAGAAAAATCAATTTAAACGGTTTTCTTCACATAAAGGATTCAATATAAAATTGAACCAGAGAAGGTAGATCTCGGTGAAAACAACTACTTTCCTGGCAAATACCACTGAGAACGTTGAATGATATTCACCTGAAAATCCATGCATACTTCCATAAAATATCAATGGACATTGAATGCAAATGTTTCTTTCTGATAAAGCTCGATTATGTTTAATTTAAGTCGTGTTCACCTAACAATCCATACGGTTTCAGGCTTCTTGGCCTCATCAGTCGGAGTAGTCACCAGCCAAAAGTCCAAAGAACTCTGGCTGAAGTGAGACACAAGCGTAAACAAACCATCATCGATCTTGTAACACCTATAGATCGCGGAAAAGATAAACTTTAACTGGCGGTACCTAGTGACAGAAAGAAACACTCCGAAAATCTCCCACCTCGATAGGTTTCTAAATAAAGATTCCTTCTCAGTAGAGAGTTGGCAAAGCCCGTCTAGCATATAGTGAGAGATAAGTGCCTGTGAAGTGGAATGAATAGAAAAATCGAATTTAAACGGTTTCTTCACAAAGGATTCAATATAAAATTGAACCAGAGAAGGTAGATCTCAGGTGAAAAACAACTACTTTCTGGCAAATACCATGAGAACGTTGAATGATATTCACCTGAAAATCCATGCATACTTCCATAAAATATCAATGGACATTGAATGCAAATGTTTCTTTCTGATAAGCTTCGATTATGTTTAATTTAAATTGTGTTCACCTAACAATCCATACCGGTTTCAGGCTTCTTGGCCATCGCGAGTTCACCACAAAGTTAGCTTTGCGAAGTGACCAAGGTAAACAAGCATCATCGATGGTTGTACACCTTGTGTCTTAGCCAGAGATAACTTTGACTTTTGGCGGTGTGTGATGACACTCCAGTACTCGATAGGTTTCCTAAAGAAGATTCCTCAGAGGTATGGTGTTAGGAACGCACTTATATATGCCATGTAAGTGGAATGAATAGAAAAACAATTTAAACGGTTTCTTCACATAAAGGATTCAATATAAAATTGAACCAGAGAAGGTAGATCTCAGGTGAAAAACAACTACTTTCCTGGCATAATCCATGAGCGTTGAATGATATTCCCTGAAAATCCATGCATACTTCCATAAAATATCAATGGACATTGAATGCAAATGTTTCTTTCTGATGCTGATTATTTTTTAATTTAATTCGTGTTCACCTAACAATCCGCAATACGGTTTCAGGCTTCTTGGCCGAGTTAAAGTTTATCTTTTCCGCTCCCTATAGGTTTACAAGATCGATGATGGTTTTTTTCGTTTTTGTCTCACTTCAGCCAGAGTTCTTTGGACTTTTGGCTGGTTGACTACTCCGTACTGATGAGGGGCCAAAGAAGCCTGAAACGGTATGCAGTTGTTAGGTGAACCGACTTAAATTAAACATAATCGAGCTTATCAGAAAAAACATTTGCATTCAATTCCATTGATATTTATGGAAGTATGCATGTTTTCAGGTGAATATCATTCACGTTCTGCATTTTCCAGAAATGTAATTGTTTCATGAAAACTATCCTTTCTCTTTCGTTCAATATTGAATCCTTTATTTAAGAAACCGTTAAATTCGATTTTCTATTCATTCCACTTCACTGGACTTATCTCTCACTATATGACGTCTGATCATCCTACTGAAGAATCTTTTTTAGAAACCTATCGAGTGAATTCGAGTGTTCTTTTGTACTGTACCCCGGTAAGTTATCCGGTACAGGTGAAGATGATGGTTGTCGTTGCTCACTCAGTTCTATTTTCCACGAAAACAATATCCATAAATTCGAGCTTATCGAAGACATCATTCAAGTCCATGACTATTTATGGAAGTACATGATTCAGGTGAATATCATTCAACGTTCGTGATTAATGGTTTTCACCTGAGATCTACCTTTCTCTGGTTCAATTTTATATTGAATCCTTTATGTGAAGAAAACCGTTTAAATTCGATTTTTCCTAGCTAAAGGCTGTTATGCACTTCATCATATCGAAGGAACTCGACCAGACCACGCCAAGAACAACATATTTTGCAGTTATAGAGTCCCACCTGAGACCCACCTGAGACCCACCTGAGTCCCATCTGCTACTGGGGGAACTCAGACAAAGCATCAATTAATAATGTATTTATGTTCCAAAAAAGAGCTGTCCGCTATATGTGGCTTCAGAGATTCATGTCGGCCCTTATTCAAATCACATAGAATATTGACCCTTACCTGCATATTTATACTAGAGACGGCGTGTTTGATGTATAAAAAACATAAGCTAAATAAAAACTCCATAAGAAATCCTTGCTTTCAGACTAGACAGATGGATAATATTGATCTTCCTAAGCCCAACACTACACAAATTAAGAATTCACTGATTTATAACTCAAAAAAAGTTTTTAATCATCTACCTCAGAATATCAAAATTCTAATTTTAGAAAGAAAAATCAGGAAAAGTGTCAAAGAGTTACTGTTGGATAAGGCATATTACACTTTGGATGAGTTTTTTAACGATACGCCTTAAGTGTAAAACTCATGCGATGATTTTGTAGTTTTAAGTGTACCTTAGTACTGTATAGTAGGCAGGCGTGCGCCTTAAACGCATGTTTTTATTTTTATTTTTTTTAGTATTTGTTTATACAGATTAATCCTATCTCATCTCATTCTTTCGACTAATGTTTTACTTCCACATTTATACTTCACTTGTATACTTGTACTTTTATTTTGTTAATGTTTATTTATGACACTTTGTCAATAAGAAGCTATTCTTGGACAATAAAGTATTGATTGATTGATTGAGTGTTGAAACCTGGTGGTATGGAGTATCTTATGCTTGGGCAAATTGAACCCTTTATCATTTTTATGTGTTTTTAAATGTATCTCCATATTTTATTTTCCCATAGTTTTCAAATAATAATTATCAATAGTCGTTTGTAACATTGATGTTATTCTTACCTATATTCAGTCAATCTTGACTTTGAGACTGACAAAAACTAACGTAAGGTATCGCTCCACTGTTCTATGACCATTGTATCTTTTATCAGCATTTAGAACGGATGGAATTGTTCTGTAACTTTTATAAAATAATACATATGTATATTTCTAATGCATTTCAAAGGGTATTTCACAAATCTTTCTGAGAAACGGTACGTACTTCCTAGATAAACGCCCCATACTCCCCTGTATTAAGAGAAAGAGATATTTTCCCTGTAGGCCGGTCCAGTGAGATAATCTCGGTTCGACCATCCTCAGACAGTCATGCTCTTAATACTCATTTTCTCAACATAACAACAAAGGAGTGATCAAGTAAAGTGATTAATTCATAGTATTTGTAAATTCTTTAGCGTTTATTGGTCTTCTATGAAGGAGTGACCCTTCCATAATAGACCAGTAGCGTAACAATATACAAGAATTTGAAAATTATCTAAAGGAACTGTGACTTACCAAAATCTTTAGTTAGATGTGCTAAATATTGTATTTGTACTGTTTTATGTGCACAATTGTTACACTGTTAGTTTTAGAGTTGTGATTTACACATAGTTATAGATTTGTGAATTTTAATCTTACACGAATATGTATATAAAACCAAAAATAAATGTCTATATATCTATCAAGGACCATCCAAATGGCCTTCTGTATAGATCCATTCATTTGCAAAAGGAGTAAGGGCAAAAATCTATCTTCTTGAAAAATCTGATTTGCCAAGTTCGGCAAAAAAATCCGGCCAACTTGAAATTCACAGAGCATATCAACGACCACCCACATGACCTGTATCAATTCCATTCTTTTGCAAAGGGGAAAAATGGTGAAAATCTACACCCAAAAAAATCAAAATTTACATAAGTCACTTCAAAAATATCCTGCGAACATAGAATTTACAGAGCTTTAGAGCACCATTTGCGTGAACCTTCTGTAGAATTCCCACTCATTTTCAAAGGAGGTTAGGGTGAAAATATATACAGGCACAAAACTCATAATTGACATGATTCCCTTCAGAAGAATCCTGCCAACTTGCACATATATTTGTGAAGGGTATAAGGATTAAAATATACCACAGAAAAAATAGAATTGCAAGTTCCGCTAGAAATAATGAAAGCTTGAAATTTACAGAGCATATCACAGACCACACCAATGTCCTGAACCAATTCCATTCATTTGTAAAGAGGATGAAGGGTGAAAATCAGTCTCAAAGAAATCAGAATTTCAAGTTAGCAGGATTTTTCTTGCAGGATTTGTCAATTCTGATTTTTTCTGGGGTAGATTATCATCTTTCATCCCCTTTATGAATGAATGTTATTGATATGGAAGGTCATTTAGATTGTCTTATTTAAAATGTTCTCGTAATTTCAAATTTTATGTCAATTGTGATTTTTCTGGGGGTAGATTTTCACTCTTTATCCATTTTGTGGATGGATTGATACAGAAGGTCATTTGGGTGGTCCTTGATGTGCTCCGTGAATTTCACGATTGCAAGATTTTTTTGAAGAGACTTATGTCAATTTTTATTTTTTGGGAGTACATTTTTACCCTTTATCCAAATGACCTTCCATATCAATAACATTCATTCACAAAGGGGATGAAAGATGATAATCTACCCCAGAAAAAATCAGAATTGACAAACCCCTTCACAAAAATCCTGCTAACTTGAAATTATGATTTCTTTGGGGCTGATTTTCAACCTTCATCCTCTTTACAAATGAATGGATTGGTTCAGAAGGTCCTTTATATGCTCTGTAAATTCCAAGCTGGCATGTTTTTTTTAACGGAACTTGTAATTCTGATTTTTTCTGGGATATATTTTAATCCTTTATACCCATTATAAATATATGTACAAGTTGGCAGGATTTTTCTGAAGGGAATCATGTCAATTCTGATATTTGTGCGGGCATATATTTTCACCCTTCACCCTCTTTGAAAATAAGTGGGAACTCTACAGAGGGTCCACCCAAATGGTCGTCGATAAGCTCTGAATTCTAAGTTTGCAGGATATTTCTGAAGGGACTTATGTTAATTTTGATTTTTCGGGGTAGAAACGGAGCCTTGTGTCTTTGATAGCTCAGTTGGTATGACTAGAGATCTAATAATAATAATAATAATAAAGAGCTTTATTTCAAAGTATATTACAAACATTGATTCCTAAAGTCGGTAACATAGAATTAAATGGCGTCAACAAGAAAAGAAAGGATTTACAATTTTGAATACATAACAAACAAACAAAAAAAAGTATTTTCAAATGTGTCATTTAGTGAGGTATGCGTTCAAGTTGTAGGGCTTTATGAGAAGATTTTTAATTTCTCGTTTGAAATCTATTTTTTTATCACTTTAATTCTGTTGGGTAGATGGTTAAAAAGCTTAATTTCCATATAGTGAGCCCTTTTTTCAGTTGCAGTTAGTCGATGATGGGGATAAATATATTCATTTGTTCTCGTTGGATACTTATATGAAGGTATATTCCCAGTAAAAAATAGAGACTTTTGATGAATAAACATTAGGCACTTGTATAATATAAATTGCGTAGATTTTCATTATGTTGGTGGATTTAAATGCTGTTCTGCAGGTTTGGTTATAATTCAAATTGTGAATTCCTCTAATTATTCTTTTTTGTATATGAAGATTTTTTTAATATTGTGATTACTACCCCAAAAGATAATTTGTGCAACCGATTCAAAATTAGCAATGTATATTGTTTTTGTAGTGTATTTGTGTAGGTATTTGTTAGGTATGTAACTCTGATTCCACTGAGTTTATTTGCGAGATTATCTATATGAGAAGACTAATTCATAGTATCATCGATATGAATTCCCAAAAATTTGGTGTGTGAGACAGTTAAAAAAAAAAGAGTTATTGAGGTCTACCCTAGTTGGATAATCAATGTTGTCTTGATTTATAGTAAACAAAATAATATTTGTTTTGAATTCATTCAGTACAAGTTTATTTTTATTAAACCAGTCCTTGGTGCTATTAAACAATTCAGTACTATTTACCATCATCTCTAGAAAAGTTTTGCCACCTGCTAACAGACTCGTGTCATACGGGTAAATTGTTTTAAATTGATGTTGGTGTAGATTGAGATTAGAAGAGACAAGAAGTCATTTAACCCTTTCGCGACTACGGCCGTATATGTACGATTTTTAATTGCATCTTAGCCATTCTTAGCTCGATCGTTCAGTGTTGGAACCTCCGCGCCGCCGTCGATAAATATTAGTACAATTACTAACGTCGACAACAAACTTTTTAAAATAGAGGCCGCTTCAAATGCTCCGTAAGATTGCCCGGGCCGAACTAGATTTGGCACCGGTGCGCTGTGTCCGTATTTAGAAGAAGAGGCATTTCGGGAGTATAGATTCGGGATACAATAGATTTTTATTGTAAAATATATTATTTTAAGCAGCTCTTATTGTGTTGTTACTGAACTAATGACTGAAGTCACTGACTATTATTTCCGTCTTATGGTATAGACGTTCACACACAGACTGCTGTTGTGATACTGACAACGCCGCGCCGGTCACGGCACACTCGTATGCCACACGAAACTAGTTTGTCCCGGCTCCGTTCCAGCGGTAAGCACGTGCTTTCCATACTCCGTCGCGAACAGGTTAAGTAGATGACGAACAATAGAGGGACGGCACTAGTGCCCTGCGGAATTCCCACATTCGTGAAAACGGTTTCTGACTAATAGATGCTACCATTTCAGAGCTGAACCTCTTATGCCATATCTTTCTAATTTTATGAAGATTAATTGATGATTCAAGCAGTCGTATGCCTTGGATAGATCAAGGAACATACCAGTGCTATCAATTTTTCCTCCATCATGTTAGTTATATTTCGTGTGAATTGCGTTGATCTACTGTGTAAATATCCGTGCTGTAGACTACTGAACAAGTTACATTAATTCATGAACTCTGATTCTCGCTGAAATTGCTAGTTCGAATATTTTTGAAAAGCTGGGAGGGATGCATATTGGTCGGTAGTTTTCTGAGCTCTCTGGATCTCCTTTTTTAAAGATCGGTTTCACAAGAGAAGTTTTTAATCCTGTTAGACTTCAGTGAATTATTGATAATTAGGCTATGATTTCCCTAATGGTAACTAAGCTTTTTGGATGTGTAACCTGTTCTTACAATCTGTTATAGTTTTATTGTTTATAAAGTTTTCTTTTCTGCGTTTTTTCTGGTCCGTCATAAAAGAAAGCATTTGTTGAATATAGAGCTGAAAAAATTCCATTGTTCGTTAAAAATTCCTTTAAAAACACCGTATATACCGAGGGGGAAACAACTACCCAAAATATGTACACCATAATTAAATATTAGATATGTAATTAACAATATTTAAAATGTGTTTTTACAAAAGTGTATATATGTTGTAAATAAATTAGAATGAAAGTTTTCAAGTTATTGGGACATATTTCATTCAAAAATCCTTCATTTGAGGATCAGGGCAAATAACTAAAAAATAAAAAGTACCTGTTCCAAAATTAATATTTACTAATAAATAAAATAAATAATATAATATATAAAACGGTCCAGTTTACTTATACCTACACTGAAAAAACAGTTTATTCATAGTTAACTAAATTAATTAACAACTAATAAATTATTTATTCGAATAATTTATAACAAATAACACGGAAAAAGCAAAATGAAAATGTTTATCTGTTAATATGACTTATTCACTTTAAATAAACTTAAAATTAATAATGGATACATTTTTGTTAATATCACCCAACAAACGATTTTATTGGCATTAAATTTATATCGTTCATTATAAACATATCGACCTCATACAAACTATTTATTTTTTACTAGCTGATCCTGGCCATATTTCTATATTCCCTAAATTTTTTTTCGTGAAAATTCTCGTTTAAGTATAATTTAATTTTTGCTATTGTTTTTTGTGTTATTTCATCAAGGTTATGCCTTTGGCTCTGCCCGCTTCCCGTTTTTGAGTTCGTTATCCCATTTTCCCGAAAAAAATTAGCCAAATCAGTCCAGCCTTTCTCAAGTTCTGAGCTTACCAACACAAACAGATATTAATTTCTATTATATATTCCTGAAAACTTTTCCAGGACCAAGAAATTTCCAATAATTTTCCTAAAAATCGTTTTTTTCCTAAAAATCTTATTCGGAGTATTACGAACATTCAAAAAAACAATTAGCCATATCGGTACAGCCGTTGTTTTTATAAAATAAAAAACAATGTTACCCCGACCGAGATTCGTTCCTGTGACCTTCTGCTAGGTAGGCGACAGTCTAACCACTGAGCAATTTCCTTTTTGGTAATAAATGACTCGATAGTCTTTTTCTTTGCCAAATTTCTTATATACCCGAATTATCCAATTTCCGGGCAATTTTCCTGATTTTTTTCCGTATCAACCATCCTCGGGCTATTACGAACATATCCAAATCGGTCCAGCTGTTCTCACGTTTTGCGCTTAGAAAGAATTGAGATTCATTTTTATTATATAGGAGATTATATATTCCTGAAATCTTTTCCAGGTCAAATAAATGTCCAATCACTTTTCTAAAAAAAGTGGGGCGCATGCAATCGATAATAGTAAAGAGTGTAGGGAGTGGCAGTCGTTGAGAAAACTCACACAATACTTCATATCATTTGCAGTGCAATAAAATTGTTAGGGACTCAAGTGAACCATCTATGCTTCAATTATTAATTGCATGTGCCCCACGTTTTTCGTTTCAAACCTAACAACTATTTTCATAGCTATTGAAAATTCTCAATCACAAATTTTCCTGACAATATCTATGGGGTTAGGAATCTGTATGGGGATATTAATCTGTATGGGGCTAGGATAAATTATTTTATACTTTAGTCCGTTTCATAAAGGTGGTATATTAAAAAAAAATATCTAAATAATTATTCATTTCATTCAACTCTATGTCGCTCATTGTCCCTATTGAATGTTCCCTTCTGGGTATCCAGATTTCTTGGGAACGTTCTTCCGTTCAATTTTTTTATTTTTTTTTATGTTCGTTACTCTTGCCTATTTTCTGGACCTGTAATTTTTCTTCTTTTTTTTATTCCTTTTTATTATTTTTTTTTTTTTGTGGATTTTTCTAGACTGCCGTTTTTTAAATTTTCCTTTTTTTTTGTTTTTTATATCTCGTTATCTATTATATATACTTTATTGTTAGCCGGTATGTTCTCAATTTCAGTTTTTTGTTGATGATATCCGCTAAAGCCATTTGCGTACGTGTTGCATACAACATTTTTTAGCTTTCCAAATAAACAGAACATAAATGCTACACATATTTCCTCGCCGTGCATATATTTTCAATCACCATCCATACGATAGTGTAAGGAAGTTGTACAAAAATCTAGCAAGCGATTGTTTATCAAAGCATTTATCAAATACTTGTCAAATATTAGTATTAATTTTTCATGAAATAAGCATTCCAAAAGAATATTTCGAACAAAACGTGTGCTGTCACTACGAAATTTCAAATATTTTATAGTTCATTACGTCTCCTGAAACGTTTTTAAGATGTTAATCATAAGTTTTCTGAATAAACAAAAATAGTCCGATAAAGTGTTGCCATGACGACTTTACCGGCCTAGTCCGGTAAAGTGGTATTTTGCGGACTATTTTCAGTATCTAAAGTAGGCATTTTGTAGACTGAACTGCATCCCAAATATTTAAAATATATTCGAGGACTGAAAAGGATATTGTAATATTCGAACTGTAATGGAATACTGAGAATGATATTTTGGTAATAAAAACAATGTTGAACTATAAGTATTTATTGAGAATACTGATATATATTTAAATATTTTAAATATATTGTAGATATTTTGATAGTAAAAATAATATTTAAAGTATGGAGTGGATATTTTTGGAATAAAAGTAATATTTAAAGTATGAAGTGGTATTTGTGATACTGAATTACTAAACTGATATTGAAATAATTTAAATATATTTGAGATATTTTGGTACTGAAAGTCGTATTGAAATATTTAATTTTCTGTACACTTATTTAAAGAGTTGTTTCCCCCTCGGTATATACATTCTTGGACTTTCACCCAATCAATGAAATCCTTTATATTGGTTTCATAAAAAAATCCATGTGATTGATATTGGCATTCATTTCGATGCTCTATACAGAAACTGATTATTTGGGCAGTATGGTTTTCAATTACTTTAGTTTCATATTGACTTTTATAGTTAGTGAAAATATTTTTTTTTAGTGTTATTCTAGTATATTCATTGATCGTTGGTATAAAGTCAAATATATTGGTCATGTTTATTAGATCTGTTCCTACTTTGTTTTTATCTTTGAGCTCTATGTTGAAGTCTCCTGCTATGAATGCAATTTTATTGAGACCATGTATACAAATCAATAATTGTTTAAATCTATCCCAAAAAATATCCAGAAATAATGATACAATTATGATATGAGTGTTATCGATATTTACTTCAATCGTCAAGCATCAAATTCTCGAATTACTGAAAAATTTACTAATATACTCACTGGTTTGAATTGGATGTGTTTTCTACAATAAATTGCAGATCCACCGTTTTCATTCAGTTCTCGACAAACCTATGACGTTAGTTTGAAGTCGTGTAATCCAAGATATTTCTATTGCTGCTCAGTTTTCCAATGTTCAGTTACACATATGAAGTTACATGTCTCATGGCATATTTTTCATGCTTTTCTAATATTATTTTATTCATTAATTCATTTTCTTTTTAGATAAATTCCTTTTTTTTTTTACTAGATATCCTTTTGCTATCCTGGTTTGTCTCCTTTTCATCACAGCAAATAATACGAGTTTCATCTATTGTTTTATACTCCTTTCTTTCTAGGCAGCTCTTATGTGCCTTACCACATTTCACACACACTGACACAGAAAATTGACAGGGGTAAACTAATTGATTTTTCAATAAATCATATGGAATGACGGGTACAGTCCTTCAGTAGTTAAATGTTTATGTTGCCGACATCAACAATCTATGCACATAATTCCATTACAGTTAAGGAACTAAATTTGAACTTGCCATCGACTGAAAAAGATTTTGAGTACTGCCTTGGATCTCTAAAGGCCAATAACCGGAATTATGTTTTCATCTGCCTGTACAGGCCCCCCTCTGGTAACCTCCAGGTTTGTTTAGATCATTTGGAACTGTTGTGCAATGAACTCAAAGGAAAATTCAATTTTTTTGTAATATGGGGGGATTTTAATATTGATTTCCTCATACATCATGCAAACCTGACACGCCTCTTAGATCTTTTAGGGTCATTTGATATTGTCCCACATATTCACCAACCTACACGTAAAAACAGATGCTTAGATAATATTATGACTTGGTAGGTGAAGTCATCTACACTGCATTCTCAGATCACTGCGGTCAACTGCTCACAATAGAAATGCCAGAACTCAGTAGTAGAAAGCATGTATCATTGAAATTTCGATCTATAAATGAAAACAACAAAACCTCATTCCAACAACAAATTTCTAAGGAACCGTGGTCTGAGCTGTCAAGCTGTGAAAATGCCAATAACTTCTATCATTCCTTTTTGTCTATTTTCTATTATCACTTTGACTTAGCATTTCCTGAAAAACAACATTTAAAAAAAACGGACTCTAAAAAGCAGTGGGTTACCCCGGAGGTTAAAAGAATGGCGCAAGACTTAAGGGACCTATATCACATCGCACTTATTGACGATTCTAATCATGACGTTCAAACACTCTATAAAAAAAGGAAAGAAGACTACAAAAAATTTGTCAACCAAACAAAGACAATCTGGAAATTGGTTAAGCAGGAAATTGGTTCAAATACTTCATCTGTGCCACTCGAAATGGTTGACAGTAAAAAACAACCTGTTTGTGACCCACAGGACATTACTGAAATTTTTCTGGGGCAGTTTACTCTACAGTCTGAAACTAACAATATGAATACGAGTCTAGTCTCTGATCTCAAAAGGTCAGCCCCTTTTTCTTTTTTTCTGAGACCAACGGACAGCAAAGAAGTTGAAAGTGTCATAAAAAGTCTGGCAACCAAATTCTCGAGTGGTACGGATGGAATACCAAGTGCTGTTATCAAAATTGTTGCACAGGATATTTCAGAACCACTTGCAAAACTGGCCAATATATGTTTTTCAACTGGTACCTTTCCAGACGAGCTAAAACATGCTATAATTACCCCAGTTTATAAAAATGGTCCAAAAAATGACTTCTCAAACTACAGACCTATATCACTGTTGCCAGTGTTCTCAAAGGTCCTTGAGAGACTGATATATATAAGACTACTTGATTTTCTGAAGGAACACGACGTTCTCAACTCGTGTCAACACGGATTTCTACCAGGAGAGTCATCAGAAAAGGCCATTTACCATTCACTCAAATACTTAGTGGATCATATTGATAAAGGAGAGCTCTTAGCTGGTATATACTTCGATCTCTCAAGGGCTTTTGATTCCCTGGATCATGATATTCTTTTAAAAACTCGAATGCCTTGGCATTAGAGGTATACCTCTGCAGCTTTTCAAATCTTTCCTGACGGGAAGAACCCAACAAGTTACATTACGGTTTGAAATCGACGGTAGAATTCAAGTATTCAACTCCCCTATTAGAAATATCAACACTGGTGTTCCTCAAGGATCTATCCTTGGACCCCTACTATTCATAATGTATGTAAATGACCTACCTGACTGCTTATCAACTCCAGCTGTTTTCCAATATGCCGATGACACATCATGTTTAGTCATGGGAAAAAATCTCGAAAACCTCTCCAAAAAGACAACGAAAGTGACACAGGAAATGTTGAACTGGTGTGACAAGAACAATCTATGCTTGAATACAAAAAAAAGTGTCATTGCAGTTTAGCAAACGCTTAGAAACAGACAGTAATGTTTTAATAAAACTCGGTCAAGAAATCAGTTCCAGTGCATCCCGACACTAAATTCCTTGGTGTTGAAATTGATAGTAACCTATCTTTTGGCAACCATATCTCCCATACTGTAAAAAAGCTGAACAAAATGTGTTATGCCATACGTAAATTAATTGACTCTGTGGACATCACGGTATTGAAAATATACTACTTTGCTCATGCCCAGTCAATCCTAACATATGGCCTGATATTTTGGGGAGGATCCAATCTCGCTGATAGAGTCTTTTGGCACAGAAGCGTGTTATAAGGTGTATGCTAAAAACACACTTTTTGGAACCCTGCAGACCGCTTTTTAAAGAACTTGGTGTACTACCACTTCCCTCTCTCTACATATATAGGCTACTTATTTTTGTAAAAAGTAACTCAAATTTATTTATGAGGAATGTGGATGGATATATTTCCAGCGATAGGGTACTACGTTCCTCCAATAATTTGAGAATTCCAATGCACAATTCAGCATCATTTGAAAGGGGGGCAGAATATAAAGGAATAAAAGTCTTCAATTCCCTACCTAGAGACCTCAAATCAATTAATTGTATAAATTCATTTAAATATAAAGTTAAGGAATACTTACTGGAGCACTGCTTCTATTCTGTTCAAGAGTATCTCAGCCTCACCTGATTTTTAAAATGTTTTTATGTTTGAATGTATGTGTTATGTGTCCCTTTTCATGATAATGAATTTCTTAACCTACTCCACTCAATAATGTATGTGTTGAGGGTACCCTCTAATGACGTGTTATAGAGGCTTTTAACTTACCTTATTTATTTAATTTTAACTACAAACAAGAATGTTTATATTATGTTGAAATTGTCATGACTTGATATTGAGCATCTGTACTTAACATATTTTATTGCATTGTATTTTAATTTAATTTTATATTGAAACTGACCATGTCAATGTCCAATTGGATCCTATGACGACAATAAATATTATTATTATTATTATTATTAAACAAAAATTGGCAAAACATATCTGAAAAGATTGAAGTGTACTGGGCCCGTTGCTCTTTTTGCTATACATAAACGATGTAAATGAATATGTGGCAAAAAGCTTTGTAAACCTATATGCAGATGATACTATGTTATCAGTAATTGGCCCCGATCATCGAGCTATAGTTAATAAGTACTATAAATGGTGAATTAAAAGTTTTGGCAAACTGGCTTAAGCTTAAGAAATTGAAATTAAATTCATCCAAAACAGAATGCATGATCATAGGAAGTGGAAAAATTATGAATTATTTAAAGAAAAAAATCTAAATATCATTAGGGACAATGAAAATATTGAGATTGTGCAAAAAATTAAGTATCTTGGGATTCAACTCGACCCACACTTAAGCTTGAGCCAACACATTGATTACACTTGTAAGAAATTAGTTAAAAAAATTGGTTTTCTACATAGAATATCTACAAAACTTTCTACTTGGACAAAAAGAACTGTGTATAATACTATTATTTATCCACATTTTACATATTGTGCTTCATTGTTATTTTCATGCTCCAACAGGTTGCAAAACTTACAAAATAAAGTTATGCGAATTTTACTGAGGTGTAATAGATATAAAAGTGTAAAAGATATGCTGCAAAGACTAAAATTTTTAGACGTCACTAAAATCATAGAGGAAGCGTTCTTATGTTTATATACAAAGTAACAAAGAACCAACTACCTGAATATCTGTAAAAATTTGTAATTAAAAGAGCCATCCAACCTAAGAAGTAAAAATAACAACTTTGTGGAGAAATTAGACATGGCGGTATTACAAAAATCCCTGTTTGTAGAAGGATTAAGGCGGTACAATAACCTGCCAATCCAAGTTAAAGAAGCTACCAATGTAAGTTTTCAAAAAAAGACTTAGAAATATGTACTTTAAAGTATATTTATATTCATCTGTATTTATTATTATTAGTAGTATGTCTATATCACTTTCCTAACAATATAAAATTTGAAATCTGTATGTACTAGCAAATGTATGGCTAAAATAAATAAATTTATATATTTATAAATAAAAAAAAAGAAACTGTTTTATTTTTGCAGCATTCAAATGCTTTATTTTTCCTCTTATCTGAGAGCTCAACATTCACATATCTAGAGGACGCAGGTTCGCATCCTGCTTGAAGATGGTTTTTTTCTGTAATTTAAAAATGTGTCTGAAATGCCACAATTATCCTTCTTTCATATTTTTCACAGACGCAATTTTCATTCGTAATTATATATTTGAAAAAAAAACTTATTCAGAGACCTTGACTGAAGTCGTCAATCCACGGCGACGTTAAGAAAAGGTAAAATTGATCTTGATGGACATTTATAAGTTCTTGATATCCATTCCTTCGTAACATTAAATTCTAGGAAATAGCAGTATCTCCAATCGCAGACGGAGCTTTGTGTCTTCGATAGCTCAGTTGGTAGAAAGTATGACCAGAGATCTAGAGGACGCAGGTTCGAAGCCTGCTCAAAGATGGTTATTTTCTATATTTCAAAAATTTGTTTGAAATGCCACAATTTTCCTACTTTCATATTTTTCACAGACGCAATTTTCATTTGTAATTCGCTTCCTATTTTAGGTTTTAATTGTAATGACATTATATATTTACCTAAATACCTAAGTGCTTATCGATATGTTCTTTCAATAGTATCATTTTATTATTACTTTCTATCAAAAATTCAAGCATAATAATTTTCCCTCCATTCCTCGATGAAAGCTGGGAAAAATTATTCAAAGACTTTCAATCTATCCATGTCTATTGTCGATAAAGTGATCTGGACTTGGGACAAATGAGTCGATATTTGGGACCAACGGGAATTATTTATTAACAAAAATAATGTAAAATGTTCAGTGAAATATTATTATTTAGTCATATTTCAGTCTCAAAACCGAAATGTCAACATTTCTTATGATGAAAAGATGAAGAAATTTTCAGATGAACAGTTCTCAAACTGTCGATATTTTGTACATATACCTTATGAAACGTGAAACCCACCTCAATTTGAATAGATACATCTCCTTGAAATGTCAACGATTCAAGGTCTGGTAATAGAAACAACTTGTAATGGTTAGGCTTGACGTGTTTCGGTAACCTTTCGAATTGTTTTCCTTCAATCATTTTCCTCTGGGCCTCCTGAAGAAGTGAAAGAAAATAAAATGATTTTTTGATCCAACCTCACTCAAACTCAAAACTTGCTAACACAGATACACTCCGTGCCGTGCAGATCAGATACTGTACTGATGACAGTTGACGTTGACTTGACACACATGACACTGTCATGGTCATGACAGTAGTGTTTTAGTAGCTAAACATCGATAGTTGCGTTCGGTTTTTACATATCTGTTAGCTCGATTACCTCTGACAGCTCGTCAAGCGTTCGTTAAATAAAATCTATTTCCTCGGTCCAATCCGATGGATTTGCTCTTAATTGAGAAGCAGAGCTTACGGATTTAATCGGTTGTCATTTGTCATTCATCATCATGTGTTTTCGTCATAATATTATCAAAGATTGGAGGCTAGAACAAGATCCCGCACAGACCAAATGGCGCGAAAATCAGGTTATGACCTTCAAATTTTACTATAATTGGTTTCGTGCAGATTTGACAGATGGTTGACATTGGAGGTAAAACAACTTCACATTTTGGCTTTGTTTACTTTTGTGAAGAACGTTTATTCGACATTTTTACTGTTTTTATTGTGTTTCGAGTGAAATATTGTGACAATGGACCTGACAAAATATTATTCAAGTTTAGATGATGTTCACCATAGAGAAACTAAAAATAATTTGTCTATGATTCTACCAGTGCTAGCACAGAACACCTTAAGTACAACAGGTGTTCTGTGGTGCTAGTGCTGTCAAAATAAGTAGATATCACATGGCCCATCTTCCAATGATTACACAATGGCCCCTCTACCCTCTATCATGGCTGACATTAGACTCCACTTCAAGTGGTCAAGATCGCCAATAGAGAGTTATTGGAAGTACATATTTAATGCTAAGCAGTATTTGTGCATTACCTTATTTTAATTAGGATTTACCTAAAATCGTTGCTGTATTTATAGTTATTGGAACTGACTTGAGATAGACGTTTGACAGTCTTTTATTTCTAACCTAAGATTGTTTTGTTGATAGGTGTTTGATTTGCATATCATTATTTATATATTAACAGTTAAACAATTTGAATAATGGAAGAAATGTTAGAAGTTGGTTTGTGGGGAGATGCTGATGACGACGAAATTGAAATGATAATTATGGACAATATATTAATTGACAGAGACCATGTGCAACAAGGACAAAATCCTTTTAATTTAGATGATTATACTGATGAGGAGATTGTAATTAATTTCCGGTTCGAAAGAGCAGATTTGCCTGTATTATTCGAAGAGTTAAGAATTCCGGAAGATGTAATTACTGAAACTGGTAACAAAGTAAATGGTAACTTTTTTCAAAATCTAACAAGAAATCTAAATAATGGTATACAATTACGTTATTTATTTTTTAGGTTTTACAGCACTTTGCATACTGTTGAAACGACTGGTGTATCCAAATCGGCTGTCAGAATTAGTTCCAATGTTCAATTTATCGGCCCAGTCTCTGTCACAAATTATAAGAACAACAGTTGATCTTATATATGAAGAAACAAATGATTTAATCAATAATTTAAATAGACTTCAGTGGCTGAACCAGGAAAAATTAGATTATTATGCCGAGGTAGGAAAAATTTGTTAAAATAAAATTAAATTTTTAAATTAATCTAGTACATACTTACTGCATATTATTGCCCTTTTAGGCTGTTACTGCAAAAGGTGGTGCAGTTAACAATTGTTGGGGATTCATCGATGGAACAACTCGCCAAATATGTAGACCCACAATAAATCAAGAAGAGTACTATTCGGGCCACAAAAGATACCACTGCATCAAATATCAATCTGTCCTGTGCCCAGATGGTATAATTACTAGTTTAAAAGGCGGATTTCCAGGACGAAGACATGATGCTGGTATTTTCAGAGAGTTACTACTTTATCAAGAACTTCAACAAAAAGCTGTTTTTGGACCACATGTAAAATATGTATTGTATGGAGACCAAGCATATGGCCTGATGGATTTGCTGTTGACTCCTTTTCCTGGAGGACCTAATATACTACCCCACCAACAACTCGATGAAAACTCTCAGAGTTAGTGTTGAATGGGGATTTCAAAAAGTTGTAGCATTATTTGCATTTCTCGATTATCGTAAAAACCAAAAACTTTTACTACAAGATCTACAATCTATGTATATAGTAGGCATTGTATTAACCAACTGCCATACATGCCTGTATGGTAGCCAAAGTGCTACCTATTTTAATGTAGTACCTCCAACAGTACATGAATATTTTAATTAATAAATGAAATTTGCATTAGGTAGGCTAGGCTGTAAGTGTTGAAATAAAATATGTACAATATGAGAAATAGTTTTATTCATTCAAAAGTAAGTTAAATGAACACTTAAAAATTAAAACAAATAAAGGTAACTTATGGTCTAAGATCAAAATGTTTCATCACGTAACTTCCCAAAACTGTCTCAACATTGTATCCGTCAGTACTAGAAAGTGAATGGTGGCCATAGAAATTTGGTGAGACATGTAATTAAAACAACATTTTTATTACCTATTGGTAACATGTTCATTCTTTCTGTTGAAGCAAAGAATCCAGTAACATTTGTTGCGACTGCAATAATTGATTTGTCAACTGTTTCTCAGTTAACTGTAAGTGGATCCTTTGCTTCTCCAATTCAATTTTGTGTATCCTTTCTTGTTTTTCTAATTCTAATCTAGATTCGTCAAGTTTTACCTTTCTTTCTTCAAGGGCTAATTTATGTTCTTCCAGACGGATTTTTCGTTCATGTAGCTCTAACTGTCTGTTTTTTATCCTATACTCCCTTTCACTTTTCTCGTTTAAGTATGATAGAGCATTTTTTCGCAAAGGAGCTCTAGCATGAGCTCGTTTTCTTGAAGGACCTAAAACCATACTAAAATTGTACAAATGTATAACTATAATTTTGTACATAAAAAAACACATGCTGACTGATGTCTAATAGTTTTGCAAAAAAAAATATTGTTTTTAAAAGCTCAAGATGTTTCATGCTTGCAGCTTGGAACTCACATTATATTTAACATATATTAGCTGAAGAACTGTAAAGTTATAAATACCAGCTACACTTTTACTTCTTTCTGTTTTGGTAATTGTATTTCCACTATTTTGTTTCAAATCATTTTTTATTGGTGTTGTTACAACTGTGGTGGTTTGTTCGTTTTCATACACTGGCAAAGTATTTTCCAGATTATGGCTATCAATTTCAACATTTAGTATTTCGCTAGTGTGTACTTCGCAAACCTCATCATCACCAACTTCAAAAACAACTAAAACACAAGAGAATATTATTTTTGAAGTACAGATAGTATTAATCCATGGAAGTTACCATAATTATGATCATTCATTACATTTTCCTCAGCTTGATGTTGTGGTGAAGGGCATAAGGCCTCTGCACATTTATTCCGTGCTTCTTTACCCAATTTCAAAATTTGTTTGTCTTTGGATTGCCGTTGTTTTTTTTTTCAGGGAAATTAAACTCCTTACACATACTGCTGACTTCTTGAAGAAGAATATCCTTTTCAGAATAGGGCTCCTCAATTCCCGATCTAAATATAAAACAATGTTTAATAACTTTAAAATTGAATAGTAAAAATGAGTTACCTGATCTTATCCACCTCGTCCTTTTCCGCCCACATTTGCAACAACAACATTAAATGTTGCTTTAATGTTCTTATGGAAAATAATTTCCCAGTAGTAATACTAAGATTTTGCTGTACGATCTCCCACGCTTCCACATTTATGATGGGATTTTGACCTACAATTTCCCGAAGAAACACTAAATCATCATTGTACGTGAATCTAACCCTTTTGAACTTTTTATTTTTGGGACTGAAAACTTCAACAGTTGCCATTTTTTATTTTTCTCTATTTTAATAATCACTCACAGAGACCATAAATGAAAATACAAAACTAAAACAATTCAACAGTTCTTTTTTCTTCATATCAGGTTAGGTTGTCAAAATAAGGATCACATAACTGACCTTAAATTTATACGGTAATTTGACGTAAATAAGGGTAGGCAGTATTTTATTATGGTTTGCCTTATTATAAAATGTATGTGCGCATGCGTAGCTGTCAACTAAGATGCCTAGAAACCCTGGTGTATGTACTGATTCGATTTTGTTTAGACTTTTCAGTAGAGATTCCCGCGTCCTACTTCAAATTTTTCACAATAGATGGTGACAAATTGACATAGTTCAACGAATTGGATCTGTTTGGCCATTACAAAATGCATTCGCCAACCTTAGGCAACCTGCACACTGATGCGGAATACGGGCATATAACTTATGAAACTTCCAACCACTTGGAAAATTTGAATGCTTTTCAATCCGATTGAGGTTATGATTTGTGAATTGTTATTTCTGCAAAACTCAGTTATAATTACCAATGTTTTGTATTCATTGAAATGGATCGTGTTTGTATGTTGTGTGGTCAGTCACAGGATGTCGATTTTTTGCCGAACCAATGCAGGTGAGTGAAATTGCTAATATAACACATTTTAAAAGTTTATGGAATGAATAAGTGGGACTTTTTCTCCGATAATTTTGAACCCTTGGTTTATGCAACGTTCCCAAGAACTAAGCGAACTAATAACTAAGGATTCAACACTAGCAAATCAATGAGCGCGTTTATGGAACCCCTAGTACAAGAACCATGACTAGAAAGTTGCCCAACTTTTAACTTTTGAGTTAGGATCTCTTCAGAATATCTATCAGATGTAGTTCAATGTCCAGCGTGGCTTTAGCCGGGGAAGTAGTTGTTTTCTGTTAGAAATTCACAAAAAATAACTTCATTTTTATCGTGGATTTTTCAATTCACAGAAAAATCTTTTTATCATTATCCAATTGAGAATGTTTCCCTTTTCAACATGAATACCCCACAAGAGGTTATCTTGACGATGGAAGATAGTGACTAAAGTTTATCTTTCAGTCGCAGATGATTCCACATCTGATTTTATGAACATCCTGTTCATATTTTAAAAAAATCAAATATTTTGCTATTTAATCACGCTTTTTATTTTCCCACACTTAGTGCCACCTAAATAAAACATTTTTTTATTTTTGCATGAACGTAGAAAAAATATTGTATGCAACTCATGCAAAAAGCGTTTATTGCACTCGACGTGTTGTCCAACTCGGCCTGACGGCCTCATCAGACAACTTCACGTCGAGTGCAATGAACACTTACTTTTTGCACTTACACATACACATAAATAACTATTTGATATCTATAGTCACAAAATAAAGAACATCAAATGTAGTGCAAGATATTTTGAATTTCAGAGTGTAACATTAAATGGGAATATTTTTGAAAAACAAGTTGATATTCGAAAGGTTAAGAGATTAACTGTTTTTTGTAATGAAATTCCAACATAACAATTCAATTAATATCTTACCTCTTCTGAAGAAGAAATTTCATCCATTGGTCATATTACAAAAGTACCTAGTGACAATATTTTTCTTGTTTTGTTAAGATTTTTCTGAAAGCAGGTTTCCTTCATCTTAGTGAAATTGAACCAAACTGATATTCCTTTCATTCTGATTTTCAATTGACCCAATGTTTTTATTCCTGCTGTTTGCTGATGTGGATAACAAAATCTCCGAACTCCTGAAATGAATACATGGGTTTTAAAAAATGTAATCAATACAAATAACTAGGTGTGCTAGCCAACTATAAGTAATTTATTTCCATAAGATGAATAATTTTTCTCAAAAATGAATAAATAACCTACTCAAAATGTTTATATATATATATGTTCTCTACTCGCTTTTCATTTTTCTCTTAATCAACTAACCTGAAACTCCTCTGAATTGTTTGGATTTACAGTAAATAGGGTTTTCGTAAACTTAGTTTGGGGATAGCTTCAGGTCTCAATAATCTGATTTAATTCTTCACCACAATATATATCATCCTGCCTAAATAAGTGCACACTGCAGACAATTTTTGTCACTCAATTGATCTTTGATTTCTTCCTCTCATCGTGCCTCGGAAGAGTGAGCCTGAAAAAATAAAATTGAAGTGTTTCAGAAATCAAATATCATTTAAATTGTATTGTTCTATCATTGCCCAAAGAGGCAATGGTATTATATACTATATTTTACTTACATAAAATGTCATTTCAGTTTCACAAGATGGAACCAAGCACTTCATTTTGAATAAATGTATAATTCGAAATGAAAACGGAATTCTCGATTTTCTAACGCCACAATTGAATAAGCCAAACGCCAAGAGCAAACAAGAATAAAATTCTAGGCCGACAGTGTCTTTTTATGCCATTTTCGTCGTAATCTAAGATAAATATAACCTAAAATCTTGGGAAAATACTGATTCGTTGTAACGGCGGCGACACCGAGGAGCGAAAAACCGAAGCTTCGATTCGAAAGGTGGATGTAGTAATAAAGTAAAGAAAACTGAACTGTTTGTCGCTGGTCGCTGTCTGCCCAAATGATTGAAGACAATGGCTGAATTGCGGAATCTAGTTCTTCCACATCTTTGACGATTTCGGAGCGGACTGAACATTGTCCGAATAAATTTCTTAGGAGAGTTGCTCTTTGGTGTTGACATCTACTCAACAATCATTCGAATCAGGTCGCCACATAAGAAATCAAGCAGGCCATATTGTCGCACGTTTGATCCCACACATTTTCAGATATGAGTGCATACACCAGGGTTTCTAGACATCTTACTGTCAACATAAAGGTGACTTTATTAGCGCTTGCCCTTATTGCATAGTCCAATAACTCTATTGTTTCAAACAGTCTCTTTATTTTTAATTTGTCTATGATGTTCACCGGGAACGGTATAAAGAGAAAATTGCAGTATTGCGCATTGATCCCTATCTTCTGAAAACTGAAGAATTATCAACAGATATTTCACTTTTTCCCAAAATAATGTATCATGATATAGTAAATTATTTAGTTATTTAGTGGAAACGAAGAGTGCTTTCACAATGACTGAAATGAAAGCATATAAAAGTTTAGAAGCCTACAATCTAGCAACTTGTGGATGGGGGATATGTTAAGCAGATAAATTCTCATATCTTAGTCATTGGAAAAGTGAACCATCATACCTATAAAAATACTGATAACTTATAATGCGAAAACAGGAGGAAGTTACATCAATAGGTAGAAAAGCATTTTGGATGCTACCAACTAATAAGCCAGCTGAGCCCTGCAGAGTCTCATCACACCCAGTTGACAATTGTTTTTACGGCATGTAGTGTTGTTTCCGCATCGTAAGACCCTGTTGCGAGTGTGTCCTTTCGTATCACGTGAAACCATTTTTGGAAACTATGTGTTTTTATATATACGTTCACATTCAAATATATGTTAGTAAATAATTTTTTTTCCATATTTTGTATACTGATGACTAATTAACTTGCCCTTATTTCAACTGTTTCAAAATTCTTTTCTCTTACATCCTTACAACTAGTTGTCCTTTTAGTCCCTGATGAAGTTTATACGTAAATAAATGAAAAGCTGGCCAATAATTAGAAAGTTTGTTATTTGTCCTATTCCGACAATCCTATCTATATACATCATATATATTTTTGATAGGAAGTTCTTGAGATTGGGATTCTTTTTTTGAAATCAAACTTTAATTAGTGTTATAGATGTTTCACCCTGGCCAGGGGCATCTTCAGTATTTTTTTTTCCTTTTTGGTTTAATGTTTTTTCATTTTATAGTTTACCAAATAATCTTGGTGATCATTGTACTTAGGAAATATGATTTTTATTGTTGTATAATATAATTATTGAATATCGATGGCGTGTTGTGTGCAATGGCTGTGTGTATGTATATATATATATATATATATATATATATATATATATATATATAATCAGTTCTTGTGATGAAAATCATGTTGATTATATGCATAATTATTGAAAATAAAACATTTATAATGGTTGAATTATTTATTTCATAAAAAAGGCAAGCCAAATATTATACAATGAATTTCAAGTTAGAATGTGAAAATATAATTCATCAAATAAATTCCTTCTTTGGACTTCATTCGGCACCCAGCTTCATTGAATACATTGGTACGACATACCCTAATGAGGGGGCAAAACGGTTTTTTCTTACGTGACGATTTCTACCAGTCCACACCTACCACAAGCCGCGTAAAGAAACTTCGTTCAAAAATCCATCCTTAAAAAAATGCAAAGAAAAATTCCATCCTTGGGTTAGCAAATCCTCAGCAGACCACCATATCCATATGAAATACCTGTAATATTTTATATCTATCACATACATGGCTATTGCCATGATTGATTTCATATCCCATATTAATGGATGGTACCCAATCGGGATGGGTTTCTTCCCTCAAGGGAGCTGGCTCTTCTACAATATAAGGAAGTCGTGTTTATTAAAATGTGCCAAATTAAATATTATTTTTATCGTGGCTATCTCTCCATGACTCACTGAAATATATTATATATAAATTAAATAGATTCAACATATTTCCTTTACCAGAGTGAAAATGTCTGGAACAAACTCTACCATATTTCGTTAACTTATCAGACCAGTCTTAGCGTTTGATGGCATGTATCCAGGCTGCTTGCCTTTCACAATGTTTTCTATTTCTTACAACAGCAGATGGAATTCTGATAACAGGGTCAAAAATACAAACATGAACAATTTACCTGAAAAATCGTATTCGGCCGTCTTTTGATGCATTTTTATTGCATTTCACAACAGAACAATATGAAGGCATGATCATCTACGAATTAAACAATAACACATGTAATCCAACTACTGAATTCTTTTTGAAATAAGTAAAAATGTTCAATTCTCCAACATAAACAAATCGGAAAAGTAAGGTTGTTTTACCTCCAATGTCAACCATCTGTCAAACGTGCACGAAACCAATTGGTATTTAGTGAAGGTAACAAACGAAAAAAAAAACAGATTATTTTTCAGATCTTAAAATTTTCAGTCCAAATCAAGTAGAATAAGAGAAATAGAGACTGAAAAAGCTAGATTGCAACAATCCTTGGAGGAAATGAAAGCACAGGATGAAGATATTTCCAAAGAATGTTTTAAAAAAGCTTGCGACAAGCACCTTCCGCTGTTTTTGGGAAGTACTGCCAAGATTGTCAGTGACCTGAAGGATAGGAAACTGAAGGGAAGGAGATACACTAAAGAATTCAAACAACATGCACTATCTCGTTATTACACTGAGCTTACAGAAGAATGGTAAAAAATTATCATGTTCCATCTGTATCCACTTTGAGGGGAATGACACAAAATATTCAGAAAATTGAGGTATGCTGATTTTTGAAGGTAACATATATAGATGATGTCACAAAGGCGAGGAGATAAAACAATCTAAATCAGCTTTTTTTTTAATTTTCAGTAACGCCCGCATGAGATAATCGGAGGAGGGGTATCTAAACCAAGCAGTTGGTCGGAGGAACATTTTTACCAGACGAACTGAGAGTGAGTTAGTGAAATACTACGAATACAGACTGCAGAAGCATTATTTCAATTAAAGCCATCTCCTTGCAACGTTATCAGAACATTTGAGATCAGAAATGTTCTTATTCAATGCCAGAAAACTGCTCGAGAGTGAGAAGATACTGAGAAGTGTTCCAAGGAGCAGTCTCGGAGCCCTCTTTGCTGTCATGAAATCAGAAACCTTTCTAGCAACAGATGTTATAACCAGGGCAGGCACTAAAATTCATAATGTGTTCTTCATACTATCGGGCACGGTTGCTCTCAAGATCGATAAGGCTATTGACTAGTATAGTATATATAATTATAACTTTTTAATAAACACATGAATATCACAAGTAAGCGTGGACTTTTCATTCTATGAAGATATCTTGATTTTAGCTAGTAAATTCCGAACCATCACAGAGTGTTCCATGACTCTTTAGAAAAAATTATCCACTATATTTAGAATTTTCCATATCAAATATACTTATAGTCAGAAGATTGTCATCTCATGGACTATTTTTTTTTTTACAAAATAAAATATAAAAGTAATGATAAAAATATTTGACTTGCTAGTCTAGTTACTAGATAAATTACAATCACAAGTTGAAAACAATTATTACAATGGACAAAGGTAGTCCAGAAAAGATACAAATTAATGTATACACATACGAGTCATTTTACTACGAAGATAATTTGAATTCTTGCGATAAGATAGTAGTGTTGTCTGCCAAAATAGTGAACATCTCTTAATTTGCCCAAAAGCTGAGAGACTATCAGTGTTCACAATTTGGGTTCTTTCACTCAGATAGGACTCGAACCAATTGAAGCTTCGTCCTCTGAAGCTGTAGAGATGAAGCTTACGTAACAGTCAAAAGCTTTAGATATATCACAAAACACTGCATCGCTCATTCCTTCAGACTAGAATATAGATTTTTCAGAAAACGAATTTATTCATTGAATTTTAGATCTTTAGCACCTCTGCTACACATACTGGAATTATACCGTTTTAAAAGTTAGGTTCCGTTTTGTCCCTGGAAAACTTAGGGCAAAGTTTTGCCGCCGTCATAGTGACAAAAACAGATGGGATTTTTTGTGTATGCATTAACTTGTCTAGTATATAAATCACTACACTCAACAATAACCTGTTTTCATCACATTTTCGTCAATCCTAGCGAAGTATCCATGGAATAGGTAGCTTGTCATGAAGAACTTAGCAAGAACCATAAAAAAAATGTAATAATGTATTTATCTGAAACCGAAGTTTGAATAGTTACAATCTAATTAGGCAATCCATACCACGTGACCCAATATGGCGGTTTGTTGGCACACACACCGATAATCGCCATAAGAATATCATTGTCAGTGTGTACCTTTGGCTTGTAAAAATGTATTTTTGGTTATTTTCGGAGCTTTTGTGTTGTTAATTAATAATATTCAGATGGAGAGTGATTACCTGAAGACACTATTGTTGAAAAGCAGAGGCTTTGGTGAACGGTATGCTTGAAAATACATCCCCATCTTTTGTTTACATTTTATCAATGTATTTGTTACAGGTATAAAATGAAGTTGAGGATTGATCAGTGATTTAGATCCTTTTTACACTGAATATTTCTGAACTGAATTGTTCAATTGTTGGTGCTCCTCCTGTTACGAATATGGATATTATTTCGTATTTGCTTTTTACTCAGCTTTCCCAAATGCAGATGAAGCCCTATACAAGTTTAGAATCCATACATACTTTGAATCTGGCTTCGTCGTGAAGGTGAGAACACAAATTCAGAATCATTTATATATTTTAGTTAGTCTAGTATGTTTTTTCCTAGGCAGCAGGTTTTTTTCTAATGGGCACATGTACAGTTGCAAATCCTGAGTCATCAGAAGTGAATTATTATAAATTAGGAATAATAATACATAAGAAGCAATTTATAACTTCTGATCTGTTCTATTATGTTTATTGCCACATTTGTTTTATTATAAGAGACATTGATTTGATGTTTTAAGAATATTACTTCTCAACTTTCATGTAGTTCTTACTAATCGACATAACTTTTTTCAGGTCAAGTATTCACAAAAGGCAAATTAAAAACCTTCAGATGTTTGGTACATAATTGAAAAGGATGAAAGCATTTGTACTGCTTACTGTACTTGTATGGCCGGAAACAGTGAAGTAGGTGGTCATATTGATTGCTATATTAGAGGCAATGGCGCACAGATTTGGAAGCTGTGTGGCCAATGCAATCAGTCAAAAATTTATTGGACGATTTGCCTCTTGCTCAGTTGTTTTAAAAAAATAAAATGTTTCAAATGAATATATATAAATAAATGTTTGTTAATTTGTTGTTTTACTGATTCAGTTGATTACTCTTAATTTAATACCAATTATAAAAAATTACAATATTAATATTTGTTTATGGTACAATTTCGATAAATATCACGATATATCCAATTGTTACTATTAATAGAATTGATACCCTTTGAAGGTTGTAGACGATGTGGTAACTTGATTACTCCCCCGACTCGGACGTCCATCGTCTTGATGTTCTTGAAAGGTTTTCACGATGTTTCGAATGTTTGTATCTGCAATCGTCTGAATACAGTATTCACATTCAAAACATCGTGTAAACCCTCAAATCATAAGACGATGGACTTCGAGCTGGAGTAATAAATCTAACACCCTTCACAAGACTTGATCGAGGCTTTCGATAATTGCCTGGAAATATCTAAAGGGAAGGTTGAGATTGAAAGACTATATTTCCTAAATATTTTTTTATTTATTGAGTCACCCAGAATCCTAAAAAGAAAATTTGTATTCCAGTAATTCAATAACCTATAAGAATGTTTTTGAGGAGGTAGGTACATATATTGAACATTCATTTGGAGTTTTCTCTACTTTTGAAGTGGAAAATATATCAATTATATATATATATATGAACTTTATTTGAAATGGGACCTCCTAATGTACAATAGTTCAGATACATACAAGTAGACAAAATCATACAAGTAATCGTAGGAACAAATCAAATCACAAAGTCTGAAGTTATAGGTAGGTATCCATTGACGGAATGAAGGATGTTATCACGAATGTGCACGCAGGATATGTCTGCTGCAGCCTCTCTGATACTTGATTTTCGAATCCGTAAGATCTTCTACGGAACAAATCAAACCACAAAAGTCTGAAGTTATAGGTAGGTATCCATGACGGAATGAAAAGGATGTTATCACGAATGTGACCAGGATATGTCTGCTGCAGCCTCTCTGATACTTGATTTTCGAATCCGTAAGATCTTCTAGGTTGATTGCTTAGCTAACATAGGCTCTTCTCCTCCTCGATAAGTCATTTTAACTGGTCAAAACTTATGATTTGATACTGTAGACACCGAGTGAAACCGACTTTATCCCTGTCTGACGAGACCCACAGTTAACTACAATGCAAATAAAGGGCATTTTTCTTCAGTTGAAGCACGAATTATAATCCTAAATTGAAAAAACTACTCAAATTCGCACAGAAAATCATAAAATAAACACTTTTACCACTATGGTCGCTTATGACGAATTACAATGTGTGCCAACAGCCCGCCATATTGCTTTCGTTTTGACAGGTCGATGGATTGCCTAATGTAGACCTTTTTGGTTCGATCGTCAATTGCAGATTCAGTGATCCAGTGCTTTTTGAGAATTTCCTAATTCAATATAAATAAATTGACCTAACCTAATTTAACCAACAAAAAAGGAGTCAAATCCATACCACGTGACCCCGGTTGTTGGCACAAACCGATAATCGCCATAAGAATATCATTGATCATTGTCAGTGTGTACCTTTGGCTTGTAAGAGTGTATTTTTGGTTATTTTCGGAGCTTTTGTGTTGTTAATTAATAATATTCGGATGGAGAGTGATTACCTGAAGACACTATTGTTGAAAAGCAGAGGCTTTGGTGAACGGTAAGCTTGAAAATACATCCTTTTTTGTTTGTTACAGGTATAAAATGAAGTTGAGGATTGATCAGTGATTTAGATCCTTTTTACACTGAATATTTCTGAACTGAATTGTTCAATTGTTGGTGCTCCTCCTGTTACGAATATGGATATTATTTCGTATTTGCTTTTTACTCAGCTTTCCCAAATGCAGATGAAGCCCTATACAAATCAAATCAAATCAAAAAATACTTTATTGTCTAAGATAGTTTCTTGTTGACAAAGCTTTGTGAAAGGGACATAAACAATTAAACAATTATTAATAATAAAAATACTTACTCATAAATACAAATATATACAAACACAACTATAACACTTCCAAAACATGGTAAAATGTTATTAGTTGATTGTCATACTACACGTTAAAATTTTTAACAATACTCAACAATTAAAATTACTTACTCATAAATACAAATATATACATCACATATACAAACACAACTAATAACACTTCAAAACATGGTAAAATGTTATTAGTTGATTGTCATACTACACGTTAAAATTTTAACAATACTATAATTAAAAATTACATTTATAGATATATAAACTACATTCAGTAGTCAAGAGGAATTACAATATAATAAAATAAATAAATGGGTGTACAGTGCTAGTCATAATAATGATCTAACTAAAGGTTGTCACTATAGAATTCCTGAAGGTTGTAATATGCCTTTTGAGAAGGATATTCTTAATTGAATTTCTAAATGGTGCGAGATTTATGTATTCTTGAGAATGCAGGTAGGTGGTTATAAATCTTCCTACTCTCGAATATAAGGCAATTTTTTGTCAAAGATGATGTTGGTATGGGCATACTAATATTATTGTGTTGGGGGTAATATAACAGGGTCTATTATTTGGCTTTTTTGATTTTGTTTTATGTATTAAGCACACTGTTTCGAGAATAAATATACAAGTTAGCGTTAAAATTCGATGTTCAATAAAGGAGGCACAATGAACCCTTGAACGACATTTACAAAAGTACCTCAATGCTCTCTTTTGAGATACAAATCAACTGGTTAGTGCAGGAACCCCAGAAGGAGATGCCATATCTTATGTGAGATTTAACCAGTGAGAAGTACGCTTATTCTGCCTGAATTGAGGCCAAGTTCATTGGTAATGACTCGAACAACATAACAACCTGATGCTAATGGTATACTCAGTTTTTTTATGTGAGCATCAAATTTCAATTTGTCATCTAGGTATAAACCTAGAAATTTGGTGTGGGGTTGGCTAGTTACCCTCTGATTGCCTAAAGCTAGGTTATCAAAGTTGAATTTGAAGGTTAGTATGCTTGTTTTCTCAATGTTGAAGCACAGCAAGTTGAGTCACACCATCGTTTAACTTTCTCCAAATCAAGAAGTGATATTTTCTTTCAAAGAGTTCAACATTTTTTCCGTGCCACATTATTGTGGTGTCGTCTGCAAACATGGTGAATTTTCCGGAAATGTTGATATTACCAAGATCATTTAAATAAATGAGAAAAGAGTGGTCCCAATACGAGCCCTGGGGAACACCATAATCGATATTTGAAGGGTTCGACAATTTATTATTACATTTTACCATCTGAATTCGGTTAGAGATACGATTTTAGCCAGTTATAAGCTACACCTCTGATTCCATAGCAATCCAGCTTCTGAAGCAGTATTCCGTGATTCCAATGTCCGAATGCTGGAAAAATCACAAAACACTGCTCCAACAGCTTCACCGGTATTCAATTCTGTGTAAACTGCCTGCAACAGGTTGAAAATAGCATCATTGGTGCTTTTATTGGGTTGGAACCCAAATTGAGAGGACGAAAATATATTATGTCGATTTAAGAATGATACTAGTCTTTTCTTAACTAGCTTCTCAATTATTTTCGAGAGGGTTGACAGTAGTCGCGATTGGTCTAAAGTTCGAGGGTTCTTCGAGTTGACCACCTTTATGCAGTGGAATTATAATAGCAGTTTTAAGCAAGTAGGAATTCACCTGTCATAAATGAAATGTTAATTGCTTCGACTAATACATGCAACGCCTCATCTGGCAAATTTTGTAATATTTTCACTGATATTTCATCCAACCCACAATATTTTTATTTTCATTTGGTTGAAGATCGATTTGAGTTCGTCCAATGTCAGTGTTATATAAGTAAAAGCTATCTGATATGGATATATGTTTGAGATAATGCAAGGGTCAGTCATTGGTACTATGTCACGGGTCAGTTTTCAGCTACTGTACAATAAAATTCATTAAGTTTGTTTGGTTCAATGTTCATATGGGAGGGAGATGAGTACTTTTGCCCTAGGTTGTTTATTATAGACCAGTTTTCGCGCATTTTGTTTTCGCGTTCTCTATTCTGTGTTTGTAGTAGTTTTCCTTAGCAGCTTTTATTACGATTTTATAGGTGCGCCTGTAATTATAGAAGTAGAGTAAAACCACTCATTAGTGGTGTGCTTTCTTATTATGTTCAATGACCTAAGGTTTGCAGCCGATTTTTTTTATTCCTAGGGATATCCATGCTTTTTTTTTTTTTTTCTTTGTCCTTTATTTTCTGTGAGGAAAACAATTTTGAAGGCAAGCAGAAGAGTTTTGTGAAATGCATTGAAGGGTTCAGGGAATTCAGAACTGGCACCCAGTTTATTGTGAAGATAATTCATTGAATTTGTCAAAATTCGCTCTACTGAAATTCTGCCAAACCTGTGCCTCTTTTCTTAGTGATCTCATTTATTAGGAAGGAGGTGTAGATTGCCTCATGGTCAGAGAGAATCCTGCATGAATAAGTGCAATCAATACTATTACTATCAAGGTTGGAACAGACATAGTCTATGACAGTTGATGAGTGTGAGGAGATTCGAGTAGGATTTGATACATGCATAGTCTGATTGAAAGAAGTTACAAGATTTTCAGAGTGAGTGTGACTAGGGATTGCTCATTTGAAATCTATATTAGATCCCAGCTATAATTAATTTCGAGTTGATGGGTAATTGTTAAGAATAGATTCAAAATTATTGAAGGAATATGTTCAAATCTGAGTTTGGAGTCCTATAAATGCAGATTATATATAGATTATTGGCCCTATTGTATGCCAAGAAACTCGAAGTATGCTCTACAATAAATTATCATAATTAGTGATATTTTCAATGCGAATGTATTGGAAGTTATTACAATTAATCAGCGTACCACCATTATTAAAGTTTTCTGCAATTTTTTGGGAGCTATAGGTGTAGTTAGGAACATAATAGGGGTTCATTTTCTTCAACCAGTGCTCTGTTATTAGAATTAATAATAACGGGTAATTCCTGATTTCAATGAATCACGAGGAGTTCATCATTTTTATAGCGAATAGATTGAATATTTAATAAGAGCAAAGATAATTTTGACGGAAATTCATTGGAGTTATAGATGGGAGTTGGGCAAGGTTGTCGAACGCCTAAAAGGGATTTCCGCATTGGGGCATGAATAGGGCAAGTCTGGATGGATTCATATGTCATTACTCCTATCACTTTGATAGTTTTCAAAACAACTTGTCTTTTGGTGGATATAAATTTTTTACCTTTTGGATTATCTCGAATTTGGAGCCTTTTTCCATACATCGGTGAGAGTACAAAGATGAGTTAACATTGTATGTCTTGAATCTAGTTACTTTATTTAATATTTTCTTATTTATGATGTGATCAAGCGGTTCATTGCACCCAGAAAGTATCAAAACATTGGGGGTTTTACTTATTGGTAATAGTTGTTTTAGAGCAGCATTCAGGCTGTTATTAGCTTATGTTTTTAGTGCTGAATAATACTATCACATAATCATCGAGCCATGCTTATAGCATCTAAGAATGTATTTTTTGTCAAGTCCAGAGTTCACTATGTGGTTTATAATTTCCCTCTATGATATATTTATCTTCGTCAATAAGTCTATTTAGCACTTTAGAAAAGTTAATTGTATATTCATCACCTAAAATCAATATTTTTGTCTTGTCAGAGTTAGTGTAGTCATCAGTTCTCTCTTCCAGCTCGGTGAAAGTCTGCAGTTCACTGTCTTCATTGTTTATACTTGCTTCTGCAATGCTGATTTCCACCGCTAATGTGAATGTGTCATTTTCCTTTTCAGCGTTTCCAATTTTCCAGATTTTTCCATTGATCATTTTGGGTTGGATCTAAGCTATCCAATGACAACTCTTGATTATTGCTAATTACTTCACATGGAAGTCATTTGATAGGTTGACTGATTTATTTACAGATTTATTTTCAAATTTATGAGGGGTGGGACGTGTTTTGAGTAATCTTTTGTGTTTCTTGTGACATGTATGTTTTTTATTTCCGTTTATAATTTTGTTTTTTAATGAGAATCCGCAGTTAGTATCGAGAATATTTTCCTTTATTGCTACTTCATTGAGTTTAATTTTTTCAATGGATTTGTTCCCTCTGAAGGCCCCAATTTCTGTAATTTCATTGTTGTCAGTCTGCGCTTGAACTTCAGTGCCTTTAATTTTGGTTATTTGGGGAAGGAAGTTCGTGATCCTTGTTTTAGAACATCAGTTTGTATGCTAACTGTTGACATAGAGTTTAACCCCACTGATGGTAGTTCTTTCTGGCAGTTCAATTCTGTCAGTCTGAGTTTGTGCTTCAGTTCCTGCCTTTTTTATTATTTTGGGAGGGAGGTCAGTAATTATAGTTTTTTGTTCCTCCGTTTGGGTGTCAACTGATGTCGTAGCTGTTAGCTTGAAAGGTGGATGAATCTTTAGTAGCTCGAGTTCGCATTTCAGGGATTTAATTGAATGGTCTCTGTTCTCCAGTAGTTCATTGAGATCACGTTCAGATTTCAGCGCTTCTTCCACAAACTTTTCTTTTTCGTCTTTCAATTTCTTGATGTAATTATTTTGCATGATGTTGTCATCATAAAGCTCCTTTATGGATGATTCTAGTACATTGTTTAGATTTTCCTCCTGATCAATGATTTCAACAGGACAACAGGTTATTTTATTGTCGTGTAGAAAAGAGATGTTTTTCTTAATTCTGTATAAACAACTTTGGTGGAATACGCCAAAACAATTTACACATACATAATAGTTAACAGTTTTTTTCTTGCAGCATTTAAATCCACTATTTTGCGAGCCCTGGGAAGCCGAGTTGATTAGCTCAGACATCCTTGTAGAATTTAATTGGTATAATTCTTGTCAATGGATTAGAGTTTGCCTAATTCCATGGAGTACAATAAATAATTTGTTTATGTACAATCTTTATTGAGTATGTTCGCATTTTTTACTGTGTGCAGGTAAAAGCTTATCTGTTGTTGCTGTTTCTTGTTGGATTTTCGTTCGGAGATGTGATGAAAATGCACTATTTTGCTGCAAATCTGACTTTGGCAGGCTGCTTTTTTTTAAAACTGATGTACAGATTTAGTAGGGTTTAATCAAGAGAACACTGAACACAAATATAAATTTTTCTCACAGACTATTGTACTGCTATTTGGTATTATTAGAGAGCACACACACACAATCATCTGCTATCAATGTGAATGTTTTCTTCAGAAGATATCATATTAATAGAGAATTTTGTGTTTGGGGCCTGCAACAATCTGATTCATGCCTTTGTGCATTATCGACTGTCGACAAGTTTAGAATCCATACATACTTTGAATCTGGCTTCGTCGTGAAGGTGAGAACAAAAATTCAGAATCATTTATATATTTTAGTTAGACTAGTATGTTTTTTCCTAGGCAGCAGGTTTTTTCTAATGGGTACATGTACAGTTGCAAATCTTGAGTGTGAATTATTATAAATTAGGAATAATAATACATAAGAAGCAATTTATAACTTCTGATCTGTTCTATTAGGTTTATTGCCACATTTGTTTATTATAAGAGACATTGATTTGATATTTGAGAATATTACTTCTCAACTTTCATAATAGTTCTTTCTAATCGACATAACTTTTTTCAGGTCAAGTAGGTATTCACAAAAGGCAAATTAAAAACCTTCAGATGTTTAGTACATAATTGAAAAGGATGAAAGCATTTGTACTGCTCACTGTACTTGTATGGCCGGAAACAGTCAAGTAGGTGGTCATATTGGTGCTATATTAGAGGCAATGTCACGCAATTTGGAAGCTGTGTGGCCAATGATATCCAGTCAATAAATTTATTGGACGACTTGCCTCTTGCTCAGTTGTTTAAAAAAATAAAATGTTTCAAATGAATATATATAAATAAATGTTTGTTTATTTGTTGTTTTACTGATTCAGTTGATTACTCTTAATTTAATACCAATAATAAAAAAATTACACAATATTGATATTTGTATATAGTACAATTTCGATAAACATCACGATATATCCAATTTTTACTGTTAATAAATTACAATACCTTTGAAGGTTGTAGCGATGTGGAACTTGATTACTCTCGTCTGACGTCCATCGTCTTAATGTTCTTGAAAAGGTTTTCACGATGTTTCGAATGTTTGTATCTGCAATCGTCTGAATACAGTATTCACATTCAAAACATCATGTAAACCTTTTCAAATACATAGAAGCGATGGACATCTAAACGAAGTAATCAAATACAACACCCTTCACAAGACTTGATCGGGCTTTCGATAATTGCCTGAAATATCTAAAAAGGGAAGGTTGAGATTGAAAGACATATTTCTAAATATTTTTATTTATTGAGTCACCAGAATCCTAAAGAAAATTTGTATTCCAGTAATTCAATAACACTACCTATAAGAATGTTTTTTGAGGAGGTAGGTACATATATATGAACATTCATTTGGAGTTTTCTCTACTTTTGAAGTGGAAAATATATCAATTATATATATATATATTTATATATATATATGAACTTTATTTGAAATGGGACCTCCTAATGTACAATAGTTCAGATATATACAAGTAGGCAAAATCATACAAGTAATCGTAGGAACAAATCAAATCACAAAAGTCTGAAGTTATAGGTAGGTATCCATGACGGAATGAAGGATGTTATCACGAATGTGCACACAGGGTATGTCTGCTGCAGCCTCTCTGATACTTAATTTCGAATCCGTAAAATCTTCTACGGAACAAATCAAATCACAAAGTCTGAAGTTATAGGTAGGTATCCATGACGGAATGAAGGATGTTATCACGAATGTGCACCAGGGTATGTCTGCTGCAGCTCTCTGATACTTGATTTTCGAATCAGTAAGATCCTCTAGGTTGATTGCAGCTAACATAGAGCTCTCCTCCTCCTCGATAAGTCATTTTAACTGGTCAAAAACTTATGATTTGATACTGTAGACACCGAGTGAAACCCGACTCTATCCCTGTCGTGACGCGACCCACAGTCAACTACAATGCAAATAAAGGACATTTTTATTCAGTTGAAGCACGAATTATAATCCGAAATTGAAAAAACTACTCAAATTCGCACAGAAAATCTCAAAATAAACACTTTTACCACTATGGTCGCTTATGACGAATTACAATGTGTGCCAACAGCCGCCATATTGCTTTCGTTTTGACAGGTCGATGGATTGCCTAATTAGGCAATCCATATATATATATATATATATATATATATATATATATATAAATATAATTGATATATTTTCCACTTCAAAAGTAGAGAAAACTCCTAATGAATGTTCATATATATGTACCTACCTCTTCAAAAAACATTCTTATAGGTATTGTTATTGAATTACTGGAATACAAATTTCCTTTAGGATTCTGGTGACTCAATAAATAAAAATATTTAGAAATATGTCTTCAATCTCAACCTTCTTTTAGATATTTCAGGCAATTATCCAAAGCCTCGATCAAGTCTTGTGAAGGGTGTTAGATTTGATTATTCGTTGACGTCCATCGTCTTAATGTATTTGAAGGTTTACACGATGTTTTGAATGTGAATACTGTATTCAGACGATTGCAGATACAAACATTCGAAACATCGTGAAAACCTTTCAAGAACATTAAGACGATGGACGTCCGAGACGAGAGTAATCAAGTTACCACATCGTCTACAACCTTCAAAGGGTATTGTAATTCATTAACAGTAAAAATTGGATATATCGTAATATTTATCGAAATTGTACTATATACAAATATCAATATTGTGTGTAATTTTTTATAATGGGTATTAAATTAAGAGTAATCAACTGAATCAGTAAAACAACAAATAAACAAACATTTATTTATATATATTCATTTGAAACATTTTATTTTTTAAAACAACTGAACAAGAGGCAAGTCGTCCAATAATTTTTTTACTGGGTGGCATTACACACAGCTTCCAAATCTGACATTGCCTCTAATATAGCACCAATATGACTACCTACTTCACTGTTTCCGGCCATACAAGTACAGTGAACAGTACAAATGCTTTCATTCTATTCAATTATGTACCAAACATCTGAAGGTTTTAATTTGCCTTTTGTGAATACTTGACCTGAAAAAAGTTATGTCTATTAGAAAGAACTATTATGAAAGTTGGGAAATAATATTCTTAAATATCAAATCACCCATCTCTTGTAATAAACAAATGTGGCAATAAACATAATAGATCAGATCAGAAGTTATAAATTGCTTCTTATGTATTATTATTCCTAATTTATAATAATTCACTTCGATGACTCAAGATTTG